>NW_020769332.1:3600298-3635849 GCF_900518735.1 Pseudonaja textilis | reverse complement strand
AACTTTGATATATTCTGTATTGATAGACTTTGATATATCCTGTATTGATAGACTTTGATACATCTTTGATATATCCTGTATTGCCCTGGAAACAGCAAAGGACCAGCCCCCGTTGCCTCTGCCAACAAAAACGGAGCTCGGGAGAGCCACGCATGCCCCCGAGCTTCCTTTTCACTAGCAATAGGCTGCAGAAGGGCGTTGCAGCTGAAAATGGACGTTGAGCTAGCCACCCCACCCCTGGCCACGCCCCCTGCCCCCTCCACCCCGAGGTAAAACACAACCCTGATGCAGCCATTAATTTAAATCGATTTTGGCACCCCGTCCTAGGAGGAAGTTGAAAAGGTTGAGCACGTGGGTCAAACTCAAGCCCAGCCTTTGCAGTGGAACCTGGGCACCTTTCCTAACACCGAAAATGTGGTTGTCGTTGGTACTGAGCGATGAAACAGCAAAGGGTTCCCATTATTGTCCAGTCTTTCATTTGGGCGCATGCCTCTCTCCAAGCCATCTTTCTTGAAATCCTGGGGGAAATTTCTAGGGGGCTTTTTTGGTCAAAGAGCCCCTGTCACTGCTAAGGTTGAACTCTGTCCTTCAGAAATGATTGGAGAATATCTGCTTCCTGCAGGGAAATTTGGGGGAAAAATATTTCTATCCAATTTCTCTGCCCACAAATTTGGTGAAGTTTTTTGAAAAGCCTTTTTATGGTCAGTTCTTGCTACTACAAACATTCTTCATCATGAGGAATTCAACTTCCCTCGTGTTCTCTCAAAGAAACACCCTGAAGTCAGCGCCGTTCCTTGTTGGTGCCACATGTTAGGGATAAACATCCTTGTAACTACTGGAGTGGAAACTCCCAGACGGCATTGGAGCAAAACAGAACACAAGGAAGCTGAGAGGGCATCAGAATGGTTCTCCTCCAGAGGGGATACCCCACCCCCAAGACCCTTCAGCTTCTGACAAGGGAACATCAAAGAACGGCACTTCATCTGAGATACACCACAGAACATAGAACAACAGAGTTGGAAGGGACCTTGGAGGTCTTTTAGTCCAACCTCCTGCTCAAGCAGGAGACCCTGACAAACAGCTGTCCAGTCTCTCCTTGAAAACCTCCAGTAAATGGAGCATCTACAACATCTCAAGGCAAGCCGTTCCATTGGTTAATTGTTGTTGATATCAGGGTACAATCCTGGTTTCTTTCCCATATTAGTGGCCTGAGCTGAGACCAAGGGCTCAAGCCCAACAAGGAAGGAAGGATTAAGGTAAAGGTTCCCCTCGCAAATATATGTTAGTCGTTCCTGGCTCTAGGGGGCGATGCTCATATTCATTACAAAGCTGAAGAAGAGCCAGCGCTGTCCAAAGATGTCTCCGTGGTCATGTGGCCGGCAGGACTAAACACCTTCGAAGGCGCATGGAACTCTGTTACCTTCCCACCAAAGGGGTCCCTATTTTTCTACTTGCATTTTTTAACCTGCTTTCGAACTGCTAGGTTGGCAGAAGCTGGGACAAGTAACGGGAGCTCACCCCATTACACAGCGCGAGGGATTCAAACCGCCGAACTGCCCACCTTTCTGATCGATAAGCTCAGCATCTTAGCCCCTGAGGCACTCTTCATTCAACAGAAGGTTTGGAGGAGTCTTTTTCCAATGCTCTCCCCATAAGGGTTCTGGAGGGACATAAAAGAAGGTAGACCTTCGGAGACCAACTGCTCAAATCATTTCCAACCTCTGACCCATCAGTGAGAACAATTAATTGGTGGAACTAACCAAGGAGAGAAGCAACTTAGAACTATGGAGAAATTTCTATACAGCGAGATCAATCAAACAGAAGTTATGGGTGCACCATCACTGGAGGGTGTTCAAGAAGAGACTGGACAGCCATTTGTATGAAATGGCGTAAGGTTTCCTGCATAAGCAGATGGTTGGACTAGATACAGGGGTCACCAACCTTTTGGATCTCAGGCACCACCAAACTCATAATTTTAAATCCTGCGGACCACTAATATGAATTGCTGACGTTGGTGGGAAAGTCGGTCCCATATTCCAGAGCTGCAGTAGTCACAGGACTAGCCCTTTGGTCATCCCGGAGCAGCTGCTCCTCCACCCGGGTGTATCGGCCTGCCATGGACTGAAGGAGATGCTCCGGGATGGCCAAAGGGTCAGTCTTGTGACTACTGCAGCTCTGGAATATGGGACTGGCCCGTGGTGGGGTTGGAAATCTCTGCTGTAGAGGTTGGCACGTGTAATGTGCAAATTTGTAGGTGGTGCAACATGGAAATACAGTGCAGCCCTTGCCAGCCAGGACAAGGTAATGTTGCTGTTGCGGCAAGAGGGGGGCGGAGGCCCAGGTGGGCCGAAGCGGCGATGGAGATGGCTGGAAGGGGCGAGAGCGCCATGCTATTTGCATGGCATCAGCATTCCGCCTTTGCTCGAGGAGCCTGGCTGAAGTTTCCCGTGCCACTCGCACTTCAGCGCTTTGAAGGTTTGCGCTCAGATGAAGGGTGGGGGCCAGCGGGTGGGCAGGCCACGTGGACGGCGCAGCCATGTGTTCCCATGCAGCCTGGATTAACTGCTTTGAGGGGAGGGTGTGCTTTGGAGGGGACAGTTCTCTGCAGACCACTGAAATTTTCTCGTGGACCACCAGTGGTCCCTAGCCCACCAGTGGGCGACCACTGAACTAGAAGACCTCCAAGGGTCCTTCCAACTCTTTTATTCTGTATTCCTTCTGGGTATTTCTGTCCAACCGGCTTTCTCATGGAGGTGCTCGGGGTTTTTCTTTGTAGCCCTTTTCAAAGTGCTCCATTTTCAAACTCGGCTGACTTCTTTCTGCTGACTTCTCCCCACTCGCCTCCCTCCCCCAAGGGGGACCTGTTCTGTTCGACTGCGAGAGCGTTTGCCGATAGACTCCTCAGCGTCTTCACATCATTTCTTTCCAACATTCTGCTGAAAGTTGGAAAGAAGAAAAATGCAGAGAGTGATTATGTTTGGCTAATAATAAATTAGGAAATGTTTTCTTGCAAAGTAATGGCGTGCTGCCCAAAAGACAATTAAAAGCACTTTTGGTGTAGCAATTAGGCAATGGCATTTTTTCCCCCCTCCCGATGCTCTTTGGTCCAGATGGATCCACAAGTGTATAAAACTTCCGATGCGCCAATATTCAGAAAGTCCTCATTCAACCACGACAGGCTTTCGGCCTCCTTTTTCTGCTTCCAGTGGAAATCTGGGACCTTGTCCCAAAAAAGGAAGTTTTTCTAGGAGCTGCCAGCCGAAGAGACTGTTGCGTATCAAGCAGTGAAGAGTTCCAAAAAACAATCCGTTGCGAGAGGGGCTGAAGGATGGAAATGATTTCTCTCATGCTTCTTGGTTGCTCTTCAGGATCCAGGGAAGAGTCGGATGGGCTCAATCATTCATTGTCTCTATCCCACAGACACCAGACCATGCTATTGAATGGAGCCTAGAAGCCATTAGGCATTTTATATTATGTTTTAATTCTTTTTTTTTTAAATAAAGTTTTATTGAGTTTTAACAAAACAAATAAAACATCTTATATGAATACAGCATGGTTCTGGATTATCACATTTCCATACAGACACAATTTCATATGCATATTCATCTTATGTATTCAACTTCATACCTTATTACTCTTTTTCCAACTTCTCACTATTTCTCCCTTTACTTCCCTTAATTTTCTTTTAGGGTTATCTTATTTTCTGCTTATTCAATTGTATTTCTTTTACCTAAATTGCTACATCTTTTTATTCATTGTACTTATACTTTCGTCTGTCTTGTTTACAATTTCATATGTTCTCTTCCAACATTCTTAAGAAGCAAAATTCCCCCTATGATTGCCAATCGAAGTGCAACACCTTTAAATCCTATTGTTATTATCATATGAAATCTCATTAAACATTGAATTTGTGCATCTTTGACATAACATTCAAATTTCTAATGTCTGTTTTATGTCATGTAGATCTCATCATTCAGACTCTGCTTGGTACTTCCCCTTGAAAATGTAAAAAGAAAAATTCTACAAACATAACAAAAACTATATATATAGTTATATATGGATCTTTGGTTATACATATATATACTAATGTGTATATATACATATACATATGTGTGTGTGTGTGTGTGTGTGTGTACACACACACACACACACACACACATACATACACACACATTAGTAAACAAAATAGTTATTCAAAATCATTCTAGTACTGGTATGAACCTTGTAAATCTTTCACGTTTCTTTTCAATATCTATCAATCTTTGAGAACAATTGAAATGTTTCCCTCCCTTCTTCATTATTACTTAACTGTTAATAAGCATACCATTGGATAGTCATACAGTTTTATCTTATAAATTATTACTATTAATAAGCAAAATAATTATTCAAATTCATTCTAATAACTGGTATAAATTTCCTTATAAAACTTTCACATTTCTTTTCAATATTTTATCAATCTTTAGAAACAATTGCAATGTTTCCCTCTCTTCTTTATTATTGCATTAACTATAAATAAACATACCATTACATAACAATACAGTTTTACCTCATAGATTATTTACTTATTTCATTTCTAACTCATTACAGTATTCTACTGTCACAACGCTATCTTTTGTACCTTTGCAGAATCCTCACTTTTAACTTAATTTAACCATTGTCTCTGTGTTTTCTAGCTGAGCAAATACCTTTAACCCTAGTACGTTTCCCCTTTTTCTTTATTTCTTGTTTTTGTCCCTCATCAGTTCTTTCCCTTTCTCTTTCCCCCCTTTTTCTCATCCCTTTTTTATACCCTTCTTTCTCTAATTTTCCCTTCTGTAGTTTTCTTTTCTGCTTGTCCTTTCTGTAATAGACTCCGAAGGCAGCACCCCACTCCCAGATGGCCCTATTCCTGCATCGGACACAGGACCCTCGTCCAAGTCCTCGCCCTGACTGGTTCCTTTTGTCCTCACTGTCCGATACCTTTGCTGTCCGCATTGGCTGCCAGAGAACCACAACAGATACTCACCTGGAAAGCGGCAAACCACATGAGCCAATCCAGGCGGTAATGGTAGGGGCTGATTAGGCAGGGCCGCCTCTGCAGATTCCCGGGTTTACACTTGAATTCATATTCTTCCCAAACTGCATCAGGATCATTGGGATCCGAGCTGGAAGTCCCTTGGATTATAACCTCAGTTCTCTCTTTGGTGATGCTGCAAGATAGAAGAGTGTGGTGAACGTTTGGAAGCTCTTGAGGAGGCAACCAAGTGCGGCCCAGGGACGCGTTAAGTGCAAGGGCAGAAATATTCAAGTACTTGAGGCCCTGCCACAAAGAAGAGGGGGTCAAATTATTCTCCAAAGCACCCGAGAGCAGGACAAGAAACAATGGATGGAATCTAATCAACCTGGAATTAAGGAGAAACTTCCTAACAGTGAGGAAAATTAACCAGTGGAACAGCTTTGCCTTCAAAAGTTGTAGGTGCTCCATCAGTGGAGGTTTTTAAGAAGAGACTGGAGAGCCACTTGTCTGGAATGGTATAGGTTCTCCTGCTTGAGCAGAGGGCTGGACTAGAAGACCTCCAAGGTCCCTTCCAATTCTGTTCTGTTCCATTCCATTCCATATTCTATCCTATACTATTCTTCCCAGCGTTACAACACAGTTTTAGGGGAGAGGCGAGAAAGGCTTTCTGGGTTCCGAGGAAGGGATGGTCCAGCAGAGTCCTGATTAGGTATCAAGATTACATGGGGCGTTCACCAAATATCAGAATTGAACTATCTGCAGCAGGGATGTCAAACTCCTGGCCCGCGGGCCGGATGTGTTAGGCACTGACCACGCCCATGCCTGGTTTAGCAAAGGGGGAAAAAAGTCACGATACTTCATGTGATGCCTCCATAATGACGCGAGTTTGACACTGCTGATCTACAGGTAGTCCTCGATTTACAACAGTTCATTTAGTGACCATTTGAAGTTACAATGGCACTGAAAAAAAAGTGATTTATGACAAAATTTTCCGCACTTATGGGTCACAGGATTCCCTTTGGTGACCTTCTGGCAAGCAAAGTCAACAGGGAAGGCCGGACTCACTTAACAACCGTGTTACTCACTTAACAACTGCAGGGATTCACTTTACAACAGTGGCAAGAAAGTTTGTAAAATGGCGCAAAACTCCCTTAACCGATGACAACTTAGCAACATAAATTCTGGGCTCCATTGTGGTTGTAACTTGAGGACTCCCCATAGACATACATACTTCACAAGATTACAGTCCCTCCACGGCAGGGATTGTAAGCAATTGCTTAAGCAAAACACGTTCTGCATTCTGTTACAACCAACATGGAAAAACAGTTGGTCAGCCTTTTTGGACTGATGGCTAAAAACGGTTAGGAAGACTATTAAAAAGATCACTCAGGATTGTAAATCACCAGGGATTCTTTCGCATTAGGCTTTTGCTGCAAGTGCCAGAATGAAAAGCTGTACGACCGTTGCCTGCCAGACATGGCCAAACGTGCTTGAGGCCTTGTTGGCTACGTCACAAGAATTCCTACGGAAAAAAAGGAAGGGATAGATTGAGTTCGTATTTGACGGATCATTTTACATGAATCCTTTCTGAGCAGGAGATCTCGGCAGCGAGCACAGCTCCGCCCTTTGATGTTCCCCACCACAATAACTCCATGGAGAGTCTGGTCTTGAGAGCCCGGGATGGCCTCAGGTCACCTGGCTGAGGATGGAATACAAAACTGTCCTCCTTAGGGATGGGAAGGACCGAACCTCTAAGGCAGCGGGCTCAAACTCAATTTCATTGAGGGACGCATCAGGGCTGTGGTTGACCTGGAGGGGTCTGTGGGGGGCGCATGGCCAACGGGATGGATGTGACCAACTGGGTGGCTGTGCCCAGCTTGACACCAGTCCCCAAACTGCTGGCTGTCAGGATTCCGGCATTCAAAAGGACTTATTGGGAGTTAATATGTCCAACTTTGCCTGGGTGTAGCCGACTCTTGCAACACATAATTTATTGTCACCCTTGACCCTGGTTTTCCCCCACCCCCTGGGTGTATCATAATTCATATTCTCCAATGGAACACATCCATATCCAAGAGTCATCAATCATGCTCTCCAGTTAGAATTTTGCGTGGAAGAAACTTCGGTCACCTAGTTACCATCTTTGAAAACATTTATGGAATGCAGTTTTGGTTTGCAAACTGCTACACTGCTCCCCCTCCCTCTCCGCTGGCAACTCTAAAAGACCATAGAAATATGTTATGAGTTGACACTGGCATGTTTCCTCTTTGCGTTGGGTAGACTGGGCCGAAGCGACACTGTTCTGACCTAGGCTTCCTTAGAAAGCATAAAACACAATCTTGGTTACAGCAAGACATCTTTTATTTCCATGGCTGTGAATTACGTTCATTCACAGCCTGCAAGGCTTCACAAACAGTCTTTCATGGCAATGTTTATAAACACCCACCTTATTGCACTTGGAAAGCTGCCAGAGAACTAATTGCCAAGCGCATGGCAAGGCCGAACTTGACACAGAGTCAAACAGGACTTTTCAGAGCTTGAATTGATCAGATGAACTAATTGCTTCCTGCAAAAGCTCACGTCCTGTTTGCTCTTCTTTTATGTCACATGGGAGGGGCCAAGGGTGGGATCTGACCAGTGTAACTACTGGTTCAGTGATTTTACATTTTGCGTGTGCCTGTGTGCTTCGCATGATATTCTCATTCATATATCGTCATCAGCTAGCTCCCTGGACAGGTGCGCAGCGGTTGAGCAAGCACTTTTTTCCTGCTTTTTCAACCGTGGCTGTGTCGCGCAAAGCAGCTGTGGTTGAAAAAGCAGGAAATAAAGGTCAGCTAAGAGCCCGGGCGGGCAGGCAGGCCAAAACAGCAGCAGACATAGAACTGGTTCCATGTATGTTCTCTGTCTGCTGCTCTTCAGAGCTATCGGTTCTACAGAGGTGGACAGAACCGGTAGAATCCCACCCCTGGGAGGGGCCAATCATCTCCGAGGTATGGCCTTACTCCTGAGTCAACCCTGCTTTCTTAATTGTTCTTGTCAACTAGTAGCCCTGCACATGCGCAAGTTAGGAACCAGTTCCAGAAGCTCCCCTGCCTCACTGCTGTCTGAGTCTGAAGGCAGCTAATGATTGCCAGCTTGCTCTGGCCCCATCTCTGTCTCCAATGCAGAGCCCTCATCTGAGCCCCCCTCAACCTCCAAGACTGGGCCAGGTTCCTCCCCAACCTCCTCGCTACTGTACGACTCTGCTGACAGCTCCGTCAGCGGCCGGTGGGCCACAACAGACACAGGCCGGCTGCTTACATTTTCCAGGACGGCCCCGCAGGTGGATTTGACCACATCGCGGGGTGGATCCGGTCCATAGGCCTTGTGTTTTGACACCCCTGCTCTAAGATGTTCAGATTCTGAGACTAGGATGCAAGAAGGCCTATGAGTGGCCATGGCTGAATCTGGATCCAGACTCTGATATGTCCAGAAAGTTGTGCAAAAGACATAGAATATAGAATAATAGAGGGTTGGAAGGGACCTTGGAGGTCTTCTAGTCCAATCCCCTGTATAACACTTCAGACAAATGGCTGTCCAATCTCTTTTTAAAACCTCCAGTGATGGAGCACTCATAACTTCTGAAGGCAAGTCCTTCCACTGGTTGATTGTTCTCACTGTTAGGAAATTTCTCCTTAGTTCTAGGTTGGTTCTCTCCTTGGTTAGTTTCTAACCACTGTTTCTTGTCTTCCCTTCTGGTACTTTGGAAAACAGGTTGACCCGCTCATCTTTATATCTTGTAGACAATAAGGAGTGGTCATGATGAAGGAATGTTTTGCACCCTTCCCGGCAAGGCTTCTTCATTGCGCTTCTGGGAATGTTCTTGTGGACCAGAGATGTTCTCCTGCCCTGAAAAGGTCCTTGAGTGTTTTTAAATGGATTTTTTTTTTTGACATTGCTTTTTCCCCTCACAAAGTACAGTGGCATGTTCTGACCCAGCTCACCAAACACGACAAACCCTCTGAAGTTAACTCAAAGATGCCTTTATTAGGAGCCCCCAGCAAAAGGTTTCTCTCTCAATGCAGACTAAAAAAGTCCCTCCATCTGTAAGGTAAATAGGTGTCTCCCACATCTATTCATCTCCGCCCCCTGCCTTTTATCCCCAGAGCTAGGGTGCGGCCTAACTAGCAGCTCACTTGGGCTCTTGTGTCCCAAGGACCAGCCCATAGATTCCCACTGCTCTCCTCTCCTCTGCCTTCTGCGCATCTGTGCATCAGGCACTGGACCCAGCCGTTCCTCCTCTTCCTCACCAGCCACCTCCAGACCTGGGGGCTGTTGACTCTCCATCTGAGGGCTGATGGATGACCCAGGCTCTGTCTCTCTCTCTCTGACAGCTCCATTCCCTCTTCACCCTCGGAGCTCTCAAGTTGCCTTGATGCTGATCTCGACTCCCACGCTTCCTCTTCCTCAATCTGGCTGCTGGAGGGGCTGGCGGTCGACAGGCCACAACAGGCATGGCTCAAAGAGAGACCAAGGACACAGGCCAGGTGCTCTTTAGATATTGTGGATCTTACCTTCCAAATGCTCCGTAGGTGTTGACGATCCTGAGGGGGTTGTAGGAAGTATTCATGATTTGCTGGGCACTAATCAGATTGAGAACCACTGGGATGCTGAGGAAGATGATCAGAGCCCCCAAGGATACATTCACAGCTTTGCGGATGTAGCTCCCTGCAGAAAAGACGAGATGTCGAATAGTTGAATAGAATAGAATGGAGCTGGAAGGGGCCTTGGAGGTCTTCTAGTCCATCCCCCTGCGCAAGCAGGAGAACCTATACCATTTCAGACAAGTGGCTCTCCAGTCTCTTCTTTAAAAGTTATTTCTAATCTACATTCGCACATGTTAGATGTGGATAATATTAACCATGGCCAATTCCCGTGTGTGTAACTGTACACACAGTTTGGCCAATTCCCGTGTGTGGGGACTCCAGCTCTTTGGTGACTTTAGAAACTCCACTTCAAGGTTGAGCAGAGGCTGTGTATATGACTGCGGCCAATGCAAATGGAATAAATCTGGCTAGAAATAAACTAAAGCCTAGTTTCTCGTCTCTTCTTTTTCCTTCTACATAAAACTAAAGCCTTCTTTACAGAGAACCTAGTTTTGAATCTATTTTCAGCCAGCTCCAGGTCTGAGATTTACAGCACATCACATCATTTTAAAGTCTGTCTCTTTAAAATGAAATGAAAGGCTTAGTGGATTAAGAAGAAAAGTTAGGTCTGAGATGAGACTGATAGGTGGTGCCTTCATGGACACAGCTACCTTGGATAGGATTTTCCCGACTTCTGAGTCCGGCCTAGTAGGATAAGCTAATGGCCTCCTATCCAGTCCTGCTTAACTGATCAGGTAAAGGTAAAGGTTCCCTTCGCACATACGTGCCAGTCATTTCCAGCTCTAGGGGATGGTGCTCATCTCCGTCACGGAGCCGAAGTAGAGCCAGCACTGTCCAAAGACATCTCTGTGGTCATGTGGCTGGCATGATGAAATGACAAAGGCACATAGAACACTGTTCCCTTCCCACCAAAGCGGTCCCTATTTTTCTACTTGCATTTTTTACGTGCTTTAGAACTGCTAGGTTGGCAGAAGCTGGGACAAGGAATGGGAGTTCACTCCGTAACGTGGCGCTGGGGATTCGAACTGCCAAGCTGCTGACCTTCCTGATTGACAAGCTCAGCATCTTAGCCACTGAATCACTGTGTCCCCTAACTGATCAGTTAAACGGCTGTAAAATATTAAAATAGGAGGAACTTCGCAAACATCACATTCCCCTCTGTTTGAAGTGGTTTAGGTATCCAATGGCAGTCTCGGTGAAGTGCTCTTATTTAGTAAGACTGTATTAATATTATTCTTCTCATCTTTCCTATTACCTATCTCCTTTTCTACCTATGATTAGAATAGCACAGAATAAAATAGAATTCTTTATTTGCCAAGTGTGACTGGACACACAAGGAATTTGTCTCTGGTACATAAGCTCAGTGTCTATAAAGAAATAATAAAATACATTCATCAAGAATCATAAGATACAACAGTGATAGTCATAGGTTACTAATAAGCAATCAAATCATAGTAGGAAACAAATAAAACAATATAAATCGTAAAGATACAAGCAACACAGTTATAGTTATAAGTTGGAAGAGATAGGTAATAGGAAGGACGAGAAGAATAATAGCAATACAGTCTTACTAAATATAAATAGTTTGACAGTGTTGTGGGAACTAGTTGTTTAGCAGAGTGATGGCATTTGAGAAAAAAACGTCCTTGTATCTAGTTGTTCTGGTGTGCAGTTGTGTGGCTTGCATCTTTACAATTTATATTGTTTTGTTTAGTTTCCTAGTACAATTTATGCGGATTGCTTATTTAGTATCCTATGACTATCACTAAATGTTATTATATCTTATGATTTATGATGAATGTATTTTTATGGTGATTTGTCACTTATAGTTTTTATTTACAATGAGAGCTTGTGCACTGAAGACAAATTCCTTGCGTGTCCAATCACACTTGGCCAATAAAGAATTCAATTATTATTATTATTGTTGTTGTTATTATTATTATTATTATTGTTGTTGTTGTTATTATCGTTGTAGTAGTAGTAGTAGTAGTAGTAGTAGTAGTTGTTGTTGTTGTTGTTGTTATTATTATTATTATTATTATTATTATTATTATTATTATTATTCTGCAGAGGAAACTCCTGTAACCATCTGTGTGGATTGCCCTGACATGATAGTCAAAAATACGCCTGGAACGGACATATGTGTTGCTTTGAGCCTAGAAGAAAATCACCTACCGTATTGTAAAGGTCCAGATTTTCCTGCTGCTTCTTCCGCTTGTATCTTCAGGACGTGGGTCTTCAGTGATCCTTTGCTGGAACCAAACAAGAACCCCAAGGAGGCATCATCAAAACATGCTATGCTGGGCACGATGGTCAACCAGTTGAGGAAGCTTAGATTCCCACTTATGATAAGCAGTACCTAAGAGGAAGAAAGGAAGGGAGGGAGGGAAAATACTGGGTCAGGATTTGAGGGTTACAGACCTTAACAACGGTCTCCAAGTTTAACTTATAGAGCGAACATTGAGCAAAATGATCTGTGCAAGGACTCCAACAAATCCACCCCCATTCAACTCACAAGTCTCTAGCCACATCTCTCAGAGAAAAGGAAACCGGTTTATTAGAAGTGGCCATGTTGGTGTTAGCTGGATGCAGCTGACACTAAAATACATCATTCCTTTCCCCCTTGACCCTGGTCTTCCCCCACCTTCTGGATGTATATCCTCCAATGGGACACATCCATAGCCAAAGTCATCAATCACGCTCTCCAGTAGTAATATTCTTGCACGCTGACAACGTTGGGCTGCCAGGGCTATTATCTAGGCACTTGAGAAATGCACTCTTTTCTCTCACTCTCTTTCTGCTGGCGGCTAAAAAGACCCAAGGGGTATCTTTTTAGTTGACAATCTGCAGCTCAGTGGGAATTTGAGGAAGCGGCAAATCTGTAAGAGCATAAATAAAAATATTGCAATTAGGGTTGGGGATCCTGTGCTGACTGTGTTAATGGAATAAACTATTGAAACAAGCCTGGAAAAAAAGAGAGAGAGAGATGGACAACTCAAGGCCTCCAGATAGCTTCCATCTATCCTTATTTTTGCAATTTCTTTTACTGGGCCTCTTGAGGATAAATCTGGGTTCTCAAGTTATGAAAGTGGCTGCCACAGAGAGGAATGGGGGTCAAACTATTTTCCAAAGCACCTGAAGGCCAGACAAGGAATAATGGATGGAAACTGAACAAGGAGAGATTCAAGCTGGAAATAAGAAGAATTTTTTTCTGACAGTGAGAGCAATCAAACCATGGAACAGAATTCGCCTTCGGAAGTTGTGGGGGCTTCATCCCTGGTAGCTTTCAAAAAGAGACTGGACTGCCATCTGTCAGAAATGGTATTGGTCTTCTGCTTGGTTGGGGGGTTGGACTAGATGACCTACAAGGTCCCTTCCACTCTGTTAAATGGCTTTTTGGGGGGGGTCACTTCTGGTTGATTCCAAGCTGTAGTGTGAAGTATGTTTGAGGACAGTGCCTCCAGCCTTAAAAGAGGGGATGGTACACCTCCTCTTGAAGAGACCACCTTGCATTCATAGTTTTAGATAACTACTGCTCCGTGTCCCACCTTCCTGATTCGGGGAAGTTTGTTTACATGTTGATCGGACTCTCAACTCTGAATCCAACCTGGCTGAAGCCATCTTGTGCTGCTTCACAGTTGCCACGCACTATGCAGGGAGGATGAGGGGGAAACAGCTAGACCGTCTCGAAGACAAAACAAAGAGCTCTCCCGTGGGAACCAAGGTCATCCCAACAGGTGGCAGAAGGAGGAGGAGCAGAAGTCGTAGTCGAGGGAGCCCGCCAACTGCTTTGATTGGACAATGTGACCTGTAACACCTGGGGAGGCGAAACTTTTGATCTTTTAATTACAAGGTAACCACAGGAAACTTTTAGAGTTGGTTTTCACCGGCTGTGCCGATATGATGTGTCCAATAAATGTGTTCTCTGAGGAATGTTCCTGCCTTGGTGGAACCAGTGGAACAGCTTGCCACCAGAAACCATGGGCGTTCCATCACTGGAGGTTTTTAAGAAGCGTGTTCTGACCAAAGATTATGGAGACACTAACAAACACACGTTAGTCCCCAAACCCTTTTTCCTTTATTTCAACGGCTGTGAATTTTATTCATTCAAAGCCTGTAATGAGTCTGAAACAGTTTGTAAACAGTCCCATGGAAGTCTGCCAAAATCCTTCGGGATAAGTCTGAGAAGCACACACCTTTATCTTCCTTGAAATGCTGCTAACGACTAAATGTCCAAATAGCTATACGAGGCCAAACGGACCAGTACGAACAAAGTTGCTTCCTGCAAAGATTCCTGTCCTTTTGCTCCTCCTTTATATCTTATGGGAGGGCCAATCACCTCCAAGCCTTACTCCCGAGTCGCCCCTTTTGTCTTAACTGTTCTTGCCTTCTGGCAGCTCTGCGCGCGCACACACACTGAGAACAGGCTCCCCCTGTTCCTCTGCCTCGCTGCTGCCAGACTCTGGAGGCTCCGGAGGCAGCACCCCACTCCCAGATGGTCCTGGCCCCATCTCTGCATCAGATGCAGGACCCTCGTCCGAGTCCTCCCCAGACTGGCCCATGTTCCTTCCCACTGTCCGACTCTGCCGCCATCTCCGCAGGCTGCCAACAGACCACAACAAAGAGATTAGACAGTCACTTATCTGAAATAATACAGGTTCTCCTGCTTGAGCAGGGGGCTGGACTAGAAGACCTCCAGGGTCTCTTCCAGCTCATTCATTCATTCAAAGAGACCAGTTCCTTGACCGTTTCATTTTAAATGCCAAAATGACAAGGACACTAATGTTCCTTAATTAGAGTAGCCACTTTTTCTAAGGAAGCCTGCTTCTCTAAACTCCTTTTATTTCCAAAGAGCCACTTTTGCTTTGCAAACCTGAAGAACACTAAAGAATTCTTTAGTGGCCACTCTGAGAAAGAAGCACATCACAGCTTTTCAATGCAGCAACTGGGTGGTCGGTTGCCCCCCCCCCCCCACCGCCCCCCTGGGGGTAACAGTGCCCCTCCCCTTATAACCTGGAAGCCAGAAACACAAGACTCTTATTTTATCAGCTGTCCAAAAAAAAAAAAAAAATTAAAATGGAAAGGCTCAAAAAGTAATTACAGATCTAATTTGACTGTGGGTGGACTTATGGACCTGGGAAGCACGTGTGGTTTAGTGTGATGCTTTCAAGCAGCTCCTGAAGGAGTAGAAGAATGCTGGGGAAACGTCTAAGGAGATTCTCAATCATCCAGGTCCTGGTTGTCCCCAAAGGTGCTTTTTTTTTTTTTCCCAAAAGGCAGCTGGATTTTCTTTGTTTTTTTTCTTGAAGACATTTCGCTTCTCATCCAAGAAGCTTCTTCAAGTCTGACGTCCCTTGGACTGCAAGGCCATCCAACCGGTTGGTCCTAGAGGAGATCAACCCTGACCGCTCTTTAAAAGGCCAGATCCTGAAAAGGAAATTCAAATACTTTGGCCACCTAATGAGAAGGAAAGGCTCACTGGAGAAGAGCCGAAGGCTGGGAATGACTGAGGGCAAAAGAAGAAGAAGGGGACGGCAGCGAATGAGGTGGCTGGATGGAGTCACTGAAGCAGTCGGTGTGAGCTGACTCCGGAGGATGGTAGGGGACAGGAAGGCCTGGAGGAATGTTTTCCATGAAGAAGAGGAGGAGGGGGGGGGGGGGGGGGGGAGAGAGGGGGGGGGAGAAGGGGGGAAAAAAGAGGAGGAGGGGGGGAAGATGAAGAGGAGAAAGAGAAGGAGGAGGAGAAAAAGAAGAGGAAGAAGAGGAGAAGGAGGAGAAGAGGAGAAGGAGAAAGATGAAGAAGAGAAGAAGGAGAAGAGGAAGAAGAGGAGGAGGAGGAGAAGAGGAGGAGGAGGAGAAGAGGAGGAGGAGGAAGAAGAAGAGGAGAAAGAGAAGGAGGAGGAGGAGGAGAAGAAGAAGAAGAGGGGGAGGAGGAGGAGGAGAAGTAGTTTCGCTTCTAATCTAAGAAGCTCCATTAGTTATGATGGTAGTGGGGGAGGGGGGAAATGGAAGAACAGTTGAGATTGGATAGTGGGGGCCTCCATCTGCCAGTTGCAAATCTGCAACAGTCCAGTTGCCTTTGGAAAGAAAAGAAAAGAAAGCACCTTTAAGACATTTTCCATACTTCTTTCAGTAGCTCTCTTCCTCCCCTTGCTGTGGGAATCTTGCCCTCAAGAAAGGTTAAGTTTCCCTTCCCATGGAGAAATACAGTGAAAACATCCGTCATTTTCCTCCCAACAGATCTGAGGGAAAATTTCAGATTTGTCTCCAGCTATGGGGCTGATGAACGGCGAATTCTCTCTCATTCCATCCTGCAGAGGGGCAAAGTTGAGAGGCTGACCAGGACGGACAATTCTGCCTCTCCCCGAGGTGGCAGAGAAAACTAAACAGGTGTGATCTTAACAGGTACTGAGATGTATTAAGAGAAACTACTTTTCCAGATCCTGGTCTCTGGATTTCGTAATAAATAAGCATTCATAAAAGAATTTCTTTCATTAAAATATGGCATTAATCATTATACTTAGATAAGAGCTGCTTCGTCACAAACTTATAGAATGTCTACTAAGTGTGGCACCAAAGAGAGGAACAATGTTTTTTAAAACCGAATAATGACTGTTTTAGGGATTCTGACTTAAGTTTCATGAAGCGTGTTATGAAATATTCTCAGTTCATGACTCTTGCAGGATTAATTTAGAACGTAACAAAATTGTTTCCCTGTTCCGTATGCTTTCAAATATGATTCCTTTTGTGAATCTCACCATGCCCAGGCAGACAATTACCTGATACCACATAATTGTCAGGTAACCTCATCCAAATTCATTTTACTGAGCCAGGGAAAATCTAATAACATTACAGATGTTAAGAATTAAGACGTTCACACTCAGTCCTGGACACTTGAGCTCCAAAACCCCAAAATTGCTCCCCATAAATTCAATGGATGGAAACTAACCAGAAAAGAGAGAAGCAATTCAGAACTAAGGAGAAATTTCCTAATCGTGAGAACAATCAACCAGCGCAACAGCTTTGCCTTCAGAAGTTGTGGGTGCTCCATTGAGAAAATATTTCAATGTGCAGAGATGAATAGGTTAACATTGGTAATCAAAGAAAAAGAAGAAATGGAATACCACATGGTATGGGGTTTATTTTATCAATGGCTGGAAAATAAAACAAATTAAAATGGATTAGATGAATATATAGAGAAATAAGTTAAGATTGTTAAATAATAAATATATTAAATAACAGCTATAGGAAAATGTGATTATTGTTGTATTGGTAAGAAAGGTATTAATTATAATTGTACGCACAAGACATATGTACCTAGTTGACACATGGTTGAAATGAAATGGAATTGTTGTAAATATTTAAAAAAAAATTTTTTTTGAAAACAATTTTATTGGGTTTTTTAAAAAAACAAACAAAACAAACAAAACATAAAAACATCAGCTCTCTTCCATATATTTATACAAGCAGTGTGTCGGTTGGTTCATCAGTTTTGTGCATTCATTTCGTAGTCTCAATTACAGTTACATTACATAATAACTCATATTATCAATCCAAACTTATATATCCTCGTATCACTATTAAAAAATCATTTAACTATGATTTTATTCATTCATACTTTATGAGATAACTATAATTTAGGTAGTTTATTCTATAACAAATCCACCATTCAGACAAACTGGAAGACTGTCAGAGAAAAGCAACGAGGAAGATTTGGTCTGGAAACTGGCACTGAGAAGTGAGGACCAAGCACTATGGTGGCACCTTTTAAGGCAGTGGTCCCCAACCATTTTTGTACCAGGGACCAGTTTCACGATTATTCATTCTTTGCGGCCTGGTACAAAATGCCGTCCCCCGCTTCTCCCTGCCACCTTCAACTCCTCCTTTGTACCTTCTCGCGGTCGATGGGCTTTTCGGGCTCTTTCTTAATCTCCTCCTGAGTAATGCGAGACTCCACCGCCATCGGGTCAGCTCTTTGTTCGAAGCTGCCCCCCACCTTCTTCGATGAAACTAAGGCGCGAGGATTCCTTCAGCACCCAAACGCCACTTTCCAACCGACGACCAACAAGCTCACCCGGAAGCACTTTCTCAAGCGCCGTCGAAACAAGATGGCGGCACCCAAGCAAAGTAGGAGGCCCGGTACAAAATGATCCACGGACCGGTATCGGTCTGGGATCCGGTGGTTGGGGACCCCTGTTTTCAGGTACTGAAGAAATTGACAACTTCTTCTTTGTTCTCCAAGCTTATGAGATGCAGCATAACAATCGGAGGTTACCGGAAGGCAGATTATGGCTGAGTGTTAGGATGTTAGGAAAAACATTAGAGTAGTAACTCAGTAGAAGTTCAACTGGGAACAGGTTTTCCAGAGGAGCAGTGAGCTCCTCTTTGCTGGATATGCTGTAGCAGAAGCTATGGCCAGCTCCAAGGGATGAATTGCATGTGGATTCCTGCATGAGACAGGGATTTCCTGTTCCCTGCCCCAGAAAGGCAGGTTTTGAATGATGATACAGGAAAGAAAGAAAAAAAAAAAAGGGGGGGGGGGAAAGGATGGAGAGAAAACTCCAGCCCTAAAATTGTTGCACTCTACAGAGTTTCCAAAAGTAATTTAAGATGAAGATGGACTCCAGAAAGTTCAGAGAAGGGATATACTTCCAGATAAATAAAAGCACATTGTCACTACCCCTCCTCTCTCTTGTGCTCATCTCCTTACAAGGTACATTG
The DNA here is from genome assembly GCF_900518735.1 of Pseudonaja textilis. Next base: position 3,617,486 of record NW_020769332.1, on the reverse strand, counting down.
GTACATTGCTAAAGTCAGTTCTAAGAATTTAGAGAAAAGAAGAGAGAGAGAGATTGTGAGGAGGAGGAGGAGAAGGGTTTATTGCTTTAGAGCTCTTACCCCAAATTCAGCACTTGTTTCAAGTTCCAATCTGTGGCTATCCACACCACCTGTTAGCATCTTTTTCTCTGGTCTGTGCTAAAACACTGGGTTCAGCAAGCCACAAAAGTGTCAGTACGTAAAGGAAGACAATCCATGGAAACCACACAGTTCTTTGGAAAGGAAAAAAAATCCATCTCACCAGAAAATTCTCTGTGGATTTCGTGTCTCAGGCAATGTTTTCCTTCTTGGGAAACCACAGAAATTGGGTGCAGAATGTTTTCCTACTTGGAATGAATATTACTTAGACAATTGCAAACAAGGAGGAATTAAGCCATGTCTACTATGTTAGGTCCCATCTTTCTCTCAGGGACTAGTGTTCTATCTAGTATGAATGCTGGTTCAAAATATTTTAAAACTATTATATTTTCAAGTGTAACATAGAAACACAACACTGCAGTGTGAGTTGGCAAAACTTCCCCTTTGGCCCAAATCACAAGAGCCTCAAAGCTTCCACATTTTCAACTAACTAACAAAATTTCTCAGATTTCTCATCCCAATCACGCAAATCTCAGATGCAAGGGTCGTGAGGTTGAGCCATCTTGCAAGATTTCGACTTTTCTTTGTGGAATGCAGTGGTTCAGTTTGGGGAATTACTGGAAACCATCAAGGGGCCCTTAAGAATGCAAAGAATGGCAAAAGGGAATAGTTGTCAATGGTTTCCCCAATGACAGTTACTAGAAAGACTAAGGAGAGATAAAAACATTTATGGTTTGAAGCAAGTAAGACAGAATTTGAAATTACCTAGAACCATGATGGCAAACCTGTGGCATGTGTGCCAGAGATGGCAGGTAGAGCCCTCTCAGTGGCCATGCCTGCTGTTGCCAGCTGCTTTTCTGGTTACTGGCATGCTGGCCAGCTGGTCTTTCAAGGTGCCAGAACATCAGAAAATGGCCCCAAAATCACCCAAAAAGCAGGCTGCTTTTTGGGCTGTTTGGGAGCCAAAAATGGCCTGAAAAACAGCCTGAAAATGGCCCAGAAAACAGCGCCAAAAGGGTAAAAAACAGGCTGTTTTCAGACCATTTTGGGTGCCGTTTTTGGCCTGAAAATGGCTCCAAAATGGCTTAAAATGGCCTGAAAATGGCCCAATACTGCTAAAAACAGCCCAAAAACAGCCATGCCTGCATCAGCCAGCTGGTCTTTGGTTTTCCGGCGCTCCAGCAGGCGCATTCCAGTTTAGAAACTCAGTGCCAAAAAGGTTTTGCCATCACTGATCTAGAATGTATAAAGGCATTCCAAATTTATGCTGGCAATGGGAGCCATAGGAAGGGCCATTCAATCATGCTTGGTCAGCATGTATTTTTGTTTTTAATGGCAGAAATAAATAATAGGTTCGTTGCAAAAGCATTGGACTGTGGGTCCGTGTACACATGAATAAAAATTGTTAAGATGGTAGACGTAAGGAAGTGACTTTGTAATGCCACCACTACATTTTTTTCAAATTCAAATTCAGAATCGAGCTGGAAGGGTCCTGGAAGGTCTTCTAGTCCAGCCCCTGCTCAACCAGGACACCCTATACCATTTCAGACTAGTGACTGTCCAGTCTCTTAAAAACCTCCAGTGATGAAGCACCCCCGATTTCTAGAGCCAAGATGTTCCACTGGTTTATTGTTCTCACTGTTAGGAAATTTGTCCTTAAATCCAGGTTCCTTGATTAGTTTCCATCCATTGTTTCTTTTCCTGCCTTCTGATACTTTGGAGAATAATTTGACCCCCTCTTCTTTGTGGCAGCCCCTCAAACACTGGAATACTCCTAACATGTCACCCCTAGTTCTTCTTTTCATTAGATTATATGGGGATGGGCACACTTTGGACACCACAATATCTCAGAAGATGTTAAAATCAGCCTGCAAGAACTCTACTGACAGCCTCATTGTTCACATATTCCCTGAAAAATAAGTGGGACTTATGTAGTCTGCGTAACTCTTCAAATCAAATGTCTATCTGGGGCAAAAATCAGCCAATACCTGGGCCAAAGGTTGGGAAAGCGATTTTGTTTAGAACTGGAACTGGAAATGATTAGTTTTTAATCAAAGACAGAACCGATTATGGAAAATGGGAAGATCTGGAGGTCATCCTAGATCACAAATGGTGTTGTTCCAAGTTCTTTGGTATCACCAGTAATACAAGAAATCCAGCATCCAGGCAGTTCTCCATTCCAGAAATGGAGGGTTATTTATAGTTACCATCTAAATTTCAATCCAAGTTTGAATTGCCCAGAATTTTAGAGAGTCTGCCAAGGAGAAACCTAGAAGAGAATGTGAGGGAAGGTCAAGGATCTATGGTTGAATAAACCGATGATAGATTCACACAATATGCTAAAATGAAAACCCATGTTAACAAAATCCAATCTGCTATATTCACAGAACATTGGTGTGCCCAACCATATAAACCACATAACGGTTCATGAAATAACAAAGTTCAGCCAACATGCTAAAATAATGGTTAAGTTTCTACAATGCCCTGAACCACAAAGCAGCCAATCCTATTTTGGGGGTGAATCCAATTTAACTTTATAAAACTAAAAACTTTTAATCATCCTAGGGTTGGGTTTTTAACTACGTGCTTAACCAGGTCAATTTTCTCAAGACATGCCATATACATGGTTCATTTTAAACGTGCTCAGATTTTCTGTGCTTAGTGTATGAACCCAGAAATCAAACTTATTCAGTAAGTAAAATAACAAATCTAGTGAAAATGGTCAAATTCTGATCATTAATTCTCAACCTTTTTAACTTGCCCCATGTGGTATTATATTTTATTTTCCATCATAAGGGATTTGCCATGAACATATGCCATTACAATTTTGGGCTTTATCCATTATAAGAATCTTATAGTGAAACTCCAACAGATTATTTGAGGGGGGTCTGCTAAATGCTAATTTATATAATTTACTTTGGTTGCTGTTTAGGAGGAAAGAAGTTGAAAGCAAAATGTTATCTCCTACATTTGAAGTTGAGTAGAAAACTTGAGAATCAACGTTTTACTGCGCTCTTGATAGATAGACGATAGATAGATAGATAGATAGATAGATAGATAGATAGATAGACAGACAGACATAGACAAATTATATATAGAGAGAGAAATGCCAGAAGCCCAACAACGCATGAAACAAACAGTACACAACATATCAGACAGAACCTTCACCAGAGCAGAAACCAATGTTCTTTCCAAGGGATTCAACTTTGCAGTCGCCCCCAAACGCATTTCCCCAGTGAAAACATTATATGCGGAGTTGAAGCTATTCTAACCAAAATTAACCCAGATGTAGCCAATAAAATCAGACCTGAAGTCACCAAAGTCCTCTGCTCCAGCAACCCACCCAGAAGCAACTTACACAGAGAAGAACAAAAAGCACTCACCAACTTGAGGAAAGACAACAACATAATCACTCTCCCAGCAGACAAAGGCAACGCCACGGTCGTGATGAACACATTGGACCACCAATCCAAACTATCCAACCTACTCCAAGACGCCGCTTACAAACCTCTAAATACTGACCCCACCACCTACCTGAAAAAAAACCATAAAATCCAAAATAAAAGCCTCCCCCATCAGTGAAGAGATCCAGCAAAAGACTCATCCCCAGAGAAAAATCTTCCAGATGCCCTAAACTCTATGGCCTCCCCAAGATACACAAAGAAGGAACACACTCAGACCATAGTCAGCTCCATAGGCTGAATCTTGCCTAATCTACAGAATCTTGCCAAATTTCTCACCAAACAACTCCAGCCCTACGCAGAATCCATCACGTCACATGTCTTTTCACTTCATAGAAGCAATAAAGAAACCAAAACCTACAACCCAGCAACCTACTCGTAAGCTTCGATGTCATATCCCTCTTCACCCAAGTACCTATTAAAGAAGCCTTGACAGCTATCCAAAACAAATACAACCCCCCAAAGCACATCCTAGATCTGACCAACCACTGCCTAACCAACACATACGTCATCCACAATGGACAAAGATACAAACAGATAGGAGGAGCACCTTTGAGATCATCCTTCTCACCCGTCATCGCTAATCTATACATGGAACACTTTGAAACCAACGCTTGCCGATAATTATTTATTAGGAAGCTAGGTTTTATTTGGGTAGCTGGCTGGGGCGTGTTTGGGCTGGAGGTATTGGGGGGGGGGAGTCTGTTTGTGTCCAGGTGCTTGCCTGGATTGTGGTATAGATTTTGTTGTTTGTGAGTGCAGGCTTCTAGATGTTTGATAGTCTGGTGGAGTCATCTCTTCTATTCATACTATTAGGTCTTTTATCAATTTCTATGGCTTCTCTGATGATTCTGTAGCTGGGGTTTTCTATAGTAGTTAGGGTTTTGGTGCTACTGAAGTTGATGCTATGACCTGTGGCTTTCATATGTTGGACTAGCGAGGAAGTGTGTTCCAGCTTTTTATTGAATTCTTGTGTTCTTCAAGGCAGGTACTTATCCTTCTGTTGGTTTGTCCTATGTATGTGGCAGGACATGATGCGCAGGGTACTTCATATATGCCTTGGTTTTTTTCGGTCAATTTTATCTTTGGGGTTTCTTAGGATGGCTGCTATTTTTTTGTTCGTTTTGAAGGCAGTCTTGATATGATGCCTGCATAGTATCTTGCTGATTATATTATTATTATTAACACGCTCTGATGCTAAGGAGTTCCACTCCCCCTCCCCACCTGAAAAGAAATCCCTTCCAATGCAAAACACAAGCAGAGGAGTTTCCGTTTCAGAGCACCAAGCAATTTTAGTACAAAACAGTTGAGTTAAGCCACGCCCAGACTCCTTGCTGTCTTCTCACTAGCACAGCAAATACTGTTTCAATTTCCAAGCAGCCCTCAACTCTCTCACATACTGACAGGACTCTAGCCAGATGAATACCGATAGATGCTGGTCGGCAGAGGCAGAATTCCCCTACCCCTTATTTTCCTCCCCCAAAACTAAACCTGACCACACATAGTTTTGTAGTGAAGCATATGGGTATCGAGCTAGTCATAGAATATATGCATTTATAATATGACCTGTAACAAGACTAGAAAATACTGAACTGCCAAACAAAATGTTAATGATAAATAAATAAAGTCACTTCTGATCTTGATCTTAGAAGGGAAACACACATCCGCTCATAAACAAGCATCGCGAAGCACAGAAGTCACCACGTCTGAGTGACAGAAGAGAAGGGGGGGAAAATGGCGTTGCTGGAAGATGTTTGTTCCTTGTCTTTCCCTCCGGACCTCCGCGCATCAGGGACCAGAGATATATAAATATGTGTGGTTTTCAAAGAACAATCAACAACAACAATGATGTTTTGACAGCTCAAAGAAAACCTCAAAGGGAGCCAGTCAAAACACGGTTGCCAAGGGGATTGAAGGCAAGGACAACATGTCCCAGTTTCAGACGGGTCTCTTTGGATTTCCCCGGATTTGACAGCAAGAAATAAACAAGAAATACTGATTTCTCTGCTACTGAAAAAGCTCACTGGGTTAAGGGCCACAGATGTTGATCGCTACCTCACGACCAAAATTGAGCCTGAAATTTCTGTTGCTAAGTGAAACATTTGTGAAGTGCCTTTTTTGCCGTCATTAAGTGGATCGCCATGGTTGTTAAATTAGTCACACAGCGGTTAAAGGAGCCGGGCTTCCCCATTGACTTTGCTCATCACAAGGTCGCAAAAGGGGATCACATGACGCCGGGAGACAGTGACTGCCATAAATATAAATGTGATGACCCGGAGTGTAACATAAACATAACAAAATCCAAAAAGTAAATAAATGTCCTTTAATCCTCCAACTTGGCCCCACTGTTCAATAATTCTCAGTTGGAGATAAAACGTACTTAAAAATAATTTTCAAAAGTAACCAATAGAGTCCGAACTTAATGAGCAGACTGAGGTGAAATAAAAAACCAAAACAAACTACAATGAAGGAATTTCCACAGCGGACCAGGATAAGTAATTACCAACTGCAAGGAGATAACAAGGCACAATCTGTTGGAACCAACAGATAACTTCAAATCAAAATAAAACGATCTTTGCTTCTGGCAACGCTGTGTTTTAACCATCTCTCTTTTATACTATTCTCCCCAGCTGCAACCAATGAGGGGGATCATGGCCGCTTCCTCTCTCATAAGCCAAGTTGTTTCATTCTCCGTTCCTCCCTGGGTGTCCTAGGATGAAGAGGGGATGGGCCTAGTTCTTCCCCTGACTGCCCAGCCAGCCTCTGCCCCTCCCCAGCCTCCTCCACAACCTCCAGAGCCACACTTCCACTCCCTGATGACTGTTCTTCCTCTCCCTCAGAGTCCAACTCTAACAAAGGCATGACAATAAATCAATAAACTGGTCAAGGGATTAACCTACTAGTTACAGCTGTTCATAGCAATCATGATTGCACCTAAGCAATCCAAACAGGGACTCTGGATGACTTACACAACATCAAAGAGTTAAAAAAAAACCAAAAGAATCACAACAATAAAAACAATTGTGCTGGGGGAAGACAGACCTTCAATACCCAAAATGTGGGTTTCACACATCATCCCAGTTCAGTGCTGGACCTCCAAAACTTTCCCAGCTAAGCCAGGGATTTGATCGATTGAGGGTTAAGACTTACTAGGACAGCTGACAGGAGTTTTCCTAAGGCTCTAAGAGAGATCTCTTTTACCCCTTGCTAACTTTCTCTTCTCTGGGGGTGGGGGGTCCTACGAGTTGGAGGCGGACCTAATGCTCTTTTCTGATATGGCACAAAGAATCCTTCTCTTGCTGTTGATATTTCCCTGCTTGTTCTGAGCCTCCTTCCGCCACGCCCGTTTTTGTTTTGGAAAAGAGAAACAGGACAATTCTTTCAATCCAGTGAGATAGCGCATTGTCCCATTTAGCCAACCTCTCCTTCCATCCAGAGTCCAAAACATCCTGTGCCTTTTGGAAGTTGCCCAAGTCACATCGTAAAAAATAAACCACATCCTACAACTCCAACCTCTCCGTTCCAAGACTAGAAGTAGGAGAGTACAAGTCACAACCCTGGAGAATCTTGGTCAGGCATAGTTCTCGGGTGCAGCACTGCCTAGGGAGAGACGGGTGCAACATGTTTGCAGTGACCCCAACTTGAAAGGTGCATTGGGCGCTGATCTTGTGCTTTCTCCTCCTTCCCTTCCTGACAATGCTAACATACTTTCTGATTGTACTCTTTCGGAGTTCTTCATTCCAAAATTAAAAAAAAAATGTCCTTCCATGCTGATTTGAAAGGAATCGAGTGAATAAGGATCTAAGGCAGCTTTCTCCAACTTGGTCTCGTCTCTCGGTTGCTGTGCAGCATGATGACTGTTCATCCTGACCACCAACTATGGGAATCTGAGTCCACCAAAGTCCATCAAATCTGGAGGTCCAGCTCTACCTTTCAGGATATTATTCCCAAGTGTGAGCAGGCAGGTGCCTCCAAGGAACAGGCCACAAGGAGACAATTCCTTTTTTTATGATAGTTGCAATTCTTTTTTTTTTTAATAGCCTTGGACCGTTGCAAAAATAATGGCAATATCACTTAAACTTATATACCATTTCACAGTGCTTTGCAGCCCTCTCTAAGCCATTTGCAATCAGCATATTTGCCTCCAACAATCTGGGTCCTTATGTTACCAACCTTGGAAGGATGGAAGGCTGAGTCAATAGAAATAGAAGTAGAAGTAGAAGTAGAAGTAGAAGTAGAAATAGAAATAGTAATAGTAATAGAAATAGAATAGAATTCTTTTATTGGCCAAGTGTGACTGGACACACAAGGAATTTGTCTTGGTGTAAATACTCTCAGTGTACATGAAAGAAAAGATACATTCATGAAGAGTCAAGAATCATAAGGTACAACATTTAATAATAATAGTCATAGGGTACAATAAGCAATCAAACCATACTAGGAAACGGTCAATATAAATCATAAGGATACAAGCGACAAAGTTACAGTCGTACAATCACAAATGGGAGGGGATAGGTGATAAGGAGTGATGAGAAGATTAATAGTAATAGTAATGCAGACTTAGTAAATAGCACTTAAGACTTATATACTGCCTCATAGTGTTTTACACCTCTCTAAGAAATTTAGAGTCAGCCTATCGCCCCCAACAATCTGGGGTCCTCATTTTACTGATCTTGGAAGGATGGAAGGCTGAGTCAACCTTTTTTTTGAAAACAATTTTATTGGTTTTTTAACAAACAAACAAACAGACAAAACATAAAAACATCAGCTCTCTTCCATGCTTATATATAAGCATAAGCAAGGCTGAGTCAACCTTGAGCAGGCCAGGATCGAATTGCTGGCAATCAGCAGAATTAGCCTGCAATACTACATTCTAACCACTGCGCCACCACAGCTCTAATGTTGAACAGCCAACTACCTTCAAGATGTGTGTGGCCTTTTCCTTTTCTTTCTATGGGGAAAAAGGAGGAGGATGTGGAAGACTTACAAACTTTGACATAACCAAAGTGCTGGATCAAGCCAAAGGCACAGATAGCTCAGCCTTGTGTGTTCACTGGCAGGATGGGACAACTTGCCTCAGCCAACTTTTCACAGCCAATTCGCGGTGGTCAACTCACCATGGCCAATTCAGCATGTGACAACTTACCAGGGGACAACTGAACAATAAAATTATTTAAAATAATCTAAAAAAATTTTTGTCATTCACATTTCATTTTGTCCCTTCTGTGGCATCTTTTCTTTAATGATTCTATTCCACCATTTCTCTAAGATGAGTGTAACTCTTGTCCTGTGGTAAGTTGGCTGAAGCAAATTAGCTATGGCGAGATATCCTAGACCTACTCATTGAGGTGCCCATCAAACATTCCAACAGGCAACCTTAAAGAGTAACAAACCTGTTTAGTCCATCTTACTCTGTAAGGGGTATCAAAATATGAAATTCAGTGTAGAGAAAAGTTACTTAGGCAAGAAAAACCAAAAGTACATGTATAGACTGGAGAAACTAGGCTTAATAGCAGTAACTGTGAGAAGGATTTTGGAGTCTTAGTGGACAACCAGTTATGAGCCAGCAGTGTGCAGCAGCAGCCCAAAAAGCTAATGCAACCCTGAATTGCATTAACAGAAGGATACAATCAAGATCAAGGGAGGTACTAAGACCACACTGTAAAGCCTTAGTAAGGCCACATTTAGAGTACTGCATCTAGTTTTGGTCACCACACTATAAAAAGGAAGTTGAGACTCTAGAAAAAGTGCAGAGAAGAGCAACCAGGGTGATTTTAGGGGACTGGAGGCTCAAACATACGATGAAAGGTTGCAGGAATTGGGCCTGGCTAGTCTGGTGCAGAGAAGGACCAGGGGAGACAGGAGAGCAGTCTTCCAATATTTGAGGGGCTGCCATAGAGAGGAAGAGGTCAAGCTATTTTCCAAAGCACCTGAAGGCCAGACAAGGGATAATGGATGGAAACTGACCAAGGAGAGATTCAACCTGGAAATAAGGAGAAACTTTCTGACAGGGAGAACAATCAACCCATGGAACAGAAGTTGCCTTCAGAAGTTGTAGGAGCTTCATCCCTGGAAGCTTTCAAGAACAGACTGGACTGCCTTCTGTCAGAAACGGTGTAAGGTCTCCTGCTTGGTGGGGAGTTGGACTAGATGGACTACACACACACACGCACGCACACACACACACACACACAAATTTCTCTAATTAACACCATGATGGGTATTCCTCCACCCAATGGGAGGCTCTGAGGGAAGAGGGCTCTTCTGCTTCTTTGTCCGGAATCTTCTATCTTCCCTGGGTGATTCTCCTTTCCAGCACTGGAAGGTGGGGGAGGAAACTGCTCCTAGGGCAGAAGAGGTGGCCCACGAGAGGCAGCATCCAGATGTTGAGAGGTTAGCCAAGAAGGAAGAGGATGTGTTTTCTGCAAAATCCCCTGCAACATGTCACTGAGGTCTTCTCTCAAAACACATGTTAGGGAATCACAGGTGGGGACGGAAGGCCGAGGATACACACAGCGTATGCAGCCTGAAAGAAAGCTGGCTCTTTTTTTAAGCCTCCAAATTGCTCCGCCCACCAGGACAGCTGGAAAAAGTAGGGCTTCTGCCACAACTGGAAGACGGGTGAAGTGGTCTGGACCGCCCAAAGTGCGATGTAAATATCATGTTTTGTAACTGGGAGGCCAGGGATCGGTTCATAACAAGCTCTTTGCTTCCAGAGTTTATTTACTAAGGCTTATTATATGCTCCTCCATCTTAAAATGATGCTGACTGATTTACAGGCATCATTCTGGTAATACACACAATTAAATTAGCATAATTGACCTTAGGCCATGCAAAATGAATCCTCGTTTTATCAGATATATCACTGATCAATTGATCAATTGACACTAGTTCTGCGCAGATCATTCAAACATCTGTCTGCCTGCAAAGACTTTCTGGAAAAAAAAAACAGGTCTTAAACAAGTTTAAACAATTAAAATAATTAAACAATTTGCCCCAGAGAGGAGGGAGTCAAGCTATTTATCAAGGCACCCGAAGGCCAGACAAGGAATAATGAATGGAAACTGAACAAGGAGAGATTCAACCAGGAAATAAGGAGAAATTTTCTGTCAGGGAGAACAATCAACCAATGGAACAGAATTTGCCCTGGGAAGTTGTGGGAGCTTCATCCCTGGAGGCTTTCAAGAAGAGACTGGACTGCCATCTGTCAGAAATGGTGCAGGGTCTCCTGCTTGGATGCATGGTTGGATTAGATGACCTACAAGGTCACTTCCAACTCTGTTAATCTAATCTAATCTAATTTCTAATTTAGTAGCAGCGATGGGCCAATTTAGTCTTTGAGGAAAACATCATTCCTGAAGACATGACTGCTGTGGAAAAGGCTTACACCTGGCCTCTTTGGTGACATTCTCCAGAGATTGAAGGAGCCGCCACAAAGAACAGAAGGTCAACCTATGTCAACCTATGTCATCTCTTTCGTGGGTGCTTTTTATCGGATCCATTCTATGACCTGCCTTGGTCCACCTGCCCTCAGTTCTTTTAGTCTCTTGATGACATTGTGTGCTTTCGTTTGTTCTCTAATCCATGTGCGTGTCTTTCTATCTTGTCTTATGATGCCAAGTGTGGATCTTTCTATGACTTTTTGTGCCTCTCGTAGCTTTTGAAATGATTGTGGGGTTAGTGTCCGAAAATTTTTCTCTTCGGGCACAGAGGGAGGGAGGTGGTTGTTGAAAATTACACTTAGCTTGACGAATGCCTGCCAACTACATTTAACATGACATTCAATTTCCTTTATTATATCACCTTCCATTGAGTTCTATCGGGTGTATGTAGTTTCTCTCTCTCTCTCTCTCTCTCTCTCTCTCTCTCTCTCTCTCTCTCTCTCTCCCCGTTGTCTCTGCCTCTCTTCTGTCTCTCCTCTCTGTCTTTGTCTCTCTCTGTCTCTGTTCTCTCTGTCTCTCTGTTGTCTCTGTCTCTCCTCTCTGTCTCTCTGTCTCTCTCTCTGTTTTCTCTTCTCTCTGTCTCTCCTCTCTGTCTTTCTCTCTGTCTCTCTCTCTTCCTCCCTCTCCCTCTGACAAATATGTTCATCAAATCAACACAGTAGATTTGATTTCTACTAAGTGTTGAAAAAGCCTCTGTTACCAACCCCCTGGCTTCATGGCAGCACACAGTAATAATGTGAGAAGGAAAGAAAGATAATTGCCCTGCTGTAGCTAAAGTTAAAATGATGTTCCTTCCTGCAACGATTTTATCACCGTGAGACTGGAGCTGGCAAGAAGACAAGATCACCTGGGGAGTATAAAATAAAATAAAAAGTCAAAGTGACAGCCATAATCGCACCATCAAAGCCCACCCCCCACACACACTTTTTAACCTGCATTTTGTGTGAATAAAAAAAAGGGGAGAACTTCACTTGGGGCTGCCATCAGGATTTAGAAACGTGGTATTGGAAGGGATTTCGGAGGTCTTCTAGTCCAACACACACACACACACACCCGCTCAAGGCAGGAGACCTTATTTAACTTTTCGGACCTTCCTCTGGGGTCACCCCTGCAAGAAAGGAAAATCAGGGGATGCACCTTAGGACCCAGAGGACCTTTTGAGCTTTTGTTCTCCTCAGAAATGTGGCTGCGTTGCGGGAGGTTCCTGGCACTCGGGCCACAGGAACGGCCAGTTTGGGGTGAAGAGCCACCCTTGAGGCTGCATCTCGGGGGTAGATGAGTGTTTGCTGAGCTCATCAAACTTATCCGGTGGTCCTTGGTTGGAAACCAGGACATGTTTCTGCAGAGCTTTCTCTGTTCTGTGTGGAGAGGAAGCCCTGGATAGGGGCCAAGCTGGACGTCCAGTTAGGAGGGTGGCCAACTCAGTGACTCATGGAGAACCCCAGGGTCTAGAACTGGGGATGAAAAAGCAATGTTTTTTGTCTTGGCTTCTAGGTGCTCACTAAGAAAGGATTTTTCGAAATGACCATCAGAGCATTTGTATTTCATATATTATTATTAACACGCTCCGATGCTAAGGAGCTCTACTTCCCCTCCCCACCTGGAAAGAAATCTCTTCCAAATGCAAAACACAAGCAGAGGAGAGGAGTTTCCGTTTTAGTTTTACAGCAACTTTAGTACAAAACAATTGAGCTAAGCCACGCCCAGGCTCCTTGCTGTCTCCTCCTTGCTCATGCAGCAAATACTGTTTCAGTTTCCAAATAGCCCTCAACTCTCTCACACAGAGAGAGGACGACAGGATGCTAGACAGATGAATACCAACGGATGCTGGTAGGCAGAGGCACAATTTCCCCCCCCTTATTTTCCTCCCCCAAAACCACATACTTTCATAGTAAAGCACGGGTATTGAGCTAGTTTTTATATAAACTTACTCAATTTACACAAAAACTAGATTAGACTTGAGCACAAGAAAGCAGCACATTTAGGGAGATTCTCAGCCATCCAGGTCACGGTTGTCCCAAAGGTGCTTTTGTTTTCAAGAGGCAACTGGACTTTCTGTTTTTTTGTTGTTGTTGAAGACCTTTCGCTTCTCATCCAAGAAGCTTCTTCAGCACTTTTCAGATTTTGGCACGATGGACTACAACTCTAAGAATACAAACATGCACTTCTTAAAGAAAAGCACGGGGAGAGAGAGAGAGAGAGAGAGAGACAGAGAGAGAGAGATGGCCTCTTGTTTGTAAAGTCCACATGAAGATGGGTATAGATTTTCATCTGTAAACGAAGATCAACATTGGCAACAACCGAGCGGCAGTTGGAAAAATAAACACTGCAAAATGCAACGGACAATTTCCTGAATCTTAACGTAAAGTGTACCACAGAAGTTCTAGCAACACACAGAGGAGCCTCTAAAAAAAATGCAATCTTGAAAACTGCTCAGAAGAAATGTTTATAATGACAGGTCGTAGGTCTGGCTTAAGCTACATTTGCTGCTTTCTATGCGTGACGTTTGAAACCTTTTTAATGAAAGGATGAAGCAAATACCCGTCCCTCAAACCACAATTCCGAGTTCTAGCCAGCTGAACTTGACGAGTAATCACATTTGATTTCCCTCAATTACGCTCAGATGCTAGTAAACATTTTTTTAAATGTAAAATCAAAGATTATAAATTCCCAGCAAAAAGAAAAAAGAAAAGAAAAATCAACTGCATAGTCTGTGCCTAAACAGAGTTCTTAGTGGTGTCTTCTGGGAGGGCAGATGCAGTTGTAGCACCAACTTCTTCAAGCTGCTTGAATCTGATTCATTTAGGAAAAAGAAATCAGGAATGTTCTGACCCAGGCTTCGTCAAACGTGATTAATCACAAACTCGTTTTAAAAGCAAAACCTACTTTATTGCAATGCTGGGAATTGTTTTCATTCCCAGCCAAGAATTAATTTTAAACAGTTCCCCAAGATCAGCACACACCTTCTAGTTCTGTGGGATGCTGCCAAAAACAGAAGTATCCAATTAACTATAAAAGAAACCCACCAAAGTACCAGAAAAAACAACAACCAAAGTACATAGAGCTTCAAGGAGGACTCGGAACTGATCGAACTACCTTGCTTCCTACAAAGGTTTCGTCATTGAGGTCTGACTTTTATCCCTTCTGGGAGGGGAAATCACCTCCCAGCCTTACTCCCGAGTCACCCCTTTAGTTTCAGCTGCTCTCACCTTCTAGCAACTCTGAGCACGCACACACTGGCTCCCCTGGGTCCTCAGCCTCACTGCTGCCAGGCTCCAAAGGCTCCAAAGGCAGCACCCCACTCCCAGATGGTCCTGGCTTCATCTCTGCATCGGACGCAGGACCCTCGTCCGAGTCCTCTCCTGACTCCTGGACTGGTCCCCTTTCTTCTCCACTGTCCGATTTTGCTGCCATCTGTACAGGCTGCTGGCGAACCACAACAAGGAGATCCAGACAGTTCAAATAGCTACAGGTAGCCCTTGATTTATAACCGTTCATTTAGTGACCATTCGAAGTTACAACGGCACTTTAAAAAAGTGACTGATGGCCGTTTTTCACACTTACAACTATTGTGGGCCTCCCCGTGGTCAAAATTCAGATGCTTGGCAACTGACTCATATTTATGTCGGCTGCAATGTCCTGAGGTCATGTCATCTCACCCCTTTTGCGACTTTCTGACCAGCGAAGTCAACCAGATTCACTTAACGACTGTGTTACTAACTCAACATCTGCAGTGATTCACTTAATGACTGGGGCAAGAAAAGTTGTAAAACGGGGCAAAACTCACTTAAACAAATGACTCATAACTTGAGGACTACATGTATAAAAATTTATTGCAAGCTTCAACTCTCTACAACTAATGGCCCAAGCAAATTGGCCATAGATAAGAATCAAGGAAGTTCACGGTGAGCAGGACTTAGATCTCAGATTAATTTTTTTAGTTCTCAGATTAGCAGAGTTGGAAGGGACCTTGTAGGTCATTCAGTCCAACCCCCAGCCCAAGCAGGGGATCCTGCACCATTTCTGACAGAGGGCAGTCCAATCTCTTCTTTAAAGCTTCCAGTGATGAAGCTCCCACAATTTCCAAAGGCAACTTCTGTTCCATAGGTTGCTTGTTCTCACTGTCAGAAAATTTCTCCTTATTTCCAGGTTGAATCTCTCCTTGATCAGTTTCCATCCATTATTCCTTGTCTGGCCTTCGGGTGCCTTGAAGAATAGCTTGACCCCCTCCTCCTCCTCTCTGTGGCAGCCCCTCAAATATTGGAAGACTGTTCTCCTGTCTCCCCTGGTCCTTCTCTTCCCTAGACTAGCCAGGCCCAGTTCCTGCAACCATTCATCGTATGTTTTAGCCTCCTGTCCCCTCATCATCCTGGTTGCTCTTCTCTGCACTCTTTCTAGAGTCAAAACATCTTTTTTTCATCTCTTCTTTGTGGCAAGCCCTGAGATATTAGAAGACTGCTATCATGTCACCCCATCCTTCTTTTCCTTAAACTAGATATGTCTTTTGTCCATCCATGGTTTGCTCAGATGTCTCTTTCTTTCTTTCTTTCTTTCTTTCTTTCTTTCTTTCTTTCTTTCTTTCTTTCTTTCTTTCTTTCTTTCTTTCTTTCTTTCTTTCTTTCACTTTCTCTTTCTCTCCTTCCTTCCTTCCTTCCTTCCTTCCTTCCTTCCTTCCTTCCTTTTGCTTTGTAGAATAGCTTGACCCGCTCCTCTCTGTGGCAGCCCTTCAAATATTAGAAACTGATCCAGGAGAGATCCAACCTGAAAATAAGGAGAAACTTTCTTGCAGAGAACAATCAATCCATGGAGTAGAAGTCGCCTTCAGAAGTTGTGGGAGCTTCATCCCTGGAAGCTTTCAAGAAGACTGCCATCTGTCAGAAATGGTGTAGGGTCTCCTGCTTGGGCGGGGGGTTGGACTAGATGACCTACAAGGTCCCTCCAACCCTGTTAAGTTGTTAATCAGTGGAGGGAAGAAGTCCCAGATGACACTGCAGAACACTGTTAGCCATTCAGAAGGCAGAACACCCCTTATATTGTACTTCGCAAGTGTGAGCCGAACAGACTAGCCATCTTAGGCAGTCAAACAATTACTCTGTATTAACATTGTACTCTCCTAGTTAATGTACCTATACCGTATGCTAAATAAATAAACTTGTTTCTTTTTTTATTTTTCACTAACCTATAAAGATCAGTTCCAATTTTAACTCTGCTTTTTGGGAGTGTATTCTGTCCTCTTTTCATCAGTTCTAACATTCCGTTTTTACTTTGTCATTATGGGGCTACTGAGTGTAGATTAATGAGGGGGGGAGGAAATGAATTTCCAACAACTACAGAATCAGGCTACAGCATAACAAATTGGACGAAAGTGTCTGCATGCTTTCTGAATGCATGTGTATATCATGGTTCATCCATATTTTAGGAGTTTTTGGGAGGTCTGTTGAAGACAACGGCCCGGAAAACGGAGTCAATGCAAAACCTCCGGGATTCTGTTTTAGATTACTAGCTTCTCTGCCTCAACTGGGTAGCGAGAGATCTGATTTTGGCTTGTCTCAAAATAAAGAAATAAATAAACTAAGCCAGGTTGAGCCTGGTTAATACTTGGAAAGAAAAGGCACCAGCGAAGCCCAGGGCTGCAGGCTAGAGGGAGAAATCAAAGGGTTCTTTTGGGAAAAGGCAATGGCAGGATTCCATGTTTCCTGCCTAAAAACCCAATGAAGTCACTCGAGTTTTACTCAAGGAACATTTTACAGCCTTCAATGGAAAGCATTGATACATTCAATCATTTCAAATGCTGAACCATCCTTGGGATGAGGCTCCAGCTTTGGTCAACTGCCGCCCTCCTCCTCCTCCTCCTCCTCTCCCCACCCCCCCCAGCTCCAAATTACAGATATAGCCCTGAGTTCAAAATTCTTTTATTTCTTTGTTAAATTTATTTATTGCCTATCTCCGATGTGGGTTATTTCAAGTGAAGAACACTTATCTCACCCCCAAGTTGGAGTGTATCAGGATTTAAGGGAAAGGAAGGGAAGGGAAGGGAAGGGAAAGGAAGGGAAGGGAAGGGAAGGGAAGGGAAGGGAAGGGAAAGGAAAGGAAGAAGAGATTAAGAGAAGGGAACAAAAGGGGAAAGGAAAGAAAAGGAAAGGAGAGGAGAGGAGAGGAGAGGAGAGG
>NW_020769332.1:3588825-3599874 GCF_900518735.1 Pseudonaja textilis | reverse complement strand
GAAAGGAAAGGAAGAAGAGATTAAGAGAAGGGAAGGGAAGGAAAAAGAAAAGGAAAGGAAAAGAGAGGAGAAGAAAAGAGAGGAGAGGAGAGGAAAGGAAAGGAAAGGAAAGGAAAGCAGAGGAGAGGAGAGGAGAGGAGAGGAAAGGAATGGAAAGGAAAGGAAAGGAAAGGAAAGGAAAGGAATGGAAAAGAAAGGAAAGGAAAGGAAAGGAAAGGAAAGGAAAGGAAAGGAAAGGAAAGGAAAGGAAAGGAAAGGAAAAACACCCACCCTACTTCTGTCCATTCTTGAAAACTAAAACTTCTGTTCTCACAAAGTGACTGATCTGAGCTCTTAAAAATGATCCATTTTGATTTGTTATATGAACATGGCTGGTATATCTTATGTAGCTGATCAGATGCCCAAGAAATCCAGCTCCCAAAGTCCACAAGAAAAGCAAAATTAAGCCCATCTTATTCCTCCAATGACTTTCCTTTTTCATTTTTGGATGAGTGTTCCACAGTCATTAATGGCCATGCCAGAGTTAATGCAGTGGTTGTTTACCCGCCCATTTTCTTGATCCTTTCCAATTAATTGAGTCCATGCCACGATTAAATAAAGTGTGAGTCATATCTTGGTTAGATGTTTTTTTTAAAGCAAACAAGGCTGAAGGTTTCAGAGAGCTCAGTCCTCCCTCCCTTAATAAATCCCTTTCTCAAACTCTGTTTTTGAGAAGTTGAAATGTTCCCACCTCAACAACTAATTCAAGTTTCTTTCAAATTATTTTTATAAGTAATAAAACAATTTGGTTTTTATTAGAGCCTGTCAAGACTTCACACTGGGTTTATTTTGAAAGAAACTACCATTGGTTGAGGGTTTGGAACGCTATTAAGGACCTTTCTGGATTGTTCCCAAAGGGCTTCAAGCAATCACAGTTAAAACAGAGTTTTTGGCTTCAGGTTATATAGACACATTTACACAATTAAACATAAATTAGGAGTAGAAGCAGAAGAGAAGAGGGCCTTACACCAGAAGAGAAGGAAATGCCTGCCTCCTCTGTCGTCACCTTGATCCCTGCCTCATGCAACAACCTTCTTGACGAACTGGTGGGAGTGTTGCAGTCACACAATACAACTCGGGGTTTACCTGCACTCTGCCCCATGGCAAAGGCAGTGGCGGGGAGGAGATGGCTCCTGGTGGAAAGCTCTAGAAGGAAGCTCACAAAGACATCTTTTACTCAATGGCTTTTCTTCTTGTGCCATATTCATCATCGGACATTGGTGATCATGTTGGCAATCCTATTTTTATCAACAGCCACACCAAAAAGGGCTGCTGAGTTTCGTCCACACCACACCCTTAGATTTTGAAGCCCTGATGTTCTTCTGCCTGGACCTCGTTTGCCTGGAGGATTAAGTGAAGGAGGCCGTATTTTTCTGGGTGTCGCATCACATGTCCAAAATATTCTGTTGCTTTTTAATGATTTTGATGATTTCTCTTAGCTTTCCCAGGCGGCTTATCCCCTCCTCATTTCTGATTTGGCGAACCCAGCTTACAACAACTCAATGGGTAGGCTCACTCAAACTCCTACAATAAGCTGCCCCCTAAAATGGTGGTTTGGCGCATGGTGGGAATTCTCAATTTTCAGTGTTACACAAAACATAAATCCAGGGTTTAGTCTCCATCTTGGGCAGCTATAAACAAACCGTCTTCAGACTGCAGCTGGCTTTCCAGACTCAAATCTAAAGGGATTGTGCCATGTTCTGTTTTATTTTTATTTTTCATATGATATTACTGTCTAGCCATTCTGCTTATGTAAGCCTCATCATTACCTCAGTGAAACATCAGCTTAATAGATTAATTGTGGGGAGGAGTATTTGCTATAGCCTGTTCAGTTGGAAAGTTTGACATTTCTGGGATCTGTGTCATTTGAGTGACGACATAGCAATAGCACTTACTTATATACTGCTGTTCTGACCCAAACCTGTTTCCAAGAGAGCAAATAAAAGACAAAGGCAGCAGCACAACCTTTTAATGTTTCATCTATGAATTCTGTTTCTTCACAGATAAAAGGCTGCTTCCAACTAATTAGCTCCGACAAGAAAAAGCCTCGCCAAGTTTTTGCAAGGCTGCCAAAAAACAACAGATAAGAAATAGTTTACAACACAAGAGTCTTCAAATACCAACTGGAATGTCCACAAGGCTGAGTTTCAAAACGTCTTTGCTTCCTACAAAGAACGTTCGCTGCACAGCTGGCTTTTATCTTCTTGAAGGATGGGCCGTTACCTTGCAGCCTTACTCCCGAGTCGCCCGTGCTGTTGTAGCCACTCTTTCCTGCGAGCAATCCTGCGTGCGCACACACTGGTCACAGTCTCCTCGGGAACCTCCTCATCGCTGCTGCCAGCCCCCACAATCTCTGAAGGCAGCAGTCCACTCCCTGATGGTCCTGGCCCTTCATCTGAGTCCTCGCTCTCCTCAGCTGTCCTCACCTGCCGCCAGCTAACCACAACAAGTGCTTCATGGTGCTTTACAGCACTTTCTGATTTACAAACGTCAGCATCTTCCCCCCAGCAATCTGGATCCTCATTTTTTCCAACCTGGGAAGGATGGAAGGCTGAGTCAACCATGAGCCGGTGACAATCGAACTGGTGGCAGTGGGCAGAGTAAGCCTGCAATGCTGCATTCTAACCATCGCGCCATCACCTTGCTCCCTTTCTCCCTTCAGCAGCTCCATGTCCTATCCGCACTTGGCCCCCTTTCCTAAAAACCTCATCCCCTCCAGTTGCAATACCTCACTGCAGCCAACATCCCACGCCCATCAGAACTTTTCTTGCCTCTCCTGATTATTTTTCTACTCTTCCCCTTAACCCTGGAATTGTGTTTCGGTCCATTCTTGGGACCACACAGCTCTGTTTCCTTCTGTGCCTGGACCAAGAGGAATCTTTTGGTTCCTGCGTAAATCATTTGGAAAGGAGCTCTTCTATCTCTGGAAGGGTTCAAATAAAACCTGCTTTGCTCATCCCTTATACGAAGCCAGCCAGCTATTTACTTAATTTTATTTGTTTGTTTTTATTTAACAGGGAGCATTTGAAGTCAGTCCTAGTGAGTAGATTACAGATTAACAGGATTGGAAGGAACCTTGTAGGTCATCTAGTCCAACCCCTCCCCGCCCAAGCAGGAGACCCTACACCATTTCTTACAGATGGCAGTCCAGTCTCTTCTTGAAAATCTCAAGTGATGAAGCTCCCACAACTTCCGAGGGCAACTTCTGTTCCATTGGTTGATTGCTCTCATTGTCAGAAAAATTATCCTTATTTCCAGGTTGAATCTCTCCTTGTTCAGTTTCCATCCATTATTCCTTGTCTGATGGCCCTGGACTCTTAAAATTTCTTACTTTGGGGGAACTAAGTATATTATTTTCTGTTTTAATTGGACTAAAAGGGCCACTCTCTCTGAATATTTTCATTGCAATACTTTGGCAAACTTTCCAACATGCATTTCTAAAGGGGGCACTTTTCTACTACAGCATCCAATAGCATAGATGTACTTGCAGGGATTTTTTTTGTGTGGGTATGTATGCACATCACACCCACAGTTTATAAAACAAGGGAAGAATTTGTTCCTTAGACTGGAAGACATGCACGCTGCTCATACAACCCCACTTCACACAACAAATTTTGAAAGCAGAAAAACATCCTCTGTTATGGGAAAGTATGCATGCATGTGTTTTTGCGCACATGCAATTGCTTGCAATAGAGGTGAGCTAGAGAATGCATTTTGCTCAACATATTTTATCTGGGCCTGTTCAGTGATAATACCAAAAGGTGCTTTTTCAAGAGGCAACTGGAGTTTCTGGTTTTTCTTTGAAGACGTTTCGCTTTTCATGAAGAAGCTTCTTCAGCTCTGACTGGAACGTGGGGAATGGAAGGATTTATACTGACACAGGACAGAAAACATTCTGCAGCCAAGAAGGCTCCAAACTCATCTGCCCTACTCAGGTCACCCTGAGGACACAGATAAACCTCCAAGTGGCCTCAACGTCTCTCTAAAAGGATGCAAATGACCAGCTGTCTGCAAGGAATAGAAATCCTTCTATTCCCTACCATCCAGTCAGAGCCGAAGAAGCTTCTTGGATGAGAAGCAAAACATCTTCAAAAAAAACCCAGAAAGTCCAGTTGCCTCCTGAAAAAGCACTTTTAGAACAACCATGACCTGGATGACTGAGAATTTCCATCGACATTTGCCTAAAAATACCTTACAAATCAAGTGGAATATTGACATTAAACTCGATTGTTCCCCCCCTGGAGCTGAGGTTCTGCCAATAAAAGTCATTTTGGAATGAAGAAAAGAACAGTAAATGATCAATAAACAGAAGTGTTTATCCTCCAACTGCCAAAAAGCAACACTGGGACTAATTCTTGTTCATTAGAATGAACAAGGGAAAGAAAGTCAATAACTAATTGCCGTCCAGCCATTAAATGTTAACTAAAGAGCAATAAGAGGGATGCATTTAGCGGCAGGCCATTACGAGCTGCTACTGAAGACAATTTCTCTTTTCAGAGCCCAGCAGATCCTCAGTTGTAACTTAGGAAACACTGTAGATGTGTAAACATCCACTGGAGCACATAGAAGTCCTGCTGTTGAGGCTCAGAGATTTGGGGTTGGTTTGTTCTTAAGTGCTTATGGATTGACTATCCCAGAGTAGTGGTCGCCAACCAGTGGGCCAGGAACCACTGGTGGTCCTCTTGATCCAAGAGGATCTGCAACCTAACATTTGTTACCTTTTGTTTCACACTGTTGTGGTCCGCCGGCAGCCTGCGGAGATGGTAGCAGAATCCGACAGTGGGGAGGAACATGGGCCGGTCTGGGAGTTTAGGGAGGACTCGGACGAGGGTCCTGTGTACGACGCAGAGATGGGGCCAGGGCCATCTGGGAGTTATGTGCTGACTCCGGAGCCTCCAGAATCAGACAGCAGCGAGGCAGAGGAACAGGGGGAGCCTGTTCCCAGTGCGCGTATGCACAGAGCTGCCAGAAGGCAAGAGCAGCTAAGACAAAAGGGGTGACTCGAGAGTACGGCTTGGAGATGATTAGCCCTCCCATAAGATATAAAGGAAATGCAAAGGGACAGGAACCTTTGCAGGAAGCAACATCGTTCGCTCTGTTCAGATTAAATCTTGAAGCTCTGTGTGGACTTTGTACTTCGTTTGGCTTTTTACAGTTAATTTTACACTTTAGCTGTTGGCAGCAATTCAAAGGAGAGAAAGGTGGGTGTTTATCTCAGGGGACTGTTTGAAATAAAAAGAGAGTTGTTTGGACTAATGGATGTGATTAATTACGGTCTCAGGAAGCCTTGGTCAGAACACACATGTTAAGCCAGACTTATCAGGAAAAAAAACACGAGGTAAATTTCAGAGTGTAGTAAGATTTTTTAAACTTTACTACAGGCTGGTGGTGTACAGGACTTACAAGAGTTCATTTAGCGACTGTTCAAAGTTACAACTGCATTGAATAAAGACCATTTTTCATACTTATGAACATTGAAGCATCTCCATGAAAAATTCATCAAAATTCATATGCTTGGTGATTGGTTCAGATATACGACAATTACTGTGTCCCAGGGTCATGTGATCATGTGATCATCTTTTGAGACTTTCTGACAAGCAAAGTCAACAGGAAAGCCACTTAACAACCCGTGTGACTAACTTAACAATTGCAGTGATTCACTTAAGAAACGGGGCAAGAAAAGTTGTAAAATAGGCAAAACACTTAGCAAATTTCTCACTTAACAACATAAATTCAATTGTGATTGTAAGTCGAGGACTACCTGTATTTAGCAGACAGGGGAACTAAGCCATTTTTTTTTACTTTAGTGTACCGTGAGAATCCAGGAAAAGGTTAACTCCCGACCTGTGATGACAGCTGAAGAGCCCAAAGCAAGGAGCCTTCCTATGCGCTTACCTGGAAGAGGATCTGAAGGATGCCATGGGCCAGGCACATGCGCCGCCCCAGGAAGACAAAGAAAGGCACAACCAGCTCAATGAAATGGTTGAAGAGAGTCTCAAATGCATGGAACCACCAAGGCGACCGGTGCATGAAATAGGCCACAGGATTGGGAACTGGCTGAGTCTAGAAGAGAGAAAACAAGACGGTAGCAATAGCACATAAGATTTATATGCTGCAAATAATGACATGCGCTGAAATGGACAAATTGACTCCAGCCTCGCAACATCTGCCGGAGAATGGACAGCCGAGGCTACACAATCCACACGGCCCCTGAAGACCTCAACTGGCCTCTTTTTAAGATGTACAGGTTAGTCCTCAACTGACAAGAGTTTGTTTAGCGACCGTTCAAAATTGCAACAGCACTGAAACACCGTCATGACCGTATTTCACACTTTGTGACCACTGCAGCACCCCCAAAGTTCACGCGATCAAAATTCAGACACACACACACACACACAGCAACTTGACTCGTATTTATGACGATTGCAGTGTCCCGGGTTGACATGACCCCCTTTTGTGACCTTCTGATAAGCAGTCAATGGGGAAACGTAACAACTGCAGGGACTCACTTCACACGTGTGGGAAGGAAGGTCTTCGAATCGGCCCAAGCTTACTTAACAAATGTCTTCGCTTAGCAACGGACATTTCAGGTTCAATTGTGGTTGTAAGACGAGGACTACTGGTATACAGGTGTGTATTTTTTGGGGGGTGGGTGGGAATCTTTTATGGGTTGCACACACTATCAGCAGCTCCTTGTCACCACACCTGCCCATTGCTACACACTTGCTTTTCAGAATGCAGGATTGTCCCAGAGATTTTTCATCTTGGAAAGGAGATGAGAGAGGAGGGAAGACAGGCAAACGGCAGAGAAACTGAGAGCCAAATAGCAAAAGTTTGAGGCTGAGGGCATTTTAGCACATCGAATGCGAATTAGACTTCCAAACTTCTTCCAATCTTCTGACAGCGAAGCGAAGGAGGTGGGAAAGACCAATGATAATTGGAAGAGACGCAACGCATCTTTAACCAGTTTGCAGCGGAAAGGAAGAAAGGAAAAGCCAAAACGACGAGAGGGAAGAGCGTGCACAAGAGAACGGCCTCCCCCTCCTCCCTCCGCCAAACACTGGAACGAATGCAGCGCCATTATTAGCATAGCTGGAATTAATCATGTTGTTGCTTTCTATTGGTTTTGGGCTGGATGGAATCCCCTCAGGACAAAAGACCGCATCCTTCCTTCCGCTGACGGGGGGGGGGGGGCAGGACGGAACGAGCGGAAGGGTCATGGAGCACAGCCGAGGCCCTGATCTCAGGGTCAGGGACAGGGGGTGCTGCCCCCTCCACTCCCAGCCCCTACGGGGACTGGTTTGAGTTAGCATCCAAGGGAGGCTGGGCCAAAGTGTGTGTGTGTGTGTGTGTGTGTGTGTGTGTGTGTGTGTGTGTGAGAGAGAGAGAGAGAGAGAGAGAGAGAGAGAGAGAGAGAGAGAGAGAGAGAGAGAGAAAGAAAGAAAGAAAGAAAGAAAGAAAGAAAGAAAGAAAGAAAGAAAGAAAGAAGAAAGGGAGAGAAAGAAAGGAGAGCAAAAGAGAGTGAAAGAGAGAAAAAGAGAGAGTAAGGGAGGGAAGCAGGGACAGGGAGAGGGAAAAAGAAAGAGAGAAGAAGGGAAAGAGAGAGAGAGGGAGAGAGTAAGGGAGGGAAGCAGGGAGAGGGAGAAAGAAAAAGGAAGAGAGAGAGAGAGAAAGGGAGAGAGAAAGGAAGTGAGAAAGAAAGAGAGAAAGGGAGTGGGAGAGAAGAGAGAGAAAGAGTGAGCGAGTGAGTGAGTGAGTGAGAAAAAGAGTGAGAGAAAGAAATAGAGAGAAAAAGAGAGAGAGTGAGGGAGGGAAGGAGGGACAGGGAGAGGGAGAAAGAAAGAGGAGGAGAATGAAAGAGAAAGAGAAAGGGAGGGAGACGGAGGGAGAGAGAGAAAGAGAGAAGGAGAGAAAGAGAGAGAGAGAGAGAGAGAGAAAGAGAGAAAGGGAGGGAGGGGGAGGGAGGGAAGGAGAGAGAGAGAGAGAGAGAAAAAAAGACAAAATATGTGGGCTTGGTGCTGCTTTACTCGAAGCCCAGAAAGGATACACAGAAGATGCATCCAATCAGTGAGGAGAAAAGGCACACCAAATTGCCCAGAGCTCAGCCAATGTGTTTCCTTTTCTTCCCAAAATCACTTGAGTTTTTTGCTTTAATGTGACAACCCTTCAAGTAGTGGAAGAGAACTATCATGTCACCCTTTGTTAGACCAGAGATACCTAGTTCTGTCAACTGTGCATAATAAAATTTAGCTTCTAGCCCCATAATCATCTTTGTTGCTCTTCTTTTCACTTTTTCTAGAGTCTTAATATTTTGGGGAGGGGGGGGGGCGGGGGTGGTGGTCATGGCCAAAACTGGACACAATATTCCAAGCACGGTCTTACCAAAGCAGTACAAAGCAGCCTTAACTCTTCCCATGACCTTGATATCAGGGTTCCAAGTAATAGACCCATAACAAGCAAAACTCCGAGGCAGACGGAAAAGAACAGCTTTATTGGCTATATCATATTGGCACAGATCTGGTGAAAACCGATTCTGAAGCTTCCCACGCTTTTCACCGCATTAAAAGTTGGTCACTTTCTCAAAACAATCAGTCACATGGTCCAATCACAGCGCTGTCTGGTTGCCTGGTGACATCATTCCGCCTTCCTCGGACCAGGTGTGAGAATGTCCTTGTTTCCCAAGAGAAAATGTTTTGTTTTGACTACAAACTCCCAGCTATCTTCAAATCCCCCCCTCCCCCGCTCCAGTGCGGCAACACTGAAGCAGTTAAAAATGGCTTCGGTCAGGTCAGCTTCAGGATTGACACTTGATGCGATTCCTGTGTTGATTGGCCTTTTTGGAGGCTACAGCATACTACTGGTTTGCATTTAAGTGTTGGTCCATTAGGATACCCGTTAAGCTGTTATACGTAGGTAGTAACCAGTTAGGAATTATCCAAAGGACAATTATCCAAATTGTCCTGAAATGAATCTGCAGAAATATGGTGTAACTCCTATAAAATGAGCGATAAAGCGTTATGGGCTTATGTTTCCCCAGTGCCTGAATTCCCTCAAACCCCAGAGTTTGCCAAAGCCGTTGTGTTCACCAGGTATGAAGCTGGTGTTCTTAGAATTCATTCTCTTAAGAGGCCAATCAACCTGGTGTGTTGTTTGGCACTAGCAAACCCTAAAGGAAGGAAAGTGTAGCGACACCTGGATGTCATGGATTCCATTCAGTGGATTTTGGATGGAGAAACGGGGGTCCTGTGGAGGTAGATGATAGAGAAAACTTTGCATGGGTAGGCAGTCCAGATGACCACTTGAAAAGGACGTGTCCAATGTCCCAAAGCTGCTTTTTTTTTTCAGGAGGATACTGGACTTCCTTGTTTTTTCTTTTGAAGATGCTTCGCTTCTCATCCAAGAATGGAGGATGCGATGAACACACTTTGAATGGTATGGAAGGGATTTCCAGAGGGGAAAATGCCAGGCGACAGGAACCCAGGAATGCTACTCAGGTGACCCTGAGGACAGAGATAAACCTCCAAGTGGCCTCAACGACCCTCTAAAACAGGGGTGGGATTCTACCGGTCCGGACCAGTTTGGGTGAATTTGTATCTGGTTCACCAAACCGATATTTGAACCGACCAGCTGGCCCCTCCCACGAGTCTCCACATGGCCCATTTTGGATGCAGGAAAGGGCAGGGTCCGCGCAGAGGCTGGGGGGGGGGGAAATGGGCCTTCCAGATGTATCGGAAGTCCAGAAACGGGCCTGTCTCCGGCCTCCAGAGCCCAGGGGAGCCATTTTCACCCTCCTGGAAGCCTGAGGGAAGCCTCCAGATCCTCGGGAAGGCCAAAAATCAGCCCACCCGGAAGTTCCAGGAGGCCACACCCACCATGGCCATGCCGACCCAGCAACTGGGCAGCAAACGGTTGCCCACCCCTGCTCTAAAAGGATGGAAATCATTAGCTGTCTGCAAGGAGTATCAATCCCTCCATTTCCCACCATCCAGTCAGATCTGGAGAAGCTCCTTGGATGAGAAGCGAAACGTCTTCAAAAGAAAAACCCGGTTGCCTCCTGAAAAATCCCCTTTGGGACAACCATGACTTGGAGGATGGAGAATCTCTACAGACTTCTAACCCCGTCTAATGCAACTGAAGTATTTGAGACAGCATATTTTAACATGCAAAAGAGAGGAAAAAAAGGGGGATCAATTTATATCATTTTCAGCGAGTTGCATCATTTACGTACTGACATTACACCAACGATGCCATTAGTAGAAATGACGTCATTTTGTAACTTAATTGTAACTTAACTCCCATTTCCCCTGTGTCTCTTAAATCAAGATTTCACTGTGTCTGGACTGAACCTTAAAGGGGTAATTGAGGGTGTGTTTAGGCAGCTTGAACTCAGTCCCATGCTGGAACTAAAAAAATTACCAGCAACATGCAACCACTTGGAAGATCTTGGTAATTGAGAGAGCGCCTCGTCCCACTCCACCCCCAGCCTCCGCACATCACTCACTTTCTTGCAGTGCCCCATGATGGGCCTCCCCAGTGAACCCCCGCCCTTTTATCGGGAAGATTTCAGAGGGCACTGCAATATGGCTTCCATTAAGCCTTGAATGTCAAGAAAACCATATATACGATTAACATCTAGCTCGACGAGGAGCTATAGAAAACAGTGTTCCCACAGTCCCAGATGTTGCCAAAATGGGAACAGCAGTGCTTCCCGTGGCTCATTTTCTTCCCCATGTGAAGTGGTGAAAGATGGGTTGGGTGGGAGGGCAGGAAGGGTAATCTGGTCTTACCCTTCTGGCGGTAAGAATGGAATGGAACGGGGCAGGGTGGGGAGGGGTGGAATGGAATAGAATAGAGAATAGAGAATAAGGAATAGAATAGAATAGGAAAGAATAGAATAGAATAGAATAGAATAGAATAGAATAGAATAGAATAGAATAGAATAAGGAAAGAACAGAATAGAATAGAATAGAATAGAATAGAATAGAATAGAATAGAATAGAATAGAATAGA
>NW_020769332.1:3544612-3588815 GCF_900518735.1 Pseudonaja textilis | reverse complement strand
AATAGAATAGAATAGAAAACATGGAATGGAATGGAATGGAATGGAATAGAATAGAATAGAATAGAATAGAATAGAATAGAATAGAATAGAATAGAATAGAATAGAATAGAATAGAGAACAGAATAGAATGAAGAATAGAATAGAAAACATGGAATAGAGTAGAATAGAATAGAATAGAATAGAATAGAATAGAATAGAATAGAATAGAATAGAATAGAATAGAATAGAATAGAATAGAATTAGGAATAGGATCCTCTTCTCCACCTTGCTTGGAAAGCTCAGATTCAGTCAATCCTACATTTTAGGGGATTCTGGGTCCGATTCAAGAAGGCGATCCATGAATTATAGCGTTCGACCTCTCACAGTTGATTCCTGCCCCATCATTAAAGCTGAATATGGCAGATGAGTGGGAGGGATAAATGTCATTTAAAAAGTCATTGTCCCACACTGTAGGGATGGGACAAATTAATTCCTGTAACGGTTACAAGAACTTTTATTTTTTAAGAGCTCTTCCTTTTTAATAAAAGTTCTAGCTAATTAATTAGGGGACTCCTTGAAAAGAAGTATCAGGATTGTTCACCCATTAATTTAATGCAGTCTTTGGAAATGTGCCAACATCCAGAAGCCAAAATTAAGTATATCTCCCTTTTCACTTACAACTTTTGACAACTCTGCACTACAACCACAGAAGTCCAATAACAATTTGGAGATCTGTAACTACTTTGTTTACAGAGAAATCTCATTTTGGGGGTTGTATGCAGTAGGGTTAGAAAGAGGTTCATTGCAGAGGTGGTATTCAGTACGTTCTGAACAGTTCTGGATAACAGGTAGTGGAAATTTTGAGTAGTTCGGAGAACCTGCCAATCCCACCTCTGACTGGCCCTGCCAACCCCATCTCTTCTCCGCATCCCATTGAGTTCCAGTTGATTGGCTGGGTCTCCTTTGGTTGCCCTGCACAGGAGAATGGAGCTGGAAAGCAGGTTAGTGGGGTGGGGAGGGAAGGGGGATTTTGCAGTATCCTTCCCCTGCCACGCCCACTGAGCCACACCCACAGAACCGGTAGTAAAAAAAAATTGAATCCCACCACTGGTTCATTGGTAGTGAAATGTTACCATAATTAAGCCTCCAGAGAAACTTGCCTTTTCAATTTATTTCCAAAAACGGTAGCCTGAGACACGATATTCAGTTTGATAAAATACATGCCAGGAACTGCTGGAGTTAAAAGGACCAGAGATGAGGACGAATATCTGTTTGCCTTGGGTGATTGCACAAGATTGGCCACTGGCCATCACACCACTTTCCCCAAAAGAAACTTCAGATATAAATTTGTGTGTGTGTGTGTGTGTGTGTGTGTGCATGAAAGCTCATTTTTAATCCTTTCCTGAACCTTGTCGATGGAAAAGTCTTAATTTTAAAATTAGAATTCTCCATCCACTTTAGACTGGAAGGCAAATTGTTTAATTCATGGGTTTTTTTTAAAGTTTAAACATCGTCCTTCCTTTTAAGCCATAGCTTTAAAATAAATAGTAAACAAAAAGGAGCTGAAAGAACCTACATTTTAAGATTCAAAATATTATATAGAGCCCTTCTGTATCTGCTTAATAGCTTTTCTGATGAAACTCAAACTCACAGGCTGCTCAGGAATTCTGGGAATTGAAGCCCACAAGTCATAAAGAGACCATCGTTCCCCACCCCTGCATTAAAATATGTTTACATTGATGATACCTTCTGCTGTAAAATCATGAGCAATAAGTACATCTTCACTGCATTCTATTCTATTGTATGCTCACTTGGTTTTGAATACGGGAATGTGCTTGCGTGTCATCATAGTTTCATACCATCAGAAGGTTCTACAGACTCTGAATTACTTCCCTACTTCTATGACAAGCTAATGAACACAACAGGACTACCTACAAAACCTTAGGTGTAGATCCCAGGTCCCCTTCACAACCTAAAAGAATAACAGAATAACCTAAAAGGATCAGTTTGATTCCACAGCCAGAATCAAATTCCATGGTGGCCATGATTGAATTTGCATTCTATAAATTGTTTTATGAGCATGTATGTTTGTGAGCATGAGAGACGTTTAAGACACGTGGACAGATAGGATACGGAGCAAAATCTCTCCCCCTACCCTCCTTTATTATTTTCTTCCAGCAAAAATTAAAAGTGATTGAGAAGTGTCAATCTTTGTTGTCTAGTTCCAATCTATAGGTGGATCAGCAGCTACCTTGGAGCAGGAGGCCTTGCAAGATCCCAAAGACTCATTTCTGGTGCAGTTTGGGGGAGAGAAAGAAAGACTTTTGCTGCTTTCCTTGCGTGCAGCCAAAAGCAGAAGAAGAAAGAAGTGGAAAGAAGCAGCCCGGTGGCCTGGCCAGGCACGTGGGGCAAGTTTCCCCCTCTGCCCTTTCCCCCCTCCCCTCACTACCTTGTGTTGTTCACAATGCAGTGACACAACTTGGGCCATGTGGACAGTGCAGCCTTGTGTTCCCACACAGCCTGGATTAATTGCTTTGCGGGGTGCTTTGGGGGTGACATTTCTCTGTGGACCACCAAAATTTTCTCACGGACCACCAGTGGTACCCAGCCCACTGGTTGGCGACCCATGCTCTATATCAGTGTTTTTCAACCTCAGCACCTTGAGGATGTCAGCCTTGATGGATGGGGAATTCTAGGGGTTGAAGTCCACCCTTCTTCATGATGCCAAGGTTGAGAAACACTGCTCCAAATAAATACATAAACAGTAAAAAAATAATAATCCTCATCATCATCACTGGGATAGAAGGATGGTTCAAGAATGCCAGGTTTATGCCAATCGCAGCCATCTTTTACCAGCTCTTGACTGCATTCCCAAAATGTTCCATGCCATCTTCCCCCTCAACTTATTGACACAGTTAGCACAGAAAAAAAGTTTTGGCAGCCCTTGCTCTGCACATAGAAATGGCATTACAAATATCACCTATTTATTCTGGGCATTCCTGGGGAAGCAGTTCTAAAATTACACCAGAAACCATGGGTCCATTCAGGCTATTTATTTATTCAGAATCCTTGCAAAACACTGGCAATACCTCTGAGATGTTATGACTATCTGTTCTATTGGGATCCCCTCCCAGTTTCACCCCCATTAACTGACAGACCCCAAATTACAGAAGGGGGGGGTGTCTGTCAATTAATAGGCATCCCAAAGATTTGGGTGTCCTGTCCTAGACCACCACTCAAGTCTGAGTCAGCAGTATGTCTCAACAGCCAAAAAAGCCACTCCTGGGCTGCATCAACAGAGGGAGAGCATTAACGTCATGGGATAGTACCACTCTATTCCACACTGGTGAGGCCACATTTGAGATACTGCATCCAATTCTGGTCACAACGATATAAAAAAGATGCAGAGACCCTAGAAAGAATAGTAAGAGGAGAACCACTAAAATGATATGGAATCTGCACGATGAATTGTGCAAGGAATGGTTAAGGAAACAAGCTTAATGAAGAGGAGACAGAGGGGAGACACGATAGAAGTCTTCCAATAGGAAGTCTCCAAGGAGTATAAATCCTCCCATTCCCCACCATCCTGTGTCAGAGCTGAAGAAGCTTCTTGGGTGAGAAGCGAAAGGTCTTCAAAGAAAAGCAAGAAAGTCCAATTGACTCTTGAAAAAAGCAACTTTGGGACAAGTCTTCCAATAGTTGAACGGCTGCTAACATGGAGGAAAGGGTTGATTTATACTTTGTAGATGTCATACCTCTGGTGGAGACTGACTCTGAGGAAGAGGAGGAACAGCCAACAGGGAGTGGAGATGTGGCTCTGGAGGTGGTGGAGGAGGCTGGGGAAGGGCAGAGGCCAGCTGGGCAGTCAGAGGAAGACCCAGGCCCATCCCCTCTCCATCCTAGGGCACGCAGGGAGGAGAGGATAAGGGAGAGACGTGGTCTACTCAGGAGGAGAGGGCCTTGATCCTCTTCATGGGCTGCAGCTGTGACAACTGGATTAGAGGACGGACATGCGTACGGCGAGTGCTGGAAACAAAGCATGGAAATCTCTCTAGCTTATGGTGTCCATCCCAGTGTGTGTTATCTGGGGACGTCCTCCAGCCCTTCTCTTGCCTGGTTTGTGTTGCTGTTTTCCTTCTTCTTGTGACTGTTTGTATGGGACTTTTTTGTCTTCCGTCAAGAATATTCAGAGCTTGGAAGCAAAGTGAAGGCATAAAAGGGGCTTCACCTGTTTTCTCTGACTGTGTTTTTTTGTATCCCACCCTGGGTTATCACAGTAGAGATGGAATAGCCTCCATCCTGGGGAACATTCTCCTATCCCCTCCACCCCAAGGATAGGACAAGCCATAATGAGTGGAAACCCATCACAGAGAGATCCAACCTGGAAATAAGGAAAACTTTCCCGACAGTGAGAAGGATTCAGCGAAGGAAGAGCTTTCCCCCCAGAGTTGTGGGTGTTCCATTGAGGAGGTTTTCAAGAAAAGTTTGGACAACTATTTGTCTCAGATGGTATAGCAACTTCAACCTTGGGCAGGGGGTTGATCGAGAAGACCTTCAGATCCCTTCCAACCCTAGGGTTCCATGATTCTACAGGGATGGTTCCGTTTGGCCAAGGTTTTGGAAGCAAAAAGCATGGCAAAAGAAAGGCCACCCCACGGAAATGTGCTCCCAACATCCGTTCTGGAGGCCAATAGAAATGACTTTCCTCCCATCTACGGCTGGATCTATGTAGGAAGGACCCACTGAACCTTTGGCCCAAGTTCTGCCTTCAATAAGGACAAGGGTGCACATTGTAAACTCCCTATTTGGCAAAGTTATTTCAGCTGGGCCTATCCAAGTGTTATAGTACATTTCCTTGAAGGTGGCAAAATCTGGTGATAGTGTCTATAAACCTCACTGTTTGCCTTGATGGCCTCAATGCTGTAATTATCATTTTATGTTTCTATTTACGTGAAATAAAAAAAATGTTTGTTTTGTTGATCTGCAGAATTCTGTTCAGTGAAAGCTAACTAAACCAAGTAGCTATAGAAATGGGAGCGCCCAAGACTCCTGCAACTGTCAGAATCTATGGAACAGCCACGAGTATTTATCATTTGTCTCCTATTTTCGTCACCACACTATAAAAAGATGTTGAGACTCCAGAAAGAGAACAGAAAAGAGCAACCAGGATGATGAGGGGACTGGAGGCTCAAACATACGATGAACAGTTGCAGGAACTGGGCCTGGCTAGTCTAATGAAGTTAGTCTCCCTAACCAGGGGAAACAGATAGCAGTCTTCCAATATTTGAGGGGCTGCCCCAGAGAGGAGGAGGGAGTCAAGTTATTTTCCAAGGCACCCAAAGTCCAGACAAGGAATAATGGATGGAAACTGATCAAGGAGAGATTCAACCTGGAAATAAGGAGACATTTTCTGACAGTGAAATCAATGAACCAAATGAACTGCTTCCTTCAGAAGTTGTGCGAGCTTCATCACTGGAAGCTTTCAAGAAGAGACGTCTGTCAGAAATGGTGTAGGGTCTCCCAGTTGGGCAGGGGGTTGGACTAGATGACCTACAAGGTCCCTTCCAACTCTGTTAATCTGTATCTGTATCTGCTTTCAATGTTTCCACTCTAATGTTAATGCAAAAAAAAAGGGAAAAAGACATTTCATGGTTCATCTGTAATAAAATAGCTATCAAACTAGGGGAGAGAGAACAGATCCCGTTCCCTTCATGGGGTTTTCCCCGGCCACTTTCAAAATCTGCCGGGCAACCATTTTCTCTCTCTGAATTATTTTTGAACAGCCATAAATAAGATGCATGGAAAAAGCCAGCCAAAGAATAACAGGACAAGAAAAAAAAATCACAGGGGGGTTTATTTAAGGGAAGCCAATGGCTCGTGCCTCTGTTTACACTGCAGCAATTGGGGATCTGGATAATTTTCCCGCAGGAGTTCAGTAAAGAGATGGAGGAACAGCAACTTAGTTTATAAAAGTGTGTTTCACAAAGAGCAAATTGTACCGTCAGGGACTTGCTACCTCGTTCAGTGCTCAATTCCCTGATCTGGAACACTGCTTAATTTTAAAGTCAAACTTGCAAATGAAAGAACCGGGCTGGGCTTGGCCGAGACAGGGAGCCGGATTGAAAACAAACACTGTTGGCTCTGTAATTTTAAAGAGCCTTTCATTCAAAGCTAAGGTCATCTCTCTCAAAATAAGGCCATCCCAACGGCTGCACTTGTATAATAAGCAAAGATTTTTAAATGGAGTTGCTACCCATTTGTAATGTTCACGGGTTGGTTTTAATTTCAGACCTCTGGATGCAGCAACACGTTTTAAAAAACTCAGATAAGTCTGTATGAGCAAAGCTTGTTGCATCGGTGTATTTTAGCATACTCAGTGACTTCGCAGCATTGAAGGGGAATGGAAGACTAAACGAGGAAGAATGAACTGAAGCAGCCAGAAAGGAAAAGGAGCTGCATTCATTGCAAGGGTTTTTCTGGAATTCAGAGATGGTCAGGGGGGGCTGGAGACAAGGAAAATTGGACGGAAACTGATCAAGAAATGATTCAACCAGAAAATAAGGAGAAATTTCCTGACAGTGAGAACAATAAACCAGTGGAACAGAAGTTGCCTTTGGAAGTTGCTGCCTTTGGAAGTTGTGGGAACGTCATCACTTGAAACTTTAAAGAAGAGACTGGACAGAAATGGGGTAGGGTCTCCTTATTGGGTGGGGGAGAGGGTTGAACTAGATGACCTACAAGGTCCTTTCCAACTCTGTTAATCTGTTAAAAAAAACTTTGCTAACTTTGTTAAGATCATTTATGTAAGTGGTCACTCAGAGTTTTTACTGTCCTGCCAACCATTCAACAAGGAATTTCTACGCATTACCTGTGTCTAAGAAAACCAGCATTTTAACAAGCTTACACTTGCAGCATATTAAACACTTTGGCCCTTGTGAGTTTTCATTAAAGGCCATTAAAGCAGAGGGCAGGATGTTCCAAAGGGCCTCCATCATGGCAGAGAATGTTCTTGTCCGAGACCTTCATCCCTGGAGGCTTTCAAGAAGAGACTGGACTGCCATCTGTCAAAAATGGTGTACAATCTCCTGCTTTGGGGGAGGGTTGGACTAGATGACCTACAAGGTCCTTTCCAACTCTGTTAATCTGTTACCGCCTGGTCCATGGATCGGATATATCTTGGTGTGTTCGGGTCTTTTCCCATGTAAGATTGTGAGTATCTTGGCAACGTTTTGATGAGGTCCCACTCGCTGTCTTCAGGCTGGTGCTTTCGGCTTCGTGTTTGTGTGAGCAAAGCGTGATCGGAACTGCCGTCTCCCTCACAATCTTACATGGGAAAGGACCTGCATACTTGTACCCATGAAAATCTATGAAAACACACACACACACACACATATATATTGCTTCACAGCCCTCTCTAACCTTTGTTTGTGTGTGTGTGTGTGTGTGTGTGTGTTGTGTGTGTTTTCTTAAGTTTTCGCGGGTATCTATATGTACGGTATTCAGCTTTGTTCAGGTATTTTCCCACGTCATTATAGTTGTGCTTTTAATATCCAAGTCCTATTGCTATTTCTTGTTAAATGAATCACTGCAGATGTTAAATTGGTAAGATGGTTCTTAAGTGAATCTGACTTTGATTGTCAGAAGGTTGCAAAAAAAAAAAGTGATCACATGACTCCAGGATATTGCAATCGTCATGAATATGACTCAATTTCCAAGAGACTGAATTTTGATCATGTGGCTACGGGGATGCTACAGTGGTCGGAAGCATGAAAAATGGGTCATACGATAAAAGTCACTTTTTTTCAGTGCTGTTGTAATTTGGAACGTCACTAAACAAACTATTTTAAGTCAAGGACTGTACTAGGAAGGGTTTAGCCCTTGTAACTGAGCAAAACAAAATTAGAATTCTTTATTGGCCAAGTGTGATTGGACACACAAGGAATTTGTCATTGGTGCAAATGCTCTCAGTGTCCATAAAAGAAAAGATACAGTTGTCAAAAGTCAAGAATCATCAGGTGCAACACTTAATGATAGTCATAGGGTACAATAAGCAATAAATCATACTAGGAAACAGTCAATATAAACCATAAGGATACAAGCGACAAAGTTACAGTTGTACAGTCACAAGTGGGAGGGGATAGATGATAGGAACAATGGGAAGATGAATAATAATAGTAGTGCAAACTTAGCAAATAGTTGAACAGTGTTGAGGGAATTATTTGTTTAGCAGAGTGATGGCTTTCGGGGAAAAACTGTCCTTGTGTCTAGTTGTTCTGGTGTGCGGTGCTCTATAGCATCATTTTGAGGGGAGGAGTTGAAACAGTTTATGTCCAGGATACGAGGGGTCTGTAGATATTTTCACAGCCCCCTTTTTGACTCGTGCAGTATACAGGTCCTCCATGGAAGGCAGGTTGATACTAATTGTTTTTTTCTGCAGTCCTAATTATCCTCTAATGACGAAGGAGCAAGTCTAAAATCAGAAAAGACTGATTCACAAAATCTGAGCATCCAAACGTTTGGCTGTTAAAACCTTGAACTTATTTCAATGTTTGTTCTGCCTAACAGAAGCTGGAAGGGCATCCAGCTGGATGAGCAACAAGAATATAATTACCAGGTCCAATTGTATATTTCCCCAAGAAATTTCCTGTCGTGCTACCTAAGCCAAGTCAATATTTTCTGGGTCCCATTTCCATAAAGCAGCACACTGTATAATTCTCGTCCTTCCCCAACTATTTGCAGGTAAAATCAAGAGAAGAATGGCCTTTCCTTCCCCCACAAGAGGCTGGCCTGGAGACGAATGACTGTCTGAACCTTCTTGCCCTGATGGGCTCCTTATTAAAATACCGTTCAGCTCCAGAGGTGGGATTCAGCAGGTTCTGACCAGTTCTGGACCAGTAGCGGAAATCTTGAGTCGTTCGGAGAACCGGCTAATCCCACCTCTGACTGGCCCCGCCAACCCCATCTCTTCTCTGCCTCCCATTGAGTCCCAGCTGATCAGCTGGGTCTTCTTTGGTTGCCCTGCACAGGAAAGCGGAGCTGGAAAGCAGGTTAGTGGGGTGGGGAGAGAATGGGGATTTTACAATGTCCTTCCCCTGCCTCGCTCACCAAGCCACGCCCATGGAACCGGTAGTAAAAAAAAAATTTGAATCCCACCACTGTTCAGCTCCCGTCTGACTTCTAGTTAAACCCGGGGCCAAATGTAAAGCTGGCACAAGGCCCTTCTTGGGGAGTTCAAACAGTGCAAAGTTGAGTCTTCAATTGAAAGAAATAAAGGCAATCCTCAACTTACAACCGTTTGCTTAGTGGCCGTTGGAAGGTACAACGGCAGTGGAAAAAAAGGACTTATGACCTTTTTTCACACTTTATGACCACTGAAGCATCCCCATGGTCACGTGATCAAAATTCAGATGCTTGGCCACTGATACCTATTTATGAATATGTTTCAGGGTCCCGTGATGCATTTTTTGCCACCTTCTGACCAGCAAAGTCAATGGGGAAAGCCAGGTTCACTTCACAACCGTGGTCATAATTTAAAGACTGCAGTGATGTGCTTAACCGATGTGGCAAGAAAAGTCGTAAAATTTCCCACTTGGAGAGAAATCCTCGGTATTCAAAAGGTCTTGCAAATGAGCGACGCTGGAGGAATTCAGAAGGGCCGTCATGCAATCTGGTCTCTGAACTGAAATGCACCAGCTCCGATTGGGGAACAGAATTTCCAGCTTTTGAAAGTTGATTCATGACAATTAATGTGAAGCTCCTTGCAGTTAAATTCTTTAAATGGTCCAAAAGCATTGAAGTTAGCAAGGAAGAAAAAAATGACCTTGTATTGTGGTTCATCGGCAGCAGGTGTGGACAGGTGAGGCTTCAGAGAGTGAGGACTCAGATGAGGGGCCTGCGTGGGATGCAGGGATGGGGCCAGGACCATCAGAGATGGTGGAGGCTGGCAGCAGCGATGCAGAGGTCCCCGAGGAGCCTGTGCCCAGTGTGCGTGTGCACAGGGCTGCTGGAAGGAAAGAGCAGCTGCAGCAGCACGGGCAACTCGGGAGTAAGGCTGCAAGGTCATGATAAAAGCCAGCCAAGAAACCGGAGTTCTTTGCTAGAAGCAAAGAAGTTTTTGCACTCAAGCCTTGTGGACATTCGGAATATCTTGGTTGGTGTTTGGAGACTGTTTGTGTTTGAACTATTTCTTGGGAACTTTATCTAGTGTTCTTGGCAACCTTGCACAATCTTGGCAAGGCTCGTTCTTATCAGAGACAATTAGTTTGAAAGAGAGAAGGAACGGAATTAACCGAGAAGGAACGGAATTCGTGAATAATCATTAAAAGGTTTTGCTGTCACCTCCGTTTCGTGTTTGTTTTCTTGGAACAAGGTTTGGGTCAGAACACCTTGTCATCCTTTGGAGAAAAGGCAGCCTTGGGTTTTTGCGAGATCGCACTTCATCCTACAGCTACGGTGGCCAGGCTAGCTCCTGCGGCCCGTGAGTTGCACAACTTATCATTAACTGGCCAAAAGTTAGAAACGGTAATAAAACGGCTGCTGCTGCTTTTTCTCAAATTTAGAACTTGCCACAAAACCCCCATTGAGGAGACCTTTCTCTTCCCTAAAGACCACGTGAAGCCTTTCCTTGCCACACAAGAGGAAAATAAACAGCCAGGCATGTGCTTTTTTTAAACACACAAACACCACACACACACACACACATAACTGCTTGCAGAAAACGTTTGCGCTGAACACCCACTAGGAGCTGGAGAATATTTCAAACCTGTTGATAAACGTGCATGTGACAGGAAAGCAGAGGTAGTTTAAAACCATTTTATTTTCTTTCTTTCTTTCTTTCTTTCTTTCTTTCTTTCTTTCTTTCTTTCTTTCTTTCTCTTCCTCCCTCTCTCCCTTTTTTCTTTTCTTTTTTTTCTTTCTTCCTTCCTTCCTTCCTTTTTCTTCTTTTTTACTTTCTTCCTTTGGCAACCGGTTCCTACTTATGACCGTGGTGTGTCCCAAAGTCAATGGGTAAGCAGAATCAATGGGGAAGCCAGATTCACTTAAGAACCGTGTTACCAACTTGTCAACTGCAGTGGTTCACTTAACAACTGTAGCACATAAGGTTGAAAAAACAGGGGAAAATTCACTTAACAAATGTTTCACTTAGCAACCAAACTTTTGGCCTCAATTGTGCTCGTAAGTTGAGGACTATCCTAGTGAATTTCCCACCAGATTTATTTTGTGCAAAAGAAGGGGTTCTCTGCTGGCAGAGGCACTGCAGGCCGGTCCTTCACTATTTCCAGGGGCCCCTGCAGGCCAGATCGAAGCCCCCCATGGGCAGGATCCAGCCATGGGCCTTGAGTTTGACATCCCTGTTCTAGAGTCTCAATATATTTTTTTTGATAGTGTGGTGACCAAAACTAGATGCAGTACTCTAGGTGTGGTCTTACTAAGGCTTTATAGAGTGGTATTAGTACCTCACTGGATCTTGATTGTATCCCTCTGTCAATGCAACTTAGGATTGCACTGGCTTTTTTGGCTGCTGTTGCACACGGCTGGCTCTTATTTAGCTGGTTGTCCACTAAGACTCCAAGATCCCTCCCACAGTGACTGCTATTGAGCCTGGTTTCACCCAGTCTATATGTGTCCTTTTGGTTTTTCTTGCCTAAGTGTAGGACTTTACTTTTCTCTACACTGATTTTCATTTTGTTAGATAGGGCCCAGTGCTCTAGTCTGTCAAGATCCATCCGGATCTTGAGCCTATCTTCTAGAGTACAGGTTCCCAGAGTTCTGACCCAAGCTTCCTAAACCACAATTACGTACACAGTTATTTTAAAAACAAGAGTTATTTTATTGCAACGCTGGGAATTGTTTTCATTCCCAGCCAGAATTAATCTCAAACCCTAACCCTTACTCTCAAACCCTAACCCTAACCTTAACCCTAACCCCCAAGATAAGCAAACACCTTTCAGTTCTGTGAAGTGCTGCCAAAACCAGAAATATCCAATTAACTAGAAAACAAACCAACCGAACTACTAAGAGTTTTCAAGGATGACTCTGAACCGAGCAAACGACTTTGCTTCCTGCAAAGATTCCGTCATCTTGGCCTGACCTTTATATCTTAGGGGAGGGGCAATCACCTCCCACCCTTACTCCCAAGTCTCCCCTTTTGTCTTAGTTGCTCTTGCCTTCTGGCAGCTCTGCGCACACACGCACTGGGAACAAGCTCCCCTTGTTCTTCTGCCTCGCTGCTTCCAGACTCCGAAGGCTCCGGAGTCAGCACTCCACTCCCAGATGGTCCTGGCCCCATCTCTGTATCGGATGCAGCACCCTCATCCGAGTCCTCCCCAGACTCCCAGATTGGTCCCCGTTCTTCCCCACTGTCCGATTCCGCTGCCGTCTGCACAGGCTGCCGGCGAACCACAACACCCAGAGACGTACTGGTTCTTCCCATGTTTTGCTCAGCCCTTGGGGCTCTGGGAGTTGTCCTGGCAGCAGCTCTTCCTCTCCTCAATTTCATTTCTGCCAAATTAAAGCTAAGTGCTTGGTTCCCTAACCATGAACACCGTAATTAAGATAAACCAGAGACAAAAGGAGTTACCATCCAGCACTGCCAAAACCAAAGTTACCACTGCTTAACTCAAAAGTGATTTAACGGGGACTTTGATAAGAAGGATCCCAGTTGCCTCCAGATGTTTTCAATAAATGCAATGTTTCCCCTCTCTCCAGTTCAGCCTAATTAAAACCACCCCTTTCCCCATCCTGGCAGCAGTTTGAGAATAGCTGGTTGTCCTCACTTGTGGTTATTTCTTGGCTAGGAGGAGTTAGGAATTCATACTAGCAGTTCTGGTAACTATTGCATGAGACTTTTATATAGGATGGCCTTTCTCACCTGTTGTTTGGTTGTTGTTGTTGTTGTTGTTGTTTAAAATTGATTTGGTGAAAAGGAATGGTCCTTCCCCAAAAAAAAGTCAGTTCAAAAATAAGCATTCTGCAGAGGTTGGTGATACAGCCAGAAATTGGTCCTTGCTCAAAATGTGGACTATTTAAATCTATTAAACCACCATTTAGGGAGCTACCATCTAACTTTAAGCTTACTTTAACCTGAATCATGATTCACCAATGAACCCCGCCCCCCCATCTGCCCACAAACCAGGTTGCTGGAGAAATACAAGCCACGCAAATATCTAGAAACTACAATTTCTCATTAGCTGCAATTGTAATAAATCCCGTCGAGGTTTTGTAGAAACGAGCCCGTACTGGGAAAAAAACCCAGGATTAATTTTGAAACCCAGCCTAAGCAGTGATTTAATTGTAATGTCAAATCCGAGCCAGTAGTTTAGTTTTAATGAAGAGCCAAATGATTACAGATATCGAATTTAAGTCTGTAATCCAACACTGAAGCTCCTGAGATTGCTTTGGATAAATATCTTGACTTTTCAGTCTTGCCTATTTTGTAAAACCGTGCTTTGCGGGATAAAATTGAGGAAAAGGCATGTGATGTTGCAAATGACAGGAATGTAATGGCTTTTTTTCCCCCCTTTTTTAAAATGCATGCATTTTTTAAAAGATCAGGGAAGGCATGTTAGTTGGGTAATCCCGAGGAAAAAATATTACAGAGGTACTCGTTGACTTACAACAGTTTGTTTAGAGACTACGATGGCACTGAAAAAGGTGACTTATGACCATTTTTCACACTTATGGCCATTGCAGCATTCCCCACGGTCACGTGATCAAAATTCAGTTCCTCGGCAACTGACTCATAGTTATGACAGTTGCAGTGTCCCGGCCTCGCATGATTTGTCAGAAATGGTGTAGGGTCTCCTGCTTGGGCAGGGGGGGGTTGGACTAGATGGCCTACAAGGCTCCCTTCCAACTCTATTACTCTATGATCCCCTTGTGCGACTTTCTGACAAGCAAAGTCAATGGGGAAGCCAGCCAGATTCAACTTAACAACCCTGTTGCTAACTTAACAACTTGAATGATTCACTGAACGACGGTGGCAAGAAAAGTCATAAAAACAACCAATGCCTCACTTAGCAAAAGAAATTTTAGGCTCAATTGTGTGTTGTGGTTCTCCAGCAGCCTGTGCAGATAGCAGCGGAATCGGATAGTGGGGAAGAAGAGGGACCAGTCTGGAAGTCTGGAGAAGACTTGGATGAGGATCCTGCATCCGATGCAGGGATGAAGCCAGGACAACCTGGAAGTGGGGTGCTGCCTCTAGAGCCTTCAGAGTCTGGCAGCAGCAAGGCAGAGGACCCAGGGGAGCCTGTTCCCAGTGTGCGCATGTGCAGAGCTGCTAGTAGGTGAAAGCAGCTGAAACAAAAGGGGCGGCTCAGGAGTAAGGCTGGGAGGTGATTGCCGCTCCGCTAAGGTATAAAGGACAGGCAAAGGTAGAGAAATCTTTGCAGGAAGCAAAGTTGTTCACTCTGTTCGGATTAAACCTTGAAGCTCTGAGTGGACTTTGTACTTCAGTTGGTTGTTGTTGTTTTTTCAGTTAATTTGGCACGTTTGTTGTTGGCAGCAATTCAGAGAGAAAGGTGGGTACTTATTTTGAGGGATTATTTGGGACTCATTACTGGCTGGAAATGAACATAATTC
Source organism: Pseudonaja textilis (assembly GCF_900518735.1). Next base: position 3,574,256 of record NW_020769332.1, on the reverse strand, counting down.
CCAGCGTTGAAATAAAACAAGAGTTGTTTTAATTAAGCATATGCTTAATTACAGTCTCAAAAGCCTGGATCAGAATAGTGTGGTTATAAGTCAAGGATTACAAATATGACAGCAATTATACATTCATATATGCATACTTAATTATATTATTACCTTTTCCATTCCAAATTTTCAGTAAGGAGAGAAACAAACACATTAATTCTAGCCTCTTTCATTAATCTCAATCAAAACATCTTTTTGTTTCAATTATTTCAAATATAATCCTTTAATATTTATTTTAAAAATAAAGATAAACAATATGTGTTTGCCTAATAATAATAATAATGATAATAATAAAAAGTTACCAATGTCTCTTCTTGCTTTTAATAGTCTACATTAACTTATTAATTTAACTTATTAATATTAATTGGTTCTTTAGTCTGTCATATTCCCTTTCCATTACACATTCTTTTTATAAATTCTAGATTAATACAAATTTTAACACTAAATATATATATATATACAGGTTTCCCCCCTTTTACTGTTTTGAGTGTGACACCTCAATGATTAAAATATACCTTTATTCCATCATCTTGATTCCAATAAACCATTATTTTTAAGAAGTTACAATAATAATCATTACATCTTTTCATTTGGATTCCGCAGCATATCTTCCCCCCTTGCTTTTTAATAAGAGTTATCAGTATCTATATAACCCTATTTTCTAAATATTTTTAATTGCAGAAATATCCTTATTACCCCTTGTCACCCTGCAGAATCCCCTTTTTAATTCATCAACCATTATCTCTGAAAAAACAATTTATTTTCAACGTTTTACTATTTCCGTATTTCTTTATCTCATGCACCTGTTTCTTACTGCTTCTCCTCCCCCTCTTTTCCCCATATCTTTTCTCATTCCAATTTATATCCCTCTCTTTCTTAATATCTTCCTTTCCCCTTTTCTGCTGAGTCTTTCTGCCTTTCCTGACTTCATAGGTATTCCGCCTTTTGACTGCCTTCTTAAATCTCAACTTTTTAACCTTCCTTCTTTCCCCACTTCTTTGTAGCGTTCTTTGTGTTAATTGTCTATTTAAAATGTCTTCTCCTTGAGTCGACTCCTCCTCCTCCGAAGCTCTTCTTGTTCTTCAATTGCCATTTCCATTTTTTCTAGCACAGAGCAAAGTGATTCGCCTCTTTCCTGTAGTAATTCTCTCATATTTTTAAGTTCCATTTTTAATTCCCGATGAGATATCATCATTCTTATATTTTATGATCGTTAAAATCCACAAAAAGAAACCACTTTTACTTTCCTTCTTTCTTCTTTAAGTTTTTTAAGGTTCTCAGTTATTCCAGCCCAGGGTTAATACCAAAAATGTCAATCAGTCCCACAAACAGTCTTTCCTTGCTTTTTCCTTTATACTGGTTCTGTTTTCACTTTCTAAAATTCTTACTTCGTTTCAATATTTCTGTAATGTTATATCCACACCAGTTCATTCAAAAACAGGATGCTTTCCCTTTTATTTGAGCCAAATTTTTATTAAAAGGTGGCACTCTCCATTATACAAAGTCTTCACCTTTTCCCCCTATTTTTTTTATTTAGGATTTTTCGAACCTCAATATTCCAGTACAGTCCAGTCTCCAATTTGTGAACTTTATTATTATTATTTTTTGACAATCTTAAGTCCAGCTTTATTTTATGCCTGTTTATTCCCAAAATATTTTAGTCCAATTTAGTTAAATCTTTAGTTCCAGCTTCTTCCTTTCCTGGTTCAAAGCCCCGCTTAGAATATTTTCTTTTTTTCCCCGTCCCTTTGTAATTTCGCTGCTCACTTTTCTTTTCTTAAAAATTCCATGTTACCTTAATCCCGGGGTACTTTTGTTTAGTTGTATTGCCCAGTTGTCCCGGTTCAGATGTTATCCACCTCTTTCTTCCCTCCTGCACAAATCTTAATCCAGCTGAGTCCTCCTCTTCAGGGTGGCCATTTTAAACCACCGCTGCAGTTGTCTTCGGCGGCGGGGGAGACCAAACCCAGGGGGGGAGATGCGGCTCCCCTCAACCTGGCTTGCAGTTTCCCCTTACTCCGCTCCCCCTCCAAGGCAGCTTCAGCCCCTAATCGTAATGATCGGGGCTCTCCAACGAAAGAGCACGGACCATGGCCACAGAGAGTCGCGATCTACGGTCCGTCAGCGAGGAGGCTCCGCCTTCTTCCTCCAGTATTTGAAGACTCTTGTCTTGTGAAATATTTCTAGGTAACCTTATCTGTGATTCTTGGCAGCCTTGCAGAGTTTTAGCGAGGTTTGTGCTTATCAAAGTTAATTAGTTTGCAGCAGCCTTTTAACCGGGGATTCATAAGACTCATTAAAAGGTTTCTGTTCCCTTTGGTTATTGTTTGTTTTATTGGACAAGGGTTTGGGTCAGAACAATAGGTGGATTCTTGCAAAAATGTGGCAGTTTATAAAGTACCCTGAAACTCCTTTTTTTACACAAAATCCATTTGGGCTACCGGTAGTCCTTGACTTAGGGCCACAATTGAGCACAAAATTTTGGTTGCTACATGAAACATTTGTTAAGTGAATTTTGCCCGTTTTACGACCTTCTGTGCCACAACTGTTAAGTGAATACCGGAGTTCTTAAATTAGTAACCTGGTTGTTAAGTGAATCTGGCTGTCAATTCATAAAACATTCCTATGCCTGTTTTAGTAGCTGCCATAAAAAAAAAAAAAGAGGGGCGGGGAGAAATCTGGAAGAGCAGTGGAGCAGTTTGAAAGTGAAAGTACATTCCAACTCTTATCTTTAAAAGATTGTAACTAAACTACCGGAGCTTTTGCCTGTGAATATATTTAATTGGAGAACGTGAATGATGGAATGTGATGAGCCTGTGAAGGTGCTCAATTGGAGAATCTGGTTTATGAGACACCCAGGGGGGAGGGAGGGGGGGAACAGGGTCACAGGGGACTGTAAATGACATATGCCAGAGTTGGCTTCCTACAGGGCAGTGCCAGTATGTCGCCTCTAATGAATCCATGGAAGTTTTTTGAAGTTTGGCTCAAGAATCATGATTTAATTAGGGCAATTGCTGGAATCCTGACACCAGCTTCCCCATTGACTTTGCTTGTCAGGTCACAAGTGGTGATTACATGACCTCCGGGACATTGCAACCGTCATAAATACGAGTCAGTTGCCAAGCGTCCGATCACGTGACCATAGGGATGCTGCAATACAGAGGTGGTATTCAGCCGGTTCTGACCAGTTCTGCAGAACTGGTAGCGGAAATTTTGAGTCGTTCGGAGAACCGGCCAATCCCACCTCTGACTGACCCCGCCAACCCCATCTCTTCTCTGCCTCCCATCGAGTCCCAGCTGATTGGCTGGGCCTTCTTTGGTTGCCCTGCACAGGAGGACAGAGCTGGAAAGCAGGTTAGTGGGTGGGGAGGGAATGGGGATTTTGCAGTATCCTTCCCTGGCCACGCCCACCAAGCCACGCCCACAGAACCAGTAGTAAAAAAAATTGAATCCCACCACTGGTATGAAAACAGTTTGTAGTAATCGCAAGATAGGATAAATTTGCTCTCTAAAAAGAATAAATGAGTATAATTTTTCCTGTTTATTAGGGGAGAAATATTCTCAGATACAACTTTTTCTCAGTCTCTCCTAATATTCTCAACTTTATCCTGTCTCCCAATCTCAGAAAAGACGCTAGTTGTCTCATATACTCAAATGATTTAAGTATTATATTTCTCAAAGGAGAGATTTACTTTTTCACTTCTCACTTCTATCTCCAACAATTTGACTTTAATGCATTTAGGAAAAAAGGCCAATTATTCCTTGCTAATCCATTAGACTGCATAAAAATCTCTCCACTTACCTATTTGAAATTTGCCACAGAGCTTTGACACAACATGCTCTATTTTTTTCTCCAAATTTCATTGACTTCTGTTTCAAAACAAAAACCAAGTAAGGGCCTTAAAAAGAGCTTGAAAGAACCAAGTAATCGCCTTAAAAAGAACTTAAAAATTCTTCTTCCTCTTTTAAACTTTCGGCAGTTTTCATACTCTTCTAATTTTTGAAAGCAAAAATAAATTAAAAAAAAAACCTGTGGTATTTTTCCACGTTAAAGACAGAGGTCCCATTTTTTAATCTATCTACTATTTGAATTTACATTCTGGAATTCAGACAAATTGGAATGGTCTAACCCTCAAGGTAGACCAAATATTTGCTGACCCAGAAAATCAGACAAAAAAGGCTAGGTTACAAATTGTGGAACACACATTTTTATCACCTCCCAGTCATTTCAGCCCACCTAATAAGTCTGGTAGGAAAATCATTCTTCAATTCTCATCCTTAAGGAAGAATTGCTCTCAGGGATTCTGGAGACCCTGCCTTTTCTTGGCAGTAGATTCTATGACACACCTCAACTAGTTTCTGAGAACCTGCCCCTAAATAATTCAATTCCAGATTAAAGGGGGCAAAGTTAGAGAACAAACTCTTACAGTTGTGATGACCTGAAGGGATTCCTATCCACCCCCTATTATTAAAAAGGGATAGAAATGTCACGGATACTATACTGGCTCAGAGTTTAGGAAGCCACAGTTGGAAGTTGAAGACAAGAGGCATTTTGGAAGACAAAAATAATGTCCCCATTTCTACCCACAAATCTTTATTCCAATACTCTCATTCAGCCAAAAGAATATTCTGTTTTAAGGATATTTCTTAATAAATAAAAACAGAGGAAAATATCAACTTGTCCTCTGCCATTTAGAATTCCTCCCCTCTTTCTGTTTAGTTTCAATGTAGAAACAGATGCCAGAAACCCAAAACCCAAAACGAGGTGCATTATTTCTAAACTGTTTCCTCTCTGCCAAACAGGCCCAGAAGGCAGGGCTGGGTTCTCCAGCTTCAATTTAAGGGGCGGCTTCATACACGAAAGCCATAAATAAATCAATAAACAGCAAATAAATATATAATCTGGATTAAGGCAGAAACCCCAGCTGTTCCCCGAGAAGCTCTTTCTCTGACAGTGGCAATTCAAATAGGGTGAAATGAAAGAGGTTTCTCGGTGAGCTGCTGCAGATTCGTCTTATGGTCCTTCTCCCAAAAGTATTTGAAAGTTCTGGTTAACATCAGGAAAAACAGAGGAGTCAAATTAAACGTATACTTGAATTTAGGTTAAGACTGCAGAATAAAACCACCAAAGATGTTGATAGCATCTTGAAATTTATAGATTTATGATGACAAAGAACAATTAAAGTCCATCATCACAAGTCTTGAAGTAAGTCCTTCTAACTAACAACCATTTGGCGGGTGAGGCCATCACTGAATCCACACGCAAAACACATGTTTTGCTGTGGTTTTTGTTGCAAATGCACGGAAATTTTTCCCCATCAATAGGAAGAGAAGACAACTGGCAGACTCCAAAAAGGGGGCGGCAGGGGGCGGGGGGAATGCCACAGCTCCTCACAATCCACCCTGAATGCCAACGCTCAATGCGTACCAATTTCTCCAGTGGTTTATTATTTGTGATAAATTCCCCCGTGGCCTTCGGAAAGTCGTTTCTGCACTAAATGGATTCGATCCGGCTTGGAGAGCCAGGGTTTTCTTCTTCTCAAGTTGCACAGCAAAAATGAAAAACAGGAAGGTGAAGGAGAAGAAAAAAAATTTCTTCTGCACCCCCAACAAGCAGTTGACAATTGCAGGATTTGGGGTTGTCTCGTCTAGGGAAAAGAAGGACTAGCGGGGACATGATAGCAGTCTTCCAGTATTTGAGAGGCTGACACAAAGAAGATGGGGTCAACTTATTTTCCAAAGCATCAGAAGGCAGGGCAAGAAACAATGGGGTGGAAACTAATCAAGGAACCTAGATTTGAGGAGACACTATGAGGACAATCGATCAGCGGAATAGCTTGCCTACTTCACAGGGTAGTTGTGCCCAAAGTAAAATGAAAGCTAACATGCACTCTCCACATGTACTGCCTTGAGCCCTTTAGAGGAAAGCAACGTGTAAACAACTCTGGCTATAAAAGCAATCCTGTGAATAAACGATCCAGAAATTAAGACAATATGTACAGAAGGTTCAATCGTTTTCTTCCTTTGAGGCTGACACATCTCCAGCTGATCTTTAAGCAGTTTATTTTAGTTCTCATTAAGCGTTTATGGAGATTCTCTTAGATGCCACCCGAAAATCCTCTCCATCTAGATCATAGAATAATAGACTTGGGACCTTGGAGGTCATCTAGTCCAAACCCCACCCCACCCCGCTCGAGCAGGAGAATCTCTTTCAAATATTAGCATCTACCTAGGATCGAACTCACAGCCTCCTGATTGTGAGGCAAGAGCTCAACCTCTAGGCCACCGGAGAAGCGAGAGAGAGAGAGAGAGAGAGAGAGAGAGGCATCTATCTCTTGGTGCCATGGGAGGAAAAAGAGGAACATCTCACCAGATGTGAAAAGGAAGGAGAGGCAAGGAAGGAGGAGAGCGTGAGAGCAAGCAGAGCCAGAGAGAGGAATGCCCTCCCTCCCTCCCTCCCTTCCGTCCTGCCCTTAGGTAAGTCATGTGCAGTTCCTGCTCCGAAGCGCCTCGGGGGCCCTTAGACAAAAAAGGCCTTCTTCTGCCACAGAGAGAATGTGCTCTGTGACTAATGCGCTTGGTGGCCACAAGGATTGGAGACGATCTCATGATGTTGTGACATGGGCTTATTTTGCAGGCACGTCTTTCCCCTCCTTCCCAGCACAGACAGGAGAGCTGGCACCGGCTCATTACTCCTGAGGGCATCCAGGGAGAATAACCCGGGTGTGGAGGGGGTCTTTCTTTTATCTTGCAGGTTAAAGCCAGGCGCTTCCCTTCTTGGGGCTTCGACAGGACTTTTGCCATTTTTATTTATCTTTTAAACATGCGGTGCCCCATTCGAGGCACCCAACTGAAGGCATCCTTAGCAAGATCACGGTCAAAATAAAGCCAATCCTTCGTCACATCTCCCCTAGCATGTTTTCCGAGGAGAGAAAGGTGCTTTTTTTCAGGAGGCAATTGGACTGTCTTGTTTTTTTCTTCTTTTGGAGACATTTTGCTTCTTATCCAAGAAGCTTTTTTGGCTCTGAAAGGGATGGAAGATGGGATGAACACCCTTGGAATGATATGGGAATAGGAAGGGATTTCCAGAGAGAAAAAATAGCATACTACAGGAACCAGGAACACCACTCGGGTGACCCTGAGGACACAGATAAACCTCCAAGTGGCCTCAACGACCCTCTAAAAGGATGCAAATGACCAGCTGTCTGCAAAGTGTATAAATCCTTCCAGTGTTGCTCAGCCTTGGTGACGAGTTTAAGATGTCTTGCTCAGCTGGCTGGGGAATTCTGGGAGTTGAAGCCCAAACATCATAAAAAGGCCAAGGTTGAGAAGCAAGGAATTACTTAATTAAATTACTTAATTACTTAATTAATTCAAGTAGCTCAATTTTCTGCAATCCCAAGATACAGCAAACCACAAATGAACCATGCAGGATGTCCAAGAAGCTGTCTGGATAGATAATTTCTGAACTCTTAAAGTCTGCTTCACCGCTACAATTCGTGCTCTGAATAACTCAGGATGTCTTCTTAGACTGGGATTCAAAATGTCTATTCAGTTTTAACTCTGTTCTGTCACAGCAGGGCTCTCATGCCCTTCAGAGGTGGTCTTCAGCCAGTTCTGGAGAACCAGTAGTGGAAATATTGAGTCATTCGGAGAACCGGCAAATCCCGCCTCTGACTGGCCCCACCAACCCCATCTCTTCTCTGCCTCCCATTGAATCCCAGCTGATCAGCTGATTCTCCGTTAGTTGCCCTGCACAGGAGAACGGAGCTGGAAAGCAGGTTAGTGGGGTGGGGAGGGAAATGGGGATTTTGCAGTATCCTTCCCCTGCCACGTCCACCAAGCCACACCCACAGAACCTGTAGTAAAATAATAATAATTGAATCCCACCACTGATGCCCTTCGACACAACTGCATCACAACAGTCAAAGACAAATGTAATTTTATTAATATCTCTGGAAAGGAGAGAAGAATTCGGATCAAATAAAGAGGCTGAAATACCATGATACGTTTCAAGGTACCTTAGCTCATTTCAAAAATTTAGTGTAACTTTGTTAATGATTTTTTAAAAGTTTATTATTATTTTTAATATATAACTCAAGGCAGCAAACATACCTAATACTCCTTCCCTCTCCTATTTTCCCCACAACAACACCTTGCGAAGTCGGCTGGGTTGAAAAAGAATGATTGGCTCAAAGTCACCCAGACAGATTTCATGCGCAAGAACTAGAAGTCACTGTCTCCTGGTTTCTAGCCTGTTTCCTTTACCACCGGGCCAAACTGGCTCTCTGTTGGGACTGGGGGCCAGAAGCTCCAAAGACATATTTTCCACAGGAGAGAATTTGAATCACAGAATATTACATGCATGAAACATTTAAAACTATGAACCCTGGCTTCTCAAGCATTTGGATCTCAGAACAAACATCTTAAACTTTTATCTTAAGTTGTGGACAAATCTGGGTGTTTTATTTCAAGGATGCATCACACAGAGAAGTAGGAACAAAACACAAAAATTGTTTTCTCATTTTTCATCTTAGGACCAATAAAAGCAATATACCACGCATGCATCATCACAAGATCTCCAGAACCGTAAAGCCTGCAAACTTGAAATTTGGCACGTAGGTTCCTCTTGGCTTCTAGGTGCTCACTAAGAAAGGATTTTTCCTAATGACCCTCAGAGCATTAGTATTTCCTATATTATTATTATTATTAACACGCTCTGATGCTAAGGAGTTCTACTCCCCCTCCCCACCTGAAAAGAAATGTGTTCAAAATGCAAATCACAAGCAGAGGAGAGAAGTTTCAGTTTTAGTTTCACAGCACCAAGCAGCTTTAGTACAAAACAGTTGAGCTAAGCCACACCCAGGCTCCTTGCTGTGTCCTTCTTGCTCACACAGCAAATAATGTTTCAGTTTCCAAACAGCCCTCAACTCTCACACGCTGACAGGACGCTAGCCAGATGAATATCGATGGATGCTGGTAGGCAGAGGCACAATTTCCCCCCCTTATTTTCCTCCCCCAAAACTAAGCCCAACCACATAGTTTCGTAGCAAAGCATGGGTATAGAGCTAGTAAAAATATACAGTAATCCATCCAGAGTGCTAACTATCACCACGCCCACGGAAAAATTGACCAAGCAAATCGCTTTCAAATCCTATGTGAAACTAGGGAGCAAGAATTAATAGCAATAGCACTTAGAATTTAGAGTCGGGGCTAAAAAGGAGCCAACAATGATGCCTTACGTTTTCCAGAGCGATGGAGTAATCAATTCTTTCCTTAAAAGTACTAATATTATCCCAGCGGCCCAAAATTGGGGTAAAAATGATAGTCATGTTGGTGGCTAAAAGTCTGTAGAGAGTCTCAGTCATCCAGGTCATAGTTGTCCCAAAGGTGTTTTTTTTATGGAGGCAACTGGACTTTGTTTTTTCTTTGAAGATGTTTCGCTTCTCATCCAAGAAGCTTCTTCAGCTCTGCCACAACCCACAGGGCAGCTACAAAAATATTGTCCACCATGAATTAAATCCGGCAAAGAATCAAACCAGGAGATATTGCAGGGAGAAGGGGAAAAACTTGAAATGGTGTAGCACTATAACAATAGCACTTAAACTTATATACTTCTCCATAGTGCCCCTAACAATCAGGATCCTCATTTGACCGATCTCAGAAGGATGGAACACTGAGTCAACCTCGAGCTCGTCAGGATCGAACTCCAGACTTGTGGGCAGAATCCTGAACCACCTCTGAACCACCAAGGCTCTTCATTCAATTAAACAGAAATCGGGACCCTTTTTCCACCTATCGTTACTAAGTTTAGTTTAGTTTTTTCTTTTAAATAATAATTGTAAGCCACATTTTCTGTAAGCTCACTAATGAGTAGCATGCTGTAGTGGGTGAAGAGTAGTGGATGCTAGGCTGAACATCGAAGTATCAAGGGCTTGGCAGCCAACAGCAACCAAAAGTGGAAGAGTTCCCTTTGCAAGATTTGATGAAAAGGGGTGGAATTGGAATACAGAAGTCTCAGCAACTGGGTCACGTTCACCTTATAACCCGACACATCCCTCAGCTTGCTCAGCAGGTGACTTTCTCCAACTTGTAGGAATGGATTCTGTGTGTCTGCAGCAGGCAGGTAATCCTCTCCCTGATAGCTGAGGAATGTGCAGGTGGCCAGGATGGGAGCGTATCTCTTCTGATCCAGCTCCCCAAACCCTCTGTGGTTGAAGCCTTTATTAGGAGCCCAGCAGCCCCAGCCAAAAGTTTCTCTCTCAATGCAGGCTAACGAGTCTGTCCAGCAGGGAGATGAATAATTGTCTGCCACACCCATTCATCTCCGCCCCCTGCCTTTTGTCCCCACAGGTAGGGTAGGGCCTCACTAGCAGCAGTGGCTCTTTTGTCCCAAGGACCGGCCCATAGATTTCCAACGCTCTCCTCTCCTCTGCCTTCTGTACATCAGGCACTGTGTTCAGCTGTTCCTCCTCTTCCTCATCAGCCATTCCAGACCTGGGGCTGATGATTCTCCATCTGAGGGCTGATGGACGGCTCAGGCTCCATCTCAGTTTCTCTCTCTCTCTCTGCCAGCTCCACTCCCTCTTCCCGCTCCGAGCTCCCAGGTTGGCCTGATGCTGATCCTGACTCCCACACCTCCTCCTCCTCCTCTGAGTCGGCTGCTGGAGGGGATGGTAGCCAACAGGCCACAAGAGTATCTTTACATCAACAGAACGAGAGATTTGTTTTGAGTTACCTTCGCACCCTAGGAACGAAGGCTCAGAGCGTCTGAAGTTCCACCGATGCACGTTTTCTAGCAGGACTGTTTTATTCCAAGCATGAAACAAGACGTATTTCTTCCACTTTCCCCCCATTCCTGTTCCTGAGCTTCTTGTGTATCGATGAAGTAAAGAGTGAGGAAGGAACTGGGCATTTTGGTGTGATTTCTTCCCAAGAGAAGGGAGCCCGGATGTTTGCAGAGCTGCACTGCTTCACAACAGTAAAACAAACTCATTGGAAAATAATGGAACGAAGTTCTCAAGAGATTGAGAATATGGTAGCAGGAAGAAAGTATCTCCTTTACAGAGGAGGAATGGAACATAGAAAGCCAGATTTTGGCAGAGCATTAAACACAGCAGGGGTGGCTTTTCTTACAGGAAATGGAGGGCGAGGGGGAAAACCACCATTGTCAAGGCACAACTCAGCTTTGGGTGTCCTATGACATCTTTGAAATCTCCACCTTTCCACTGGGCTTGAATTGAATTCCATGAACATCAGAATCAGAACAGAGCTGGAAGGGACCTTGGGGGGTCTTCTAGTCCAGCCTGCTATTCAATAAGGAGATACTACACCATTTCAGACAAGTGATTGTCCAGTTTCTTCCTAAAAAGCACCCATAACTTTTGAAGGCAAAGCTGTTCCACTGATTAATTGTCCTCACTATTAGAGAGTTTCTCCTTAATTCCAGGTTGCTTCTCTCCTTGATTAGTTTCCCTCCGTTGTTTCTTGTCTTGCTCTCTGGTGCGTTGGAGAATAAGTTGACCCTCCCTTCTTTGGGGCAGTGCCCCAAATACTGGAATACTGCTATCATCTCACCCCAATCCTTCTTTTCATTGGGACAGAGAAATAAACAAGGAAAACACATGGAAGGAACCAATTAATGTTGACCGAGGTACCACTGTAATACTATTTAATTTCCCTCTTGTATTTTCACCCCACAGATATTTATTTATCCTAATATTTATATCAGGATATGATATAAATGTGGCGTAATTCAAGGTAGGATCATAACACACCCTCTTCTTTTCCTCCCCAACCTATGCCGTGAAGTGGGTTGGGTTTAAGGTCTACGGTAAATTTTATTTTACGTGGCAGAACCTTCCAAAGAATTAAGGAATTAAGATAGTGAAACCGCCTTTATGAACACTCGGGACGACTGAATGGGGACTGAAATGTAAAGCCAATTGATGAAGGAAGACTGAACGGGTGGAGAAGAAGGGCAAGACGGAGCAAACCCTGGTTGAGTGGACTGATGAGATCTTCAAGAAACCAACGAAAGGATAAAGAACAAAAGGACACGTGCAGAGCAGTGCATGGAGGCAGAGAACGCAAGGATGGTTTTAGCTCTCGTCTTTGCGCCTTCGTGTTAATGCTTTCAATTTTGTTAGTATATCTTTCATTATTCCTTTTCTGCACTAAGTATTGGCTCTGGTTCCCTTGCGGTGGAATAGCATTTACGTAGAGATACAGCCCAATGCTTGGAGTATGAAACCAAAGTCACGCTGCAATTTGGACTGGTATTTTGACATGCAGAAACAATATTGCGCTTATGAGCGTATGTGGAAACCACAACCACAACAGTATTCTTCGTCGAGTCTGCTTGTTTCCAATTTTAATCTTCGTCACACTCAAACATGTGGCTCTCTGCGCCATCCTCTCTCAAGGGCTAGGGTGCCCCTTCCTGTTCTGTGAAAGGTGGCGGCTTTAATGGGATTTAACGGCCCTGGTCAGAAGAGGTCAAGGGCAGACAGCCTTTTGCCCTGGTCCACACACCTGGAATTTGGAAAAAGAGGTTGTAGGTGCCCTGAGAAGATGTTTTAAAATGAAATTCCAGGTACCTCCTCTGGCTGCCGAAAGGCTGCAGGTCCTAGAGAATGAGGCCATGGTCAGATTCAGTGTGCACATGATGAGAGAGGAGAAATGGCAATAGTAACACTTCACCATTTAGAACACAGAATAACAGAGTTGGAAGAGACTCTGGAGATCTTCTAGTCTAACCCTCCTGTCCCTGCTTGAGCAGGAGATCCTATACCATTTCAGGCAAGGGGCTGTCCAGTCCCTTCTTGAAAGCCTCCAAGGATGGGGCACCCACAACTTCTGGCGGCACCGGTCAATTGTTCTCACGGTTAGGAAGTTTCTCCTTAGTTTAACTTCTCTCCTTGGTTTAGTTTCAGTGGTGTATTCTACCAGTTCGGCCGGGTTCTGCTGAGCCAGTAGCAGCAATGAGCAGAGGAGACCAAACCAGTTCTCTTACTGCTCTGCTGTTGGGCCCATCCACCCACCCGGGCTTCCATACTGACCTTTATCCGCTGAATTTGAAGCACAGCTGCTTTGCGCGGCACAGAATAGCGCCGCGAGGCAGCTGCTGAAGCGACCAGGAGAGTGCAGGCTTGCAGGAGGCGAATTAGAACATCTCTGCGCCTGTGCAAAGTGTGCGTTTGGCGTGCGTGTGCATGCAAAGTGTGTGCACGCGCCCAAAGTGTGCCCACCAAGCCACGCCCACCGAACCGGTGGCGACGCTATTTGAATCCCACCACTGATTAGTTTCCATCATTTCTCGTCTTGCTTTGGGGTGTTTTGGTAACTAGCCTGATCCCCTCGTCTGTGTAGGAGCCCCTCAAGAACTGGAAGACTGCTATCACATCTCCCCTACACTTTCATTTCATTAGACTAGACAGACTCAATTCCTGCAACCGTTCTTCATACCTTTTAGCCTCCAGTCCCCTAATCATTCTTGTCGCTCTTCTCTGCACTCTTTTCAGAGTCTCAACATCCTTTTCATAGTTTCTAATCTCAACTGCTGGCCCCCAACCACACAGAGAAGTGTGGATGCTACTGAGTGTTACTTGCCCTGAAAACCTGGCCGGTTACAGATATTCCACTGCAGATCTCTGGAAATCTAACCACAGATTTCACAGAACATGAAGGTGACCATGCAACAGTGGTGGGATTCAAATATTTTTACCACCGGTTCGGTGGGTGTGGCTTGGTGGGTGTGATTTGCATGCGTGCACATACTTTGCGCACACGCGCACGCCCAACACACACTTTGCACAGGCACAGAGGCGTTCTAACTCTTCTCCTGCAAGCCCTGCACTCTCCCAGTCACTTCAGCAGCTGCCTCGCGGCACTATTCTGTGCCGCGCAAAGCAGCTGCGGTTCAACAGTAGAGGATAAATGTGAGCCTGGGAGCCTGAGTGGCTGGGTTGGCCCAACAGCAGAGAGGTGGAGAGAACTGGTTTGGTCTCCGCTGCTCATCGCCGCTATCGGATCGGTAGAACCGGGCCAAACCGGTCGAATGCCACCACTGCCATGCAAGGCATCTCAAAGCAGTCAATTCAACCGGTAGGAACTCTGGGTTGGGACAAGGAGTTGCCCATCTATCTATCACCCAGAGAGCCTTGGGAGCAATAATCCGCCTTGCAGAAGCTTCTCAAAGATTTGCTGGAGGGAAATTGCAAACAGGAAACCCAGCCGGTACTTCCGGGAGGCAACAGAGTGCAGAAGAAACGACTCTGGTGGAAGAGGCTCGTAAGATGAGCTCGCAACATAAAACACAAGGGAGGCTCAAGTGGTTTTTTGTTTTTTTTCTAGTGGGACCGGTCTACCAAGACAACCTGGTCTACCCAAATATGGGACAGAGAATAATGCTTTTCCATTTTCACCTTTCAGCCCCAATCCAAGAGCCTTCGCAGGCTGTCACTTTTGTGACAAATTTAACACAAAAATAGTTTGTCGTAAAAGCAACTGCCTGTGAAGGCTCCTGAATTGGGGCTGGAAGGCGAAAATGGAAGCGTTATGCTCCATTTTATCAGGTTGACTTGATTAAAAAAAACACTTAATCTCTCCCCTGGTGTAGCTGACAAAGCAAGGAGAACCTGTGATTTAGTGGTTAATATATCTACCTAATATGTAAATAGCCAGGGTTCCAATCCCAGAAAGGTATGAATAGCTGACGAGAGCTAAATAGCTTGAAATACTGTAGATCTAGACCAGTCTCCCTTTATTTCTTTGCTGGCAAAACATAAATTCAACACAAGGGAGTCTTATTTGATTGACAGGGGAGTCTCTTTTTCCACAACGCTTGTCATCCATGCCAAATTCTCAGGGCTAATGTTAACTTCACAGAGATGAATTGTGCGACTCCCCGCAACAATGCACTGAAGGAAGAGAATCTGAGCGTCCTTTAATAGAAGCCCTGTGGCTGCTTGTGCAGATGGGATACGGGAAGCACACACCAGCCTTCTCTTACGGAATTCCCTGGGAAATAAAGATTCACCATGTTTCACCATGTTTTTCTGGTAAAGCAGAAGATTTAAGATTTAAGGCCGCATGCAGCATTTTATCTAAATACTTAGCCTGAACGCTGAAGCCCTAGTGGCTTACCTGCCAAACTGCAGGCAGCCGGCAGTCAGCAGAAGTAGCCCTGCGGTACTACTGTCAGCCTTCAAGATCTTCTACTATTGCTTTGCATCTTTCGGCTGCCATAAGTAATGGGGGGGAGGAGGGGGGATAAGTATGGGAAGCGAGCTGGAGGTGTTACAAACTAGTATTGTATAAACTGAGGAGCGGGGGAAGTATAAATTCCTGTTTAGGTTTCTATTTCTTGCTTAGCTTTCTTTTCTCTGCGCAGCTGCAAACCTTTATCCAAGTATGCCAAGGTCAAGGGACAGAAACTTCATCACCACCTGGAGATGTCCACATGATGATATTCACAACTTTTAATTGGAAGAACCATTTGAACTATTGGGGGTGGGATCAACTCCATCACTTTGCATATGTGATTTACGCGCCTAATTCCTCAGATTCAGAATTCTATGGTTGCTACCACTTCATTTCCAGTTGCAGATATCTTTTCTCTAATTAAAAGAGTCTAAGTATTTCTTTCTTGGACTTTGAATGGAGCGCTGCCTGACAACTACATTCTAGCCACTGTGCCACCATGGCTCAAAGGAAAAGAGTATGCAGAAGGGAGAAGAAAATTTACTGGTTTTCAATGTGATGGCCCATAGAATCATTTTCCGGGCGGCTCAAATAAAACCCATCACACCAACCGTTACTATAAATCCAAGGAGACGTGTACAACTTTTGAAAATGAAAATGGTCTTTTGCAATTAGTAAATAATTCTGAGGATCACACGAGATGTTCATCTCTTACTTTTCTGCTGGGGCCCCCTAAGACAGATGCTTCTTGGAAGCTGACAGGAAAATGTCCCGTTAATACCGGTTAGAAACTGGTATTTTTAACAAAACACACGTTATTTTTTTAATTTTAAAAATATTTTATTTTATTTTTCTATTACCCATTCCATCACACCCATTCCACATTGCATAAAAACTCATATATCTTCCATTTGTGTGCATGCACAAGGGCACAAACACCCCCAGGGCCACCCTTCCACGGGTGAGCTTCTACTGGAATACCTTGACATGAATAAGAAGACAAGAGGCTGCAGTACCTGTCTCCTTTCACCATGGAGTCCTTGCAGACCAAACACCTCCATCTATTTTCTGCAGTGGCCATACATCACCAAGCAACATTTGCGGCTTCATCCTAGTCTCCCTCTTCCCTTCAAATGCTCCAAGAAGTCTGAGAACTAACATGCTTACAAATAAAGTCTGTAGAGATTCTTCATCATCCAGGTCATAGTTGTCCTAAAAGTGCTTTTTCAAGAGGCAACTGGACCTTCCTGGTTTTTGTTTTTGTTTTGAAGACATTTCCCTTCTCATCCAAGAAGCTTCTTCAACTCTGACTGGATGGTGGGGAATGGAAGGATTTATATACTCCTTGCAAACAGCTGGTCAATTGCATCCTTTTAGAGGGTCGTTGAGGCCACTTGGAGGTTTATCTGTGTCCTCAAGATCACCCGAGAAGTGCTCTTGGTTCCTCTAGTCTGAATTGCCTCTTGAAAAAGTACCACTGGGACAAGAACGCAGAAAAATTCTTGGTCCATATTGTGCAGACATGTTGACAGACCTGTTCAGATAAAAGACACATGTCCCACCTAACTCCAGGTACATAAGAAGCATTCTTATACTGGCAATAATGAACATGAGCTGTTTATCTCCTGGTTCTGAGTGGTGCCTCTGGATTGGAAAGAAACAAGTTGCCAGAAGACTCATATGCTCCCCAAATCCTCCTCGGAGGGATGAAATTTCATTGAATCTCAAAATCAGGAATGGCTGAATAATCTAATCATGCGCAACACAGAAGTGTAGCCAATTGCTATCTGCCAGAGAAAGTTAGTTGGAAAAGGAGAATTCGTTAACAGGGACGTATGCAGAGATGCATTAAGCAACCACATTTTGAAGAGGGCACGCATGCCACAATGGTTTGGTCTTCCAGTATTTTTATTTTATTTTTATTTTTTTGGCAGACTAAGAATTTCCCAGTTTTTGAGGGAAGAACCTGAAGTCTGATCATTACTAGGCATGACGGCACATCATACAGAGTGGGGAATTTCTTCCTAATTCCATTTCATGGCCTGCAGACTAAGCTGTCGCTCCGGAAGGTTCTTAAGAGCAGAATGTAAATCAGCTTTTATGATCCACCAATTCAAAATTCTCAAACCTATAAATTAGATTAATAAACTTAAAAAAAAAGAAAAGAAAAAAGACAAAGGCTCTTTTGTGCAATTCCCCAGCACGGAGGACTTTTAAAAATAGCAAGACTGGAAAAGAATTTGTATTCCTGGATTAAAAACTGGATTTGGCATGCATAACGTCGTTTAAAAGAGTGCAAAGAATGTTTAATTCTACGGCTTTCACTGATTTTATGAGAAAGTTGCACATGCCAGTCTACACACGCTGGTTGCAACCTAAAGGTGGAGAGGAGCACGTCCAAAACTGGGGGGACAAAAAGAGGTGCAGTCATTTTCAGACACACACTATATTTGGTAAGCCCTGCTAATACAGGTAGTTCTCGACTTACGACCACAATGGAGCCCAAAATGTCTGTTGTTAACTGAGCTTTGCCCCATTTTATAACCTTTCTTTTACCTCAGTTGTTCAGTGAATCACTGCTGTTGTTAACTTAGTAACCTGGTTGTTAAGTGAATCTGGCTTTCCACGATTGACTTGGCTGGTCAGAAGGTTGCAAAACTGACCTCGGGACATTGCAACTGTCATAAATATGAATCAGTGGCCCACCGTTCGGATTTTGTTCACATGACTTCAGGTTATGCTGCAATTGCCATAAGTGTGAAAAATGTATGTATCTAACAAAATGAAAATCAGTGTAGAGAAAAGTAAAGTCCTACACTTAGGCAAGAAAAACCAAAAGGACACATATAGACTGGGGTGAAACCAGGCTCAATAGCAGTAACTGTGAGAGGGATCTTGGAGTCTTAGTGGACAACCAGCTAAATAGGAGCCAGCCGTGTGCAGCAGCAGCCAAAAAAGCCAATGCAATCCTAAGTTGTATTAACAGAGGGATACAGTCAAGATCAAGGGAAGTACTAATACCACTCTATAAAGCCTTAGTAAGACCAGACCTAGAGTACTGCATCCAGTTTTGGTCACTGCATTATAAAAAAGACGTTGAGACTCTAGAAAAAGTATAGAGAAGAGCAACCAGGATGATTAGGGGACTGGAGACTGAAACATATGCAGAATGGTTACAGGAACTGGGCCTGGATAAGTCAAGTGAAGAGAAGGACCAGAGGAGACAGGATAGCAGTCTTCCAATATTTAAGGGGCTGCCACAGAGAGGAGGAAGGGGTCAAGCTAATTTCTAAAGCACCTGTAAGCCAGACAAGGGATAATGGATGGAAACTGAACAAGGAGAGATTCAATCTGGAAATAAGGAGAAACTTTCTGACAGGGAGAACAATTCACCCATGGAACAGAAGTTGCCCTCGGAAGTTGTGGGAGCACCATCACTTGAGACCTTCAAGAAGAGACTGGACTGTCATTTGCCAGAAATGTTGTAGGCTCTCCTGCTTGGGCAGGGGGTTGGACTAGATGACCTATAAGGTCTCTTCCAACTCTGATTATCTGTTATATCTGTTATGGTTGTAAATCACTTTTTTTCAGGGATGTAACTTTGATTAAATGAACTATTGTACGTCGAGGACTACCCGTAAGGCAAATCTTATGCTTCAAAGGTGAAGGGAAAAAAAGAAAGAAAGATCGATTTTAGTTTTGCCATAAAAAGCTTTGGATCCTTTGCTGAAAAAAAACCCCGTGGCAAATGATGAATCCTTGTTTTCTTTCAGGGTTGCAACACAATCCGAACGCAGAAGCCACAGCTAACTTACTGCAGGCACGGAAAACTCAACCACAAGTGAGCCACCAAGAATTTCAGATTTGGTTAGTGTGAATACGCTGAAAACGGATGGCATGGTTTTCCATCGCCCTGAGGCTGGCAAGGCATGAAAATTGCAGTGTAATCCTCAAAAATGAGACAGCACAGGTTAAGACTTCGTGACCATTCAAAGTTACAATGGCACTGAAAAAAAGTGACTTATGGCCATTTTTCATACCAACGACCACTGCAGAATCCCAGTGGACTTATGATCAAAATTCAGATGCTTGACAACTGAGACATCTTTATGATGGTCGCAGTGTCCCTGTGATGACCCGAGGCGTGGCACAAAGGCAACACAGTCAGATAAGCAATAAGAGTCCCTTTATTACCTCCAACTTTGCCCCCAATGTCCAGGTTGGAGAAAACTCTGCCAGGAACAGCCTTTGACTGCAGAAAATTCAGTCCAAAACAAGGTACACACAAACTTTAACTTAAAAGTCCAAACAAGCCAAACTGAAGTAATTAGTTTGGCAGGGCAGGAGCAAGAATTTCAGACTTGAAAGCACGGCAAAACTCACACGGTTGGGAAGACGCCAGGAACGCAGATAAGCCACAACAATACAAGATAAAGTCACGTTTGCTCCCAACAGCCTGCTGCACGCAGCTTGCCTTTTTTTTTTTTTAACACACTGTGTTCCCAGCTGCAGCTAATGAAGGGAATCAGGACCCTTTCCTCCTCCGTAAGCCAAGCAACCCGTTCTGCTCTCTTCTCCATTCCTCCTTGCATACCCTAGGATGAAGTGGGGGCGGGCCTGGGTCTTCCTCTGAACTCCCTCTCCCTTGTTCTACCTGTCCCCTGCTCTGCCCAGCCAGCCTTTGCCCTTCCCCAGTTTCCTCCACAGCCAACAGAGCCACACTCCCACTCCCTGTCAGCTGTTTGGCTTCGTCCTCGAGTCAGATTCCGACAGGGGCATGACAATCTCAGGTCATGTGAGTGAGTTGGCCCTGGTGAGTTCTCCCGCAGCTAGTTGGCCATGGCTAAGTTGGCTGCAGCGAGTTGTCCCATTCCCAGGATTGCAGCCTTGTCCCATTATGGAAAACTGGACCTTGCAGATCCTCCAAAAACCCTCTCCAAATGTTCTATCCAGCTGAAGTCATTCTTTCTTACAACCCTTGAAAAGTTTAAATGCTGGTTCGCTTTTCATCTTTCTCCCACAAGAATCAAACAGATTTTCTACCACCCACAGCTCCTGTTTCATCCTCCAGCCCATCAGCAGGATAAAAGAAGATTTTGACAACCCCAATTTTCTTGACGGATCTGTCACTCACCAGCTTGCCAGCCTTCCTTCACCCTCTTACCCGATTCATCCCCTTGGCTCAGCCTCTTGTTACAACATTAATTAAGAGATATTCATCTGCTTTTCAAAAAAAAAAAAAAAGTAAATAAATTTCCCAATGATGGTTGCCAAGTTTCATTAAAGAGTTGCCATGAGAATCCCTGCGATGTAAAGACTGATGTAGAAGAATATCCAAGTGAACCAACACATGATAAACTTCAGAAAATTGGGAATTCAAGGCAGAAACATGCTTTTGAACTCTGGGGTTGAAGAAAAGTCTGGAGAACATGATGGACAACCAAAAAATCAGTCCAGAGTAGTTACTTAAAAGTATCAGGCTCAAACTATCATATTTTGGACATATTATGGAAAGAGCCAATTCCTATGTGAAGCCCATAACTTATGGAAAAGGTAGAAGGAAAGGGAGGAGAATAACCAGGAGAAAAAAGACTGGATAATAGCACCATCAGAACACCTGATGCACTATGTTTCAGGGGCAGGGTGTCTATGCGTGTTCGTGTCTGTGTCTGTGTGTGTGTGTGTGTTTGTGTGTCATCCTGGTGAAGAACTATCTATGTAGTCACTAAGAGTCAACATTGAATTGATGATACTTAATCAACCAAGATAAATAACCACAACACCTGTGGCTCCTTTTCTTCTCACCTGTCCTTCCCTTTCCGCCCAAGCAAGACCAAGTTAAATAGCCCTCACTTCTTCCAAATAACTTGGGAGCTGAGATCCACTAAGGATCTCTGACCCAGACCTGAAGTTCCTTCAACTGAGCGGATCTGAAGTTAACTCAACTGAACAACTCCGAGGCACTGGTCTTCCTCCAGGTTATCACAAACTCCAGTCGTTGCTACCGAGGAGTGGGATTTGGGAGGTTCTCCAAACTGCACAGAATCTTTGCTAGGGGTTCTCCCACACCCCTGCGAGCCACCAGCAGCCCACCCCTGGGTTGAACTGAGCTTCTGTTAGTGACTTGAGTGCTTTGTCTTGAACCGATGGGAAAAAAAAGACACAACTATTATGGGGCAACACCAGCCTTGGTATTACAGGATTTATAAGGGATTTGTCCCGACCGCTGGGGAATAGTCTTAATCCTCTTTCCAAACCATGAACGGTCAAACAATATAAACCAAAAGAAAGCAACGATCGGGAAGAGATGACTGAACTTGAGTGTGACTGAACTCTTGAGTGGGCAGAGCTGAGGGGAAAAAAAACACCAACTGAAATGTAATTAATTGCACACTGTCAAAAAGATTACTCACAATATATTCAATAATTTCCTTCTTTTGCGTGGAAAGCTAAAATTCAGTAACCGCTGGGAGAGAGGGGGTTTGAAGCCTCAATTTTTGCACCCTGTTGTAAATCCTGAAACTCCACCCCCCCCCACATCTTAGTTGTCATGAGTGCATAGCGTAAGCTTATTGTATGCATACTGAGAGTATTTACACCAAGACAAATTCCTTGTGTGTCCAATCACACTTGGTCAATAAAGTATTCTATCTTCTACCTATCTTTCTGATTGGCTTCCAATTCATAGCTGCAGATTCTCTTCCAAAATGAATAAGTAAATGCAGGTACCACAATTGATCCCAACGTTTCTGTGATTAAGGGAGACTTTGTTAAGTGAGCTTTGTCCCATTTTACGACCTTCCATCCATAGTTGCTAAGTGAATCATGCAGTTGTTAAGATAGTAAGTTGTGAAGTTGTGACGGGTCTGCAGATATTTTCTCAGTCCTTTTTTCTGGTTCGCGCAGAACAAGTAGGCCTCGAGTTATGACCAGTCCCGCTCTCTCAGCCCAACCTACCTTGCAGGGCGGTTGTTTATGGGTTGTTTCCTTTTTTCAACAGGAGTTTGGAAAGTTCCAGAATGAAGGCATCCATTGCAACCAGTTGAAAAATATACAGAAGGAAGAAGCACTTCAACAGGCCCTTTAAAGAAGGAGCAAAGGAATTTGGAACTTGGAAAGCTCACCTCGTAATGATAATTCATGCAGGTCAAATCCTTCCAGCAACGATCCCCTCGTATTTTAATCATCCCCTGTGGGAGGGAAAAAAAATGACAGCTCCGAGATTACTACTTGCACTTCCATTCTGAGGAAATTTTGAACAAAATTATACATTAATGTAGAGATTAATAGACATTTAATATATTCTGTTTTATGACAGTGTTTCTCAGCTTTGGCGGCTTGAAGATTCTGACTGGGAAATTCTGGGAGTTGAAGTCCACCCATCTTCAAGCTGCCCTGGTGGAGAAACACTGCTTTAGGATGTATTTAATATAGTACATTATATATCAATTACATATTAATGTATTAAATTATATATTAATTATATTAATCAATTACAATTAATTATAATATATTATATATTAACAATATATTACTACATTAAATTATATACTGTATTATATTAACAATTAAGTACATGAGTTTTTCAAACAAAAGTATCTATTAAGAGTTAAGTGAATCCCCGAAGCTGGTAAGTTAGCAACACAGCTAGGTGAATCTGGCTTCCTCCATTGACTTTGCGAGACCCTACACCGTTTCTAACAGAGGGCAGTCCAATCTCTTCTTGAAAGCCTCCAGTGATGAAGCTCCCACAACTTCTGACTTTACTTGTCAGAAGGTTGAAAAGGGGGATCGATCACATGACCCTGGGAAAGTGCAACCGTCATAAATGTGAACCACTTGCCCAAGCACCTGAATTTTAGTAAGCGTGAAACAGAGTCATAAGTCACTTTTTTTTCAGTGCTGGAAAAACTCTCCCCGAAAGGAGGGGGAGTAAGGAATGGAAAGCATCACTTGAAATCCCTGCCAGAAAAATCCATGGGGTTATTTTACAGGTATCCTCGCCTTACGACCACAGTTGAATCCAACGTTTCTGTGGTTAAGTGAAACATTGGTTAAACGAGCTTTGAATTTTGATCCCGTCATCCTCGGGATTCTACCACGGTCATAAGCGTGAATAATGGTCATCAGTCACTTTTTTTCCAATTCCGTTGTAACTTTGAATGGCAACTAAATAAACTGCTGTAAATTGAGGACTGTATGGGGGGAAACTTGTGACAATCTGGCCAGGTTCAGAAGCCAAATCAGAAGAGATCTGGTTAATACTTGAACGGAGGCCAAAATGGGAAAATAATCCAGCTCTTGGCCAAATTGGGAAATTGGGAGGAATTATCATGCCCCTGTTGGAATCTGATTCCGAGGGGGAGGTCGAGCAGCTGACAGGGAGTGGGAGTGTGGCTCCAGTGGCTGTGGAAGAAACTGGGGAAAGGCCCAGTCCAGCTGGGCATTCAGAAAAATACCCAGGCCCACCCGCTCTTCATCCTAGGGCACACAGGGAGGAACAGAGAAAGGACCAATGTCGGTTGCATGGGTTACAGGGGAGGAAAAAGCCCTGATTCCCTTCATTAGCTGCAGCTGGGAAAACAGGATTTAAAAAGGGCATTTGCACACAGCACCTTGCTGGAAGCAAAGCGTGAATTATCTTTGTTTGTCAAGTCTTATCTGGATTCTGGCGTCCTCTCAACAATGTGTGTTTCATTATCTTTTGGAAGTCTGCAATCCCTTATCCTGCCCTGTCTCGTTAATTGCTGCAGCGTGGTTTTGTGTTGGTTTTTATTTATAATTTAGATGTACTTTGGGTTCATACGGAATTTCTTCCCTTTAAAAACTGTTCTTGGGAGAGTTTTTTCTCCAGCCAATGATAACTGGACATTGGGGGCCAAGTTGGAGGAATTAAAGGGACATTACCTACTTTTGTGACTTTGCTGCTTTTGTGCCACGCCCCTTTGGGTCATCACAGGAAACATGGTGCTTCTCACTTCTGGCTGCTGCCAAGAAGACTGCACAGATGTGCCCATGAGGTCACCAGGAGCCAGGCTTCATTCAATTTATTGTGCCTTGAATAACAAAAAGTCAGGGACTCCTTTGTTTTAGACAAGAAGCCATGCAAAATTCTCAGCTACAGGAATGTGGCCTTCCAATTGCTCTTTTGCATTTTTATTATTATTGTGGTTGCTCATACAACCAGCCAGATGTTTAGAATACCATATTAATAATTTCAAAGGGATTGCAGAAGGATGTAAGCTGTGCCAAGTCAAGCTGCCTTTTGCAATTGACCGATGGTGAATTTGTCAATGCCGACGGTGTTCAAGTGGTGCTCCACAGGGGTGGGATTCTACAGGTTTGCACCTCTTTGCTAGAACCAGTTGTTAACATTCTAAACAGTTTGGAGAACCAGTTGTTAGAAGAAATTACTGGCCTAATCCTGTAAGGAAGGCAGGAAGGAAACATTCTGGGGTTGCTTACAGAAACTGCCTCTCCATTAACCCTTATTACATTCTTGGCAGGACTAGACTTCCTGTCTCTGGAACTTCTGTGGAGTTTTTCCCTTCCTTTGCTGGTACTTTGCTTGTGTGGAATGACCATTCAAAGTTACAGTGGCACTGAAAAAAATGATTTATGACCCTTTTTCACACTTACGACTGTTGCAGCATCCCCACAGTCATGAGAGGCCAGGCAAGGAGATGCGTGCCTCAATGTGAGTGATGTTGAGTTGGCCACGCCCAGTTAATAACATGACCACCAAGCCATGTCCAACCAGTCACATGACCACCAAGCCACGGCCACCATCCAAGCCACGCCCACAGAACTGGTTGTTTAAAAAACTCAATCCCACCCCTGGTGCTCCAGTTGTTTTGAGATTGCACCCAAGGCACCTATGGCTATTGGTACTACCTTTGCCTTCTTTTGCCACAGTTGTTCTACTTCTATTTGCAGGTCTTCGCCTTGTGTCATTTTCTCTAGTTCTATCTCTTCTATTTGCTGCCCACCTCAAAGTTTGAAGCAGATCTGGCTAATGAATAATCATACCTTCAGCCAGGCTTTCATCAAAATTTACCTCTGTCCTCCCCGAGTTTGTGATAAATTTTTTGGTAATAGTTTAATCAGTAGCTCTCTTCTCTTCTCTTCTCTTCTCTTCTCTTCTCTTCTCTTCTCTTCTCTTCTCTTCTCTTCTCTTCTCTTCTCTTCTCATCTCCTTTCCTCTCCTCTCCTCTCTCTTCCCTCCCTCTCCCCTGACTCCAGGCATTGCCATATCCACTATTCACACTTTCTTGTCTTTCTTATTGGCACTTGTCAAGCCTGAGGTGTTATGTGACAGGTTCTTGTTTATTATTATTATAAATCGTAATAAATTATCATTATATTCCACCTTCTCCCTCACATACACCCACACACACACATACACTCAAGGCAGCCTAATCCTAATACTCCTAATATTTCTGACTCTTATTTTCCCCTTAGCAACAACCCTGTGAGGTGGGTTGGGCTGAGAGACACAGAGCAACTGGTCCAAAGCCCGCCCACCCCGTCCCTTAGGCTTCGGGTCTAAGGCAGGTCTAGAACTCGCCCCCCCCCCCCCCCCCCCCCCTACCTTAGTTAATGTTTCCTAATCTCCCCCCAGGCCAAGCTGTCCAGCCTCACCCCAGCTGCCCTCCCCCCCCAGGAACAATGGAGCGCTTTGCTGCCTACAAAGCAGCCACTTTGCCTTGGATTCAAATCAGGCAAACAGCATTTGCAAACCTCACTTTCCGCAGCTGAGGACAGTTACATGGCATTTTCCTTGTCGCGATGCAACCATTTCAGTGGCTCACCTCTGGATAGGATGGATCTTACCAGAGGACTGATGTACGTTCAAAACCTCCACCTACACAATGCCCTTAAAGGCTCTTCTGTCACCCGCTTTAAATCAACTCTTCGCTATGGTATTATCCTTCTCATTTTTCTTAACTACTTTCTCCTTTTGTTCTGACCCAAACCTGGTTCCAAGAGAGTAAACACAAGACACAGGTAACAGCACAACCTTTTACTGTTTCATTTACGAATTCTGCTTCTTCACAGATAAAAAAAGCTGCTTTCAACTAATTGGCTCCGACAAGAAAGAGCCTTGCCAAGTTTTGGCAAGGCTGCCAAGAACAACAGATAAAGATCCCAAACAATAAATCAAAAAGCCTCCAAACACCAACTCGGATATTCTAACGTCCACCAGGCTCAAGTATCAAACTTCTTTGCCTTCTGCAAAGAACTCCGGTTTCTCGGCTGGCTTTTATCTCCTCAGGGAGGGGCCATGACCTTGCAGCCTTACTCCCGAGTCACCCATGCTGCTGCAGCTGCTCTTTCCTTTGAGCATCCCTGCGTGCACGCGCACTGAGCACAGGCTCCTCGGGGACCTCTGCATCGCTGCTGCCAGCCTCCACAATCTCCGAAGGCAGCACTCCACTCCCTGATGGACCTGGTCCCATCCCTGCATCACACGCAGGCCCCTCGTCTGAGTCCTCGCTCTCCCGACACCTCAGCCGCCCTGCAGCTGCTGCTGGTGAACCACAACACCTATTGACATCTTATGATTTCCTGCTCAGGCAGGCAACCCTACATCCAGGATGGTGAACCTGTGGCACGCGTGGCATGCAGAGCCCTCAGCTCAGCTCCATTGCGCGTGTGTGCGTGCCTCCTGTTAGCCAGCTGGTCTTTGGGTCTTTGCCATGCATGCAGGGAGGGGGGCACTGTGCATGAATGGTGGAGGCGCGCACATTGCATTTTGGGGATGTGCGTACATGCATGTGTTTTGGGCATTCGGTGCCGAAAAAGTTAGCCATCACTGCCCTCTATCATATCATACAAGTGGCTGTCCAGTCTCTTTTTGAAAGCCTCCAGTGATGGAGCCCCCACAATTTCTGGGGGGAAGTCCTTCCACTGGTTAATTGTTCTCACTGTCAGGAAATTTCTCCTTAATTCAAGATTGGATCTCTCCTTTATTAGTTTTCATCCTTCGCTTCTTAGACCTGGTTCCCCCAGCCAATAGTCTGGAACCTGCCCCACTGCCCACGCTGTCTCCCCATAAGTATCTTTCCAGGTGGCCCAATTGGGCTCTGCTCAGCGTCCTTCCTTAGGTCCAAAAAGCCCATCTTAGTTTTCCTCCTGTTTAAATAGTTCCATTTTTACCTATTGTGTTCTCTTGTTTTGATGGATGGCCTTACAGTGGCAATAACGATTTGCTTTGGGATTTACCTGGCTATGAAAATTGGCTTCCAACCTATGAATCTCCAATTTTTTAATGGAATTTCATTTAGTTTTAACCACCCAGAGTTGCTGGGTGTAGGATGTTATAAATTTTTAATAAATAAATAGTTTTAAATGTATTGACAACTTTATTGATATTAACTGTAAATAAACAAATTCAATAAACAAATAATTTGATTTCAAAATGTTATTGGAAATATCACTGTCTTAGGGCCACTTAAAACACTCAAAGTTTCTAAAACGTTCAAATAAAGAAAAACAATGAGGTAATGAATGGCTTTGGAGAAGATTAGAAGTATAATATAAATCAATCAATGAACAAACTGAATACAAAGGGAGATTAACAGGTCTAATGACTCCTCACAATGCTGTTTTGTATTATATTTCATTCTGACATCTGTCAATCTCTGTCACCATAGACCTTTGAAAAGTCTTTGAGACCCACTCATTTTCCACCAACTTTTTTGAGCTGTGATCTTACAGATTGCCATAGTTTACTGGCGTCAATCTGTTAGAGAAGAGAAAAATATCTGCTTCATTGTTGTCACACATTAATTATTTTTACTTGTTTGCATTTTTATTTAAGTATGCTAAATAATCCAAGACTGGGACATCTTACTGTATCAATTAGAAAGGAACATTTTCTTCCCTAAATAATTAACTTTTTTTTTTAAAAAAAAAGCAGCCCCAGCTTAGATTTGCTGAGAATATGTTCATGGAAGCAGGTACATTACATACTACCTATGCATACTACCTTTGGGAAGCATTTGAATGATCTTCTCTGGGGTTAGAAATAAGGAAGGGTAGAGATTGATTATGGCTCAGATGGGAGACCACAAGGAAATCCTAGGCTGAGTGAGATAGTATGAAAGAAAATCCCAGAAACATAAATGGCAAACCATTTCTACACAGAACTGTGGCCGAGAAAACTCCACGGAGAGGATCTATGAGTTGTGGTGGTGCAGTGGTTAGAATGCAGTATAGCAGGTTAACTCACTGCTCACTCCAGAAGTTTGATCCTGATTGGCTCAAGACTGACTCAGCCTTAGAGAGGGAGGAGCAGGCGTCGCGACGATACGGCATGCGATCTTGGAGGTCTGAGATCGCTGCCGATATCTTTGCTCCTGGATGGTCCAAGTGGATCTAAACCGTCCCGAAGAGATGGTGAACGTAAAGAGTGCATCCTGTCGATCCCCCTTTCAGTTACCAGAGGTAACCTGGCATTCTAATGCAAGCCTCATCCTGACTGGCTGGGGAATTCTGGGAGTTGAAGTCCGCCAGGCTTAAAGTTGCCAAGGTTGGAGACTCCTGTTCTGTTTCGTGCATAAAATATATCCACATTTTTCTCCACGTTGCACGTCGTTTTCATGCCTCCCGTAAGACAATTCCTACCGTGGTGCACTTACCGCTCCAAGCATGATTCTGAAAACAAGCCAACGATAGGCCCAGATGACAATAAGGGAAGGAGGGGTGTCCCTGGCCACACGGGAAAGCCTCCACAAAGGACATAGGAAGACGGCCAAAAACCCTGTTTCCAGAAGCTGCGATTCCCAACCTAGAAGGAATGGAGAACGTTGTCAGGTTGCTGCAAAAATAAGGCATGTTATTGATGTAAGGTAGGACTTCATAAAGCCTCTGAAAAGAGGCACTGTGCAAAGCACATGGGAAAAGCCCCTCTGTGGAGCTGTAAAGCAACAATGGCATTTGAAGGTGAGTGGGACTCTTTGGCAGCTTGCATGTACACAGCCATCTGATTCCCATCCCATGATCCCTTTATTTTGCAATTAAAATCCACCTGAAGACTTCGTGCATTTTTCATGTATGTTTCTTTTAACGTAGTACATACATCTTGATCTGCCTATATAACAAGTGGGATGTTAGAGAAGATTCTCTCTCTCTCTCATCTCTTTTTCTCTATCTCCTCTTTCTCTCTTTCTGTCTCTCTCTCCGTCATCTCTCTCTTTCATCTTTCTCTCTCCTCTCTCTTTCTCTCTCTCTCTGTCTTTCTCTCTATCTCCCCCCCTCTCATCTCTTTCTCTCTCTTTCTCTTTCTCTCTCTCTCTCCCCCATCTCTCTCTTTCTCTCAACTTTCTCTCTCT
Organism: Pseudonaja textilis; assembly: GCF_900518735.1. Next base: position 3,544,674 of record NW_020769332.1, on the reverse strand, counting down.
CTCCTCCCTCTCTATGTATGTGTGTGTGTGTGAGAGAGAGAGAGAGAAAGAGTAAAGTGTGT
>NW_020769332.1:3498779-3540742 GCF_900518735.1 Pseudonaja textilis | reverse complement strand
GGGGGGGGGGTTGGACTAGATGACCTACACGGTCCCTTCCGACTCTATTAATGGCTCAGAGACATGCTCTGTGTGCAATGCAAAAATAAATAATAAACTATCAGAAGACAATGTATCATGAGTTGAAAAGGAAAAAAAACTACTCCCCTAGTTCTAACCATGTGTTAAATTTGTATGTCTGATCAAAATGGAAAGAATTTGGATGAGAAGAGCGGGAAGCAAACCGGTTTTGTCTGAGTTCATGTCAGGTCACGCTCAAGGAAGTAGGTCCAATTAGATTTATTTGGGATTGGAATATTTAGAGAGAGAGAAAAGAATAACCAGAAATGAGGCTTTATAAAGTTTTGAGAGTTGGAGACTGGGCGGAGTGGTTAAGTAATGGAAGTCCTTGAGTTATAACCCTTCCTTTAATGGTTGTTCAAAGTTATATTGGCACTGAAAGCAGTGACTTACGACCAGTCCTCACACATGAAACCGTTGTAGGACTCCCACTGTCACGGGATCGAAATGTAGGCATTTGGCAACTGGCGTGTATTTACAACGGTTACAGCATCTTGAGTCGCTACTCAAGACTTCCCAGCTGGTTTCCAACAAGCTAAGATTAACTTAACAATCATGAGGGGGGAAAGATCACAAACTCAGGGGCAACTCGTTTAACGACTGCCTTGGGAAATCCTGCTGCCAATTGTGGTCATATGTCAAGGATTACCAATACATTTTTCACGCCCTGTCACCCCTGATTTTTGTGCCCCCCACAAAAGCTCAGAAACTGGACCAAGCACCACCTCCTTTGGGATCATGTTTTGGGAAGTCCAGCTGAGAAGCACTGGGGGGCACCTGTTAAAAATGGCATTTCTGCCACCTCTATTTTTTTAAACAGTGACAACCAATTTTTGACCCCTTCCCCTTGAGGGGCACTTCCATAAAGGCTACCTAAAAAATTAAGAACTTAAACTTCAATGGGTTCCAGTTTACTTCTTCCAAAGTTGGCAGGGCAAAAAAATGGAAAAATGGGAAAACTCTGATAGAGGAGGAGGAGGTGATGAAGAAAATAATGGAATGTGCAGAAATGAGTAGATTAACGTCAGCAGTTAGAGAGCAGGAAGAAAAAGAACACTTTAAGATATGGGATTTAATATACTAATGGTTAGATAGAAAAGTAGGAAATTGAAGTATAATACAATAGCAATGATATGTTATAATTGATTATTATAGAATGAATTATAATATGAATTAAAATTAGTAAGAACTGAGATTTGCTGTAAAGGATAATGCGGATTTGAAATTAAAATCTAATGATGATGTAATAATATAATATGACATGGAAAGTTGATTAATGTAATATGAATGTAAACTTAAACTTATAGTCCGGAACAGACTATAGATATTGTGCACAAAAAATATGTACCAACTGACACACTGGATAATTGAAAGATTTTATTTGTTGTTTTATGTTTATGTTTGTCTATGTTTGTTGTTAAAAATAAAAAACTTGTTATAAAAAAAACAAAGTTGGCACAGCAAGGGGTATAGGTAGTTCTCAACACTTCATTTAGTGACCTTTCAAAGTTATGACAATTTTTTCACACTTACGACCTTTGTAGCATCCTCATGACAGGATCAAAATTCAGAGGCTTGGCAATGGTTCATACTTATGACGGTCGCCGTGTCCCAAGGTCATGCCATCCCCTATGACAATTTTTTTTGACAAGCAAAATCAGTGAGGAAGCCAGATTCACTTAAGAACCGGGTTACTAACTTATCAATTGTGGTGATTCACTTAACCACGGTGGCAAGAAAGGTTGTAAAATGAGGAGAAATAACAAATGTCTCACTTAACAGCAGAAATCCTGGACTCAATGATGGTCGTAAATTGAAAAGACTTCCTGTATACAATATTCGTATCCCCAACCAATCCAGTTTTAACATCAAAACTTTCTGTATGTATACTGCTTCAGTATTTTATTATTTGTTTTGAACAGAAGGTTGGTATGTGACGTAGTGTCATTTGTCATAACACACCTGGTATTGTGGTGGTGGCTTTTACTAGATACCTGGGGCTGCAACCTGGGGAAAATACTGGAGAAAAGTCACGCCCAGGTGCTGGGAAGAGTTTGGAACAAGGTGCCACTTGTTTGCCTTTGGGTAACTAGGAGTATGTGTCAAGCCATCTCCTTTCCTCCGTGAGATGCCTTCGAAGTGCAGATACGCCCACCAGTCCCAAGAGGTTGGGAACCGAGGGCTTAAGCCCACCAGCCAATGAGGTCTTCACCTTGACGATTAACTACATAAATTTTGGGCTCAATTGTAGCCATAAGTCAAAGACTACCTGTACTCAGATACAGTCCTAAATCAAATGCCTTTTTAAATTGCTACCAACCTGCCCTCCATGAAGGACCTGTATATTGCACAAGTCAAAAAGGGGGCCATGAAATTATCTACGGACCCCTCACATCCTAGACATAAACTGCTTCAACTCCTACCCTCAAAACGATGCTATAGAGCACCGCACACCAGAACAACTAGACACAAGGGGAGTTTTTCCCTAAACGCCATCACTCTGCTAAACAAATAATTCCCTCAACAATGCCCAACTATTTCCTAAGACTATTATTCTATATCTATTATTCTTCACATCCTTCCTATTACCTATCTCCTTTTTTACTTATGACTATAACTTTGTTGCTTGCATCTTTACAGTTTATATTGTTTTATTTCATTTCCTAGTATGATCATTTAAGTTGATTGCCTTTTAGTATCCTATGACTATCACTAAGTGTTGTATCTTGTGATTTATGATGAATGTATTTTTATGATAACTAGGATCACAATTTATTACTTCTATCTTTTATGTACACTGAGAGCTTATGCACCGAAGACAAATTCCTTGTGTGGCCAATAAAGAATTCTATTCTACTCTACTCTAAAGTGTAGGTGGCATTTGTGAATCTTGGCGCCCACTTTCTCTGTTGACATTTCTAACAATGAAAACAGCACACATCTCTTAGAAAAACACCTGCTTGTGGCTAACCTTGCAGGTAAGGAGGGGATGGCCGCATTGGCTATGTCTCTGCAGGAAACTTATTTGGGCTCTTTCTTTGATTGGAGATCTATTCTATAGTATATACCATAGAAGGGCTGCCGGGAGAAGCAACGGGCTCTTGAGAACGGCTATTTTCCTGAAACTTAAACCCATTGTGATGGTTCTGCCTGAAATTGGGACCACATTTTCTCTGGCTTTTCAATGAGCTTCAGGTGCCGCCGAGAGAGGGGTTAAAGGGGAGCAGAAGGATTACAAGCCTTAAGCACTGCAGGGCAGAAGTTGTCCAACTTTTCTCAGGCCATGGAACCTGCTAGTTAGAAAAGAAAAACAAAAATTCTCATAACCTCTGGTCAAGAGGCAAAGCTCTGGTGTTAGCAAATTGTCTGAGTGATTTTTTTTTTAAAGTATTCTGGAACCCTTCATGGAACACAGTCTGAAATAACCTGTTCTAAGCAGGACTTGGAGACATAAGACACTAGGGCCTTTAAAAGCATGGGGCACACCTCTCTCTAGAAAGGAAGGGAAAAAAATAAGAGTAATTTTAAAAGATTACATACCCGAAAAGTGCATTGAAAAAAACAACTATTTGCGATGCTCTGAGTTATATTCACTTACCAAAGGAATACCTGCAAAATAAACAGGAGGAAAGAAAGAGTTAGAATGTTTTGGGAGAGCCAACATTTTGTGCACGTATTTATGAAAACAGCCTCTCAATGCTGGGCAGCAATGAATGTCTCCAAGCTGGAGAGGTTTCTTTCTTTTTGGCCTATGAGGCAACAGTGCCATCAAAATCTGAGGCAGGACACACACAAAAATGGTAGCATAAGACTTCTTATGGCTATTGAAAAAAGAAAATTCCAACTTAATTGGAATTCAGCTGGGGAGTCCACAAGGATGGAATTCTCTTTCTGATACCTCTACAGAGGGTTTTTTTTTTCCCCTGTGATAGCCAAGCTAAACTTCTCTGCTCGGCTGTCAATCTTTTTGTTTGGTTCCTAAAATTTTCAAAAGATTTAAACATAGGACTGGCCCGTGAGAGAATTACACTGCCATCCAATGCAAGTCCGCATTCTACTTGAAGAATGGAAACACTGCCCCAGATGCCTACAGCAGACTCACAAACAGATCTCAAATGTGTTGGTGCTAGGACTTTAGTTTAAAACAACTGTAATTTTTTTTTAAATTTAGTGGCCAATAAATTTAAATAAATCATCATCATCATCATCATCATCATCATCTTAAAACATGGCTTCCAGCTTTAAAACACTGTTAAGACTGAAGCTACATCCAACATTTTTCATGTTGGGAGGGGGAGTTAAGAAAATTCCCCACCCCCATGAAAAAGTGACCTGTTTGGGGGGAAATTATGGAGTTCTTAGAATGAAACGGGCCTCAGAAGAATGACCCACAAAACAATATCCAGACTGATTCATGCGATTTTAAGAATCAAAGTGTGTATGAAACTTTGTTTTAACACATTTTTTTTAGCAGCGTTTCACACGCCAAATTCTTTTTTTCCCCCTTGCAAAAAAGACTTTCTTCTTTCCTTAACATGTCTGCAACAACTTCTGCAACATAATGAATAGTTGCCAAAAAAGTGACTGACATTTGATGCTGGTGCCATTTCAGAGGCAACATTGTGATATCAGCCATTGCATGTTCATTCTTGATTGGTGAGGATTACCCAACCACATTAAGAAGGAGGCAACTGTCCCACACGCACAAGAGGGCCAGAAAACATTTGTTGCCAAGTGGGTGAAAGCAGTGATATGGCAAAACCATTTAGTTCAATGCCCAATCACCTCAGGCAAGTCAAGTACACCTGGGAAGGGAGATGCCCAACAAAGGTAGAAAGTCAAACGGCCTAATTCCTATATTTGACGTCTCCGAGGAAGGCTATTGACAAAATCTGCCTGCAAACTAACAGGGACGTGAATCAATGGCCCCAAGACTGACCTCTAAACATCTTTGGAGGAATTCAGAACAAATTTTACTTGAAACTTTGCTGAGAGTCAATACAGACAAGATGGACCCACTGCTTACCAAGGGAAGCTTTTCAATGTTTTTATAACGGTGTCAAAAAGGATTAGGAAAGAAAACTCCAGTGTTCAAGCAGAGCAACTATTTTTAATAGAGGAAAAAAGCTACTCGGCTGAAAATATTCCTTCCAATCTGTTCAAATTTTGCAGTGGGATTCGATGCCTCCTTCCCCGGAAAGAAAGAAAAAAAGCCATACTTTTGTTATGCTTCCTGAGTCTTCTGCAAAATGCCATGGATGGAAGGGCATACAGGAATGTTTCCCAGCAATGGCAGCTTAAAGTCCAGTTCCCCAAATTCCCCGGGCTGGCTGGGGAAGTTCTGCAGACGGAGGTCTACCCATACATCTTAATGCTGCCAAGGTTGTGAAACATTGGCCCGGAGCCTCCTCTGGGAGGCTGAAAAAGGCTTCAAACCAGCCAAAAAATCAGCTGTGAGGCCCAGTGCAGGTAAGCAGGTGGCATGGGGGGATTGCGCGTATTGCCTTCTGCACATGCATAATTTTTGGCACAGGAGCCCAAAAAGGTTAGCCAACACTGGCATAGAGGGTGGACCATTAAAGACCATTAAACTAGCATTTGTTGTGACACCATCTAGGGCAGCTTCTGAGGGTGTAGATCAGGGGTCTCTGTTAGGAATATAAGTCACCTAACAGGTATTTGGCTTAGAAATATATAAACCAGGATAGGCATTTTAGTACTATATTTTCAAGAGATTGCAAAAACTGCAATTGGGTATGGTTTCTCAAACGGCCATAAGATGGAGCCCGAAACCTGGGTTGTTTTAGTCTTAGTCTCAGAAGAGAGTATGTCTGAGTGAGTATCTGTTTCCTTCTGTTGGAAAGTATTGCTGTTCCTCCATTTCTTCGAATTGACTGATATTACTGGATTTAATGTAAGTCTGTTACTGAACTGTTTTTTGACACTGGGCTTTGATATTTGGATTATCCCTGGATTGAAAACTGACTGATTTTACCTGTGAACGACTTTGGACTGCTTATTTTGGACTTTGCTTAAACCTTTCTTGAAGTAAAAACCTACATTTACTGTACAGCGTATCTGTGTACTGTGTGTGTATTATTCAAACACTTCTCTCAAATACGTCTCCCTGTATGCACGCATTCTCCTAACGGGGAATTACGTCAACAGTCTCCAATCTTGGCAACTTTAATCCTGGAGGACTTCAACTCCCAGAATTCAGCAAAGCTGGCTGGGGGATTCTGGGGTTGAAGTCCTCCAGGCTTAAAGTTGCCAAGGTTGGAGACTGCTGGTGTAGATGGGTTGGGCTTTGAACCCAGATGGGGGCTGGAAGAAAGTCGGGGTGAGCACTGAATTGGAAGCAGAGCCAAAAAGCGTGAGAGTGACCAGCCCCAGGCAAACAAATTTCATGGTAGCTCCAGAGAGACTTGGTTAAAAGTCATCTTTTAAAGTAAGCAGTATCATGCAAAGGGCAAAGAGAGTTCAGAAACAGCAAGAAAAAGAAATGAAGAGGAAAAGGAAGCACAGCTAAAATTAATTTCCACAGCGCCATTCATCTATAGTACCCCCTCGTCCCTCTCTAACCTTGGAAACGATCTTTGGGTTCCACCATATTCATTCACTGCTTCCTTATTTTGTCTTTTGCTCCTTAAATTTCCGGATTCTTTTTCAAACTCTTTATCTATCAACTCCAAACACAACCCTCTCCATCTTCACTCTCCTCTTGATTCATTCACTCCTTCATCTCTTTGTCTGGTGACTTTTTTGTCCTCTGCATGTGATCAAAGCATTTCAGCGTAGCTCCTTTGGAGACATACTTTTCTTTCAATCCTTAATTCATTCGGCACCCTTCGGCGGCTCCTCTTCTGGTTCTTCCACACAGCCTTCTTCAGGATCACATTCCCACAACAGTCAATTCCCTTTTATGAGACCCCTGACATTCTCAATTATCCCTTTCCCTATCATAAAATGGGCAAAGGTTTCATTCCACCCCACACACAAACATCTATTCCTTGCAACCAACCACATGTCTCCTACAATCAGCCTTTGCACATCTTAAAATTTTCCAATCTACTTTCCCATCGTTAGTAAACATTCTACCAAGTCACACAGATTTATGTACTTACTCTAGTTTTTTGCCATTTATATATAATTTGTCAGAAATGGTGTAGGGTCTCCCACTTGGGTGGGGGGGTTGGACTAGATGACCTACAAGGTCCCTTCCAACTCTGATTATCTGTTATAACTTACAAATTCACGCTTTTTCCTGTCAAACACACACACACCCCAATCTCTGAATTTTTGTCCTACATTATTCAGTCTATGTAAACATTTATTTCGAATAGTTTAGGTGCTTCCAAAAAAATGGCATTGCACATACAGGTAGTCCTGGACTTACAATAGTTCATGTAGTGACCATTCAAAGTTATAATGGCAATGAAAAATGACTTATGAATATTTCTGAGCCGTGGTGGTACAGTGGTTAGAGGGCAGTACTGCAGGCTATTTCTGCTGACTGTTGGCTGCCTGAACTTTGGCAGTTCGAATCTCACCAGGCTCAAGGTTGACTCAGCCTTCCATCCTTCCGAGGTGGGTAAAATGAGGAGCCAGATTGTTGGGGGCAAAAGGCTGACTCTGTAAACTGCTTAAGAAGATGGCTGTAAAAGCACTGTGAAGCTGTATATATAAGCCTAAGTGCTATTGTCTGTCCTTACTTCCTTCCATCCATCCATCCATCTATCCATGGTGCACAGTGGTTAGAATGCAGTATTGCAGGCTAACTCTACCGACTGCCAGCAGTTTGATCTTGACTGGTTCAAGGTTGGCTCAGCCTTCCATCCTTCCGCGGTGGGTCAAATGAGGACCCAGATTGTTGGGGGCAAGAAGCTGACTCTGTAAAGCACTTAGAGAGAGCTATAAAAGCATTGTGAAGTGTTATATAAGTGCTATTGCCCTTCCTTCCTTCCTTCCATCCATCCATCCATCCATGGTGCACAGTGGTTAGAGTGCAGTACTGCAAGCTACTCCTATTGCAATTTGGCAGATCGAATCCCACCAGGCTCAAGGTTGGCTCAGCCTTCCATCCTTCCAAGGTGGGTCAAATGAGGAGCCAGATTGTTGGGGGCAAGAGGCCGACTCTGTAAACTGCTTAGAGAGGGCTGGAAAGCACTGGGAAGCGGTTTAGAAGTCTAAATGCTATTGCTATTGTTATTTTTCACAATTATGAATGTTGCAGCATCCCCATGGTCACATGATCAAAATTCAGAGGCTTGGCAACGGTTCATACTTACGACCGTCGCCGTGTCCCAAGGTCATGCCATTCCCTATTACAATTTTTTTTTTGACAAGGAAAATCAGTGAGGAAGCCAGATTCACTTAAGAACCGGGTTACTAACTTATCAATTGTGGTGATTCACTTAACCAGGGTGGCAAAAAAGGTCGTAAAATAAGGAGAAATAACAAATGTCTCACTTAATAGCAGAAATCCTGGCCTCAAGGGCGGTCATAAGTTGAAAGACTTCCTGTATACACTATTGGTATCCCCAACCAATCCAGTTCTAACATCAAAGCTTTCTGTCTGTATAACTATTCAATATTTTCCTGCTATCCATTCCAATTTGTGCAGCACTTCCTTTATATGCCTTTTTTTCCTCCTTTCTGCCTCTTCTGTTTTATCGTTTGCCTAATAACCTCTTTCATGCTTCCGTTTAGCGTAATTCCACAACTTCTCTGGCCCTCAGCAACATTCAATCTTTTCATTCTCTTCCAAACAGCGTGACAGCCACTTTCTTTGCACTTTCTTTCTCCGCTAATTCCGCTGGGAGAGAATCATCCATTCTTCAGCCTGCAGCCATTCTACTTTCACTCCGGTTCCTTTCCCCTTTTCTTCCATGTCCAATTTTCTGCCAGGATTTACTCTTGTGGCTAGCAAGAAATGGCCGGTCCTTCTTTCAGAGCGTCTCATGGCTCTGGACCCTTCGCCAATTCTTTCAGTCTTCCCTCACAGGTAATTAAAGCAATGCTTTCATCTTTGTATCCATTCCTTTAACATACATGCATGCACACATAGGGGTACATGTGAATCCACAGATATATCCATATGCATGTGTGCACGTGCACGCGCACACACACACGTCTGTGTATATATACTGTATGGCGTGTGTGAGTATTATATACAGAGAGGAAGGAAAAACAAGAGGGAAAGAGAAAGAGAAAGAGAGAAAAAGGGAGAGGGAGAGGGAGACAGAGAGAGAAAGGGAGACAGAGAAAAGGGAGAGGGAGAGAGAGAGAAAGAGAAAGGGAAAGGGAAAGGGAGAGGGAAAAGGGAGAGAGAGAGAAAGGGAAAGGGAGGGAAAGAAAGGGAGAGGGAGAAAGGAAAGGGAGAGGGAAAAGGGAGAGGGAGAGAGAGAGAAAGGGAGAGGGAAAGGGAGAGAAGGGGAGAGGAAGAAAGGGAAAGAGAGAGGAAGAGAAAGGGAGAGAGGGAAAGCGGGAGAAAGAGAGAGGGAGAAAAGGAAAAGGAGAGAGGAAGGGAGAGAGGGAGAAAGGAAAAGGGAGAGAGAGAGAGAGAGAGAAACAGAATAGTCAAACTAAAGTATTGCAATCCAAGCTCCTTTGCATCTTTGTCATGACACCGTACACACAAAAGGCCTGCGGCGTCTTGTGCTGCCACGCTGCTTTCCCCATGTTGGCCCTCTGCCCCGTGAGGAAGAACCTCGGCGAGGAAAGGAAATGGGAGCCTGCAGCGTGGATCACAGGGCGTCCTTGCAAGGAGGCCGCAGCAAACCACGTTCACGCTGCGGCCAAAAACCACCCGACGATTCCCAGGTTCCCTGGGCTTATTTTTCCAAGATTCTCATCCACAGCCCACTGCGGCCTCTTCGGGCTGAGATTTCACTTCCACTGACCATGGCACCAGCTCATTCTCTGCCCCCAGGTATGCAGTCAGTCCCTCTTGACCCCCAAATTAAGAGTGTGATTTACAAACCCAAAACGGGGACGGTCTCTGGATCTTTGTGCAGAGAAAGGCCACAATCAAATCAGATTCTAGGAGAAGCTGCTGGAAGCCCTACCACTGTTTTTTTTAAATGAAGCTCTAACACCCTATTAACCTGAAAGGTGTGTGGAAGAATGAGAAGCCCCTCTAGCAGCCTTTTTCCAGTTGCACTTTCTGCCACTTGCCCAGCGAGGAATTTCCCTCGCCAGTATCTGCAGCTCCAGGGACGGTGACTCTTTCTCCAGGCGTAAGTTCTTAGGTTAGTTTACAGCTCCCCGCACTGATCCTCACACCTAAACCTGATGGTGTGAAGGTCCAAATCCTCTCTCCAGCTGCCTCCAGCCTATACTTTGTTTTCCTCTAAATCCCAGGAGGATGCTTGAGACCAGAGGGATGTTCCCGGAGGGCCTCGTTCCTCAACAGGCCTGCTTGTTATTGCAAGGAAGGGAGAGCCGCCCTTGAGAAACTACCAGGAGGGGGAGGAAAGTGTGCAGCAGCAGCCAGAAAAGCCAATGCGATCCTAAGTTGCATTAAGAGAGGGATACAATCGAGACCAAGGGAGGTACTAACATCACTCTGTAAAGCCTTAGTTAAGGCCACACCTAGAATCCTGCATCCAGTTTTGGTCACCACACTATAAAAAAGATGTTGAGACTCTAGAAAGAGTGCAGAGAAGAACAACCAGGATGATGAGGGGACTGGAGACTAAAACATACGATGAACGGTTGCAGGAACTGGGCCTGGCTAGTCTAGGGAAGAGAAGGACCAGGGAAGGCAGGAGAGCAGCCTTCCAATATTTGAGGGGCTGCCACAGAGAGGAGGAAGGGGGTCAAGCTATTTTCCAAGGCACCCGAGGGCCAGACAAGGAATAATGGATGGAAACTGATCAAGGAGAAATTCAACTTGGAAATAAGGAGACATTTTCTGACAGGGAGAACAATCAACCCGTGGAACAGAAGCTGCCCTCAGAAGTTGTGGGAGCTTCATCACTGGAGGCTTTCAAGAAGAGACTGGACTGCCCTCTGTCAGAAATGTTGTAGGGTCTCCCGCTTGGGCGGGGGGTTGGACTAGGTGACCTATAAGGTCCCTTCCAACTCTGATTATCTGTTAAATCAGCTAACCCGGAAGAAATTTGGAGAAATCACCCAACCCGATTACCCTGCAGCCTGCGAAATGGGGAACCCCAAAAGGCCAGTGGTCAGTTCCAGATGCTCTGCTTCGAATTCCTTTGAGGGCAGAAGAGAAAGAGGATACAGCCATGCGAAGTACAGATAGCCCTTGATTTACAACAGTTGGTTTAATGACTGTTTGAAGTTACAACGGCACGGAAAAAAGGGGCTTATGACCGTTTTTCATATTTATGACCATTGCAGCATCCCCATGGTCTTCATCATCATCATCATTTAATGATGGTCATCATCATCATCATTTAACAACCCCATAATCCCTTGCAGGGTGGAGTCTGTGCAACTGAATGGAGCTGGCAGAGTGTTTAGTGGCCGGATGCCCTTCCTGTTGCCAATGCGGAGTTTTGTTCGGCCGATATATTCTCATTGTGCCCAGAAATACCTGCCTCTACCTAGGATCGAACTCACAGCCTCTTGATTGTAAGGCAAGAGCTCCCCCTCCAAGCCACCGCACCGCTCCAGCATCCCCATGGTCCTGTGATCTACACTTGGATGTTTGGCAACGGGTTCATACTTATGACCATTGTTGTGTCCCAAGGTCATGTGACCCCCTTCTGCAACCTCATGACAAGCAAAGTCCATGCCAGATTCACTTAACGACGGTGTTACTAATTTCACCACTGCAGTGATTCACTTAACAACTGTGGCAAGAAAAACCATAAAATGGGGCAGAGCTCACTTAACAAATGTTTCACTTAGTGACATAAATTTTGGTCATAAGTTGAGGACTATCCCCAATTGCTTAGAATATTATCCTTATCGTAGGGAACTCTACTACCAACTTTCTTTACAGCAGTTGTGTCTCAACCTTAGCAACTTTAAGACTTCAGCTCCCAGGATTTCCCTGCCCCTGCCGGCCATTCCCCAGAATCCTGCATGCTGGCTGGAGGATTCTGGGAGCTGTAGTCCACACATCTTAAAGCTGCCAAGAGTGGAGAAACACTGGCTTAAAGTTTCAATGTCACCAGGATCAAAACCAGCTAAAAGAAAGCTGAACATGAGGGACCAAACATTCGTACTTGAAACTGGGAATTCTCAGTTCTCGGCACCAAAGACAAATTCCTTGTGTGTCCAACCATACTTGGCCAATAAAGAATTCTATTCTATACTATTTTCTCTATTCTATTTTAATTCTATTCAATTCTATATCATTATTCTATTCTCTGTTATTTTCTCTATTCTATTCTAATTCTAAACTATATCATTTTCTCTACTCTATTTTATACTATTTTCTCCTTATTTGTATTCCATTCCATTCGATTCCTTATTCTATTCTGTTATTCTATTCTATTCCTATTCCTAATTCTTCTATTCCATTCCATTCCTTTCTTTTGTAGCAAGGTGATTTCTTTCCCGTTAAGCATCTGATGGCTCAGAAGCCGAGGTCCAGGGCCCAGGATCATTGCAAAACCATCTCAAATCCAGGGATGATAATTACTCCCTCCTGACATCAACTAAGATGTAATTTCGGGAACCAAAAATATGCTTCTGATTAGCCTCGTTAAGTCTGCCTGCCTGGCAACGCCATGCCTGGGTCACATGGTACTAATCTGTGCTTCATTAATATGTCCTATCAGCTGCACACACAGCCGACTTTGAAACCGATACCCTGTGGCCTTCCAGATCCCGGCCCCCATATCAGAAAGAGGTGCCAAAATCTGCTTCCTCGACAGGAAGGATGGACACCCTCCTGGGATGCTTTAATTTTGGGTTTAGGTTTCTAGAAATCTTTTTTTTTTCCCTCACTAGGAGGAAAAAGACTGGAGACTGCAACTTGGTGCCTTCTGATAAACAAAGGAAATCTTGAAGTTTATTGCCAAAGAAGCAAGCAAATGTAATTTTAAGAAAGGAGTATTATGTTGCTGTTTGTAATGAAAAGCTGCTTTTAGCAGGACGCAAAATACTTCTTTAAAAAAAGCAAGATCTTCTGTCTAAGTTCATCAAACTGACGAATTATCTGCTGCAATCAATAGTATGGTTTCTTTCATCTCTTTCTATACGCCACCGTAATCAACAAGAAAAACAAACCGTTCTACCTTATTGTCCTTGACAGGGTCAAACAAATCTTCTCTAGATGAGTTTGGTTCCAACTTTTAGAAAAATCATCAGAGCAGCTGTTAATCTGGCCTCAGGCAAAAGTTTATTTTATCAACCTGGAGCCACAATCAAGAAATAATTATGGATGCTAAATTCTCCAATGTTTCCAAGTGAAAGTCCATTGAAAACCTATCTGGAGAAGAACAGGTTGTTCTCATTTTGTGATGGCAGAGCTGGCGATACCTGGATTATGATTTTGGCTGGCCTGCTGTGTTCCCATGGAAGGAGACTTATGCCTTCGAAACTCAACCATACAAAGGCCCTCTTATTCCAAAAATGGCCTAGGCAGCTTATGTTAATACTTAGCTCAACAGTTAAAAACTTCCTACTTCTTTAAATCACCCCATAACAAAAGAACTGCTGCATAAAAACACAATGCAGCAGGAGTCAAGCTATTTAAACATTGAAAGGGCACAGGTTAAAACAGAAGACTTAATTGAAAGTGCACACTTTCCTTTCTGAAAAGGAATTTACTGTAATTCACCACCTTCTGGAAGTTATTAATGGGGAAGTGAGACAGGTGCCCTTGGTAGGGAGTTTCTGAACTCAAATACAAAACTCAATTTTGGAAGAACAATGGTTACGGTCCTTAAGAATTACCCTTTTAAAAGGGTCGATCTGGGGGTTCTTCATTTAGAAATATTTTTAAATATGTTCACTGCATACATTTAAAAAATATGTTATTTCCATCCTTATCCACAAATGTATAGGAATCCTTATTTAGCAATTACAATTGGTTTGGCAACCTTAGTAAGACCACACCTAGAATACTGCATCCTGTTTTGGTCACCACACTATAAAAAAGATGTTGAGACTCTAGAAAAAGTACAGAGAAGAGCAACTAAGATGATTCGGGGACTGGAGGCTAAAACATACAATGAACAGTTGCAGGAACTGGGCATGGCTAGTCTAGAGAAGAGAAGGACCAGAGGAGATAGGATAGCAGTCTTCCAATATTTGAGGAGCTGCCATAGGGAGGAAGGGGTCAAGCTATTTTCCAAGGCACCCGAAGGCCAAACAAGAAATAATGGATGGAAACTGATCAAGGAAAGAGTCAGCCTGGAAATAAGAAGAAATTTTCTGACAGTGAGAACAACCAACCAATGGAACAGAAGCTGCCTTCGGAAGTTGTGGGAGCTTCATCACTGGAGGCTTTCAAGAAGAGACTGGACTGCCATCTGTCAGAAATGGTGCAGGATCTCCTGCTTGGGTGGGAGGGTTGCACTAGATGACCTACAAAGTCCCTTCCAACTATGTTAACCAGGTCATTAACCAAAATGGTCACTAAGTGACTGGGCTTGTGATCTTACTATCAGCTTTCCTTTCCTCTACCTGTGAAGGCCATAAATGTAAGAATTGGTTGCAAAGTTACTTTTTTGTCACTGTTGTTGCTGCAAACTGTTGCTAAATGAGGCAATTGCTAAACAAGGACTGCCTGTATTTATTATTACTCTGTAACAGATAAGGCCATATGAGATAAATACATAATTATCTCAGAGGTGCTTGGTGAAAGTAGAATAAGTAGATTCCCCAGGACTCCGTTCTGCCTCATGATGATTTTTCAAGTGGTGACAAAAAAGCTAGAAATCACAGTACTCATTGGTGCGTGTTCAATTCACATCCTTGGGAAACCAGACAATAAATTTTGTGCCCTGGGCTTCTACCAGTTCACTCCTGTGGTGGTAAACCTCACCTCACACCTTCTCTCCCATGCCAAGAATCTTAAAACAAATCTCTTTCTCCTTGAACATGTATTCTGAGACATGTTTGTGGTGCTCCAACTCCTTTAACGCATTAAGTCTATTTGCTCAAGGGAGCAGCTCGAGTCTTTGTACTTTGTGGTTTGTGTAACACCAGGTAGTTGTGGTAGAGGGGCTCTGAGGCTTGCAGGCAGAGTACCTGGGATGCATTAGGGCCCACAAGATGGACAAAGGATGTTAGAGAAGGAGTTTTGGGGAAATTAGAAGCCCCTCTGCCCATTGTGAGTGTTTCCCTTCTGGAGAGAAATTTTCATATATATTGTAGGCTAGACAATGAAGAAGGAAATATGAAGACATGTAAACAGCTGCCGGCTCTATTCCAAGAGATGGGCCTGAAAGGAAATGAATGCAACCGTACCAGAAGTGTCTTCCTTTGGACCAGAAAAACAACAACAAAGGATTAAAAAATAAAAACCAGGACAATCCCATCAACATCCTCTTGCCAGTTGGATGGAAGTTGAAAAGAACTTGCAGTGAAATCCACAGCGCTTGGCCTCCGAAATCTCCAACCCCCAAAACAAACAGATAGATGCTTTAAAAATTAAAATAAGGGACTTAAAAAGAATAAATTGCCCTTCGCTGGCAGAAATGAAAGGGGGAAGCTCCAATTTATCTACCTTTGAACTGGCTTCCCATTACTAACTCCATACTGTCCATCCAGCAACGGAAGGTTTTGATTCCAACAAGGAAGATGCAGCACACACTAGAAAACAAAAGACTTGAGATGTCCATCCAGGTGCACAGATTTGGGTGCCAAGAAAAACCTCTCCAGATGTTTCTGTCTGTGTGAGAACCCCCCCCCCCTCTTGCTTTCCGGTCAGCATATCCGTAGCAAACCAGAATTCCTCCTCTGAAAGGGATAAATTCACAGGAAGAGGGAAGCTCAAACTGTGTGGACAACTTCAAGATCTGCTGCGGCTCTTCTGCAGTAGAGAAGGTTCATTCCATTCCCCATCCCATCCAGAGCCACAGAAGAGCTGGGTCACCCCCGGGATTGGATCTCTTTCCTTCCATGAGCAGGGTGGGGTGGCAGAGTCTAGCCAAAGAGAGAGGAAGTCGGGAGAAATTAATCCAAGATAAGCCTAACAAAGGATTGACAAGAGGAGCTGAGGAACAGGAGAGCCAAGGTAAACAGAGACCTCAGGAGCGGAAACGGTAGACGTGGCTTAAAAACAAACACAAAAAGCAGCTTTGTGCACCACGACTGCTAACCACAAGGAAGACTTCTAGAATGCAGGTAGTCCTCGACTTATGACCATTTTTCACACTTACAACCGTTGCAGCATCCTGGTCAAGTCGCAAATCGGATGTATGTTGAGGTTTTAACAAACTGACGTGAAAGACAGGGTGACTCCGTCTAAGCGTCTTTGGCGATTGCAATCGTACTGCAACAGGATTCACAATTAATACAATTGGGAAAGGTCCCCCATAGTTAGGCCCTAATTTTTTTAGATTTCTGGGTTGTTTGTAAATACTTAGTGGATAAGAAGACTTCATAGCCCGCTTGGTATGGCTTTTGTGGGGCTCTCTTTTTGTCTCCTTGCTTTTTATGAGCTTGGTGAGCATCATCAAAGTCCTGACAAACCTTAACTTCTTTTAAATGTTTTATATTGTCTTATATGGAATGTTTATTTTCCTGTTGCTTTATATATATTTTTTCTTTTCTAGGGCTAAAGCCTCTTTTGCAGGAGGGCCAAACGTCAGCCTCCAAGAATCCTTCTTCTATTTGTCTTTCCAAAACTGCCATAGAAAGGGGGGGGGGGTTAATTGGACCTGGGGGGTGGGGGGAAGAGTGCTGGAGGCTTGTGATGGTGAACTGTAAAACTTGGGAAAACTTTCTTGACTATGCTTACTTGCTTACTGCACAGCTGTAGCCTCTTATCTATTCAGGCCAAAGTCAACCATCCTGGCGAGCCAGATGTCTGAGACACCACTTGAGGATGCCCCACATGACATGATACACATCTCAGACTGGATGGCCAGTTTGAACTATTGGGGGTGGCAGAACTATTGGCATAACTTTCTATATGTGATTTTCGCACCTTATTGCTTCACATGCTCACGTGATTAAAATTCAGCCGCCTGGCAACTGGTTCACAGTTATGACGGTTGCAGGGTCCCTTTTGCAGCCTTCTAACAAGGAAAGTCAATGGGGGAAGCCAGATTCACTTAACAACCGGGTTACTAACTTATCAGCTGCAGTGATTGCCTTAACAACTGTGACAAGGATGGTCGTAAAATGGGGTGAAACTCACTTAACAAATGTTTCATGGAACAACATAAATGTTGGGCTCAACTGTGGTTGTAAGTCAAGGAGTACCTGGATATGAAAGCTACCTGCCAAGTGCCTGAATTGCAGTCATGCGGTCACAGGTTGGTGGTTAGCTCAGTTGTAAAATGCATGGACTGGACTTTTTTCAGCACTATCATAACTTGCATCAGTCATTAAATGAATAGTCAGTCCTAAGTCGAGGACCCTGTTGGACTAAACCTCACTTAACTTTTCAAGACCCAGCTGAGAGCTGCTACCTAGCTTCCTAAAGTCATCCAAGCACTTTGAGGGTTCAAAACAGAAGGATTTTTTTTTTATTTCATGTGGTCAGCAAAGGTCAAGATTCATTCAAGAGTCTTTACTTTCTTAAACTGCAATTTCAAGAATCAGATACGATTGGCTCAAGAGG
Source organism: Pseudonaja textilis (assembly GCF_900518735.1). Next base: position 3,522,966 of record NW_020769332.1, on the reverse strand, counting down.
ATTCTTCAGAAGGAAATAAACATGGTGGGAATTCCCAGCTTCTGTGGAAGATCAAGTAAAATTATTTCCCCCTAGAACCTACCCAGTTCCAACTTCCATTGGAAAGGAATTTACAATCAGGCTGGGGGGGAGGGGGAACTGTACTAAGGATCACCCCAAATTCCCATTTGCATCATCCACAACCATCTCTCTAAGCAACTGTCATCGCAGTGTAAACACAACAATAATGACATGGTCTTGACCCCTTGCTGGGAATTTGAATAAAAAAACAACAACCCACCAAATATAACCACAACCGAACAATCTCAGGAACCGGATCCTTTTCACACAGCTCTTTCCCATATTGTGCTATCACTAAAATGAAGATAAATGGAGAGTAGTGTAAAAGAGAAATTTCTCTTCCTTGTCTTATCATCACCCTTGATCAAACTGCCATTAACTCTTGATCATTAAAGCTACCAGTTGCCATAAATTACCTGGTCTAACACCGACTCCGTCCCTTTGCACAAACAGAATGGAGAATGGTTACCCCAAGTAACCTTAGCCTAACAATCCAGTCTCAAATATCCAGAGCAATTTCTAAAACAAAAAACAAAACAAAAAACCCACAGCTAGAGAGAACCACGCGCATGAAAGGAGCTGCTTTTCAGAAGATGTCTTGAAAGAAAGAAGATTGCAAGCAACAGACTCAGCTCGCATCTCCATTTGGGAGAGCAAGTGTGCGCAGGCGATCAGCCAAGGGAGCATAAACTACTCAAGGCCGGGACCTGGGAGCTCTTGACGAAAGAGCTGGATGCTCCCACCAGTTCTTTTATTTATTTATATATTTGTGGTGCAGTGGTTAGAGTGCAGTGCTGCACTCAAATCCCACCAGGCTCAAGGTTGACTCAGCTTTCCATCCTTCCGAGGTTGGTAAAATGAGAAGCCAGTTTGTTGGGGGCAAGAGGCTCACTCTATAAACTGCTACATTAGTTACTGATAATGGGACTGAGTTTGTTAACAAAAGATTCCAAACTACGTTAAAATTGGCTGGTGTTGAGCATAAACGTTCTGCACCTTACAGACCACAACATAACTCGTTTATAGAACGAAGAGGGCAAACATTACAAACCATGGCTCGCACTATGTTATCTGATTCAGGTTTACCTGAAACATGGTGGGGTGAAGCCATAATGTGTAGTAACCATGTTTTGAACAATGTAGTTAATACAACAACTGGAGAATTGCCATTCACTCGTTGGCATGGCAGAAAACCAAATGTAAGTTACCTACACACATTTGGAGCTCCAGCATGGGTGCGTATTCCCTCACAAGTAAGACTGAAAGGGCAACATAGAGCTAAGAAGTTATTTTTTGTGGGTTATGAGGCCAACCATAGATCATTTAGATTCTGGGAACAAGGCACAGCTCATGTTTATTGTAGTGCTAGTGCAAAATTTCTTGAGCACGTTGGATGGGATAAACCGGAACAGGAATCCAGCAATGATATTATTATTGACACCCAAATAGTCCCTAAAGATAAAAGCAGTAAACCACGAATAGCCATTAAAGAGGAAGCAGAGGAGGACGTAGTAGAACAGGCACAGGAGGAGGTAGAAGCACAGGAGCAGGTGGCACAGGAAAGTCCACCAGTTAGCCCTGTATTACCAAGACGTTCAACCCTAGTAACATGACCACCTGATAGATATCAGGCTAGTGTTGTGTGCCAATTGAATACAGTTCCAAGTAATTATAGTGAACTAAAACTGTATCCTGTTAAGGATCAGGCTGCTTGGCAGAAAGCAATGGATAAGGAACTGGAATCATTAAAAAGACTGGAGGTATACAAAAATGTTAAGTTACCACCAGGTAAACATGCCATAGGATGTAAATGGATGTATAAACTTAAGACAGGTGTAGATGGGACTGTTACCCATAAAGCCAGGTTAGTAGCACAAGGGTTCAATCAGACAGCAAATGACTACAATGAAATGTTTGCACCTAGTCTGAAGGCTACTACATTAAGGGCAGGATTAGTGTGGGCAGCTAAGGAGAAATATATTGTAAATCATTTGGATGTAGAAACGGCATATCTGCATGCACCATTGCAACACACTATATATTTAAAGAAACTTTTAGGTCTCAAAAATGATAAAGATGATAATAATGATTGCTGGAAATTGAAAAAGAGTCTTTATGGTTTGAAACAATCAGGATATGAGTGGAACCAATGTATAGTTAAAGAATTAACTAAGATAGGTTTTGTAGCTGGCTGTTACTAAACTGTTTTTTGACACTGGACTTTGATATTTGGATTATCCCTGGATTGAAAAACTGACTGATTTACCTGTGAATGACTTTTGGACTGGTTATCTTGAACTTTGCTTAAACCTTTCTGGAAGTAAAAACCTATATTTACTGCACAGTGTATCTGTGTACTGTGTGTGTATTATTCAAACACTTCTCTCAAATACATCTCCCTGTAATGCTCTCATTCTCCTAACGGGGAATTACCTCAACAACCACCATCCCCCCAATTTTTTTATAAGATGCCCACTCTCTAGGGACCCCGGGAAAAGACCTCTTATGCAGGCAGCTATCACCCACCTACTGGAGATCCGGGCCATTCAACCGGTCCCACTGGACCAACAAGGTAAGGGATTTTATTTGCACTTTTTTGTGGTCCCTAAAAGTTCGGAGGGATGGAGGGCAATTTTAGACTGAAAACGCCTTAACCGATCCCTAGTCTATCATAAATTTAAAATGATCACCCTACAATCCATTCTGCTTAGCATCAGACAGGGCGATGTACTTACATTTATAGACCCCACAGAGGCATATTTACACATCCCAATTAGACCTTCACACAGAAAATTTATCAGGTTTTGCTATAATAATCTACGCTATGAGTAGGTCGCCCTCCCTTTTGGCTAAGCATCTGCTCCTAGGACCTTTACCAAGGTTCTAGCCGCCCTGGCCGCTTTCCTCAGCGATAGGCCCATCCGACTGCAATGTTATCTGGATTACATTTTACTCCTGTCATCATCCATTCAACAGGCCAATATGGATAGTCAAATTACTATAAGAACCCTTCAACAGCATGGGTTCTCTATAAATTGGGCGAAGAGTCACCTATCTCCCTCGACTAGATTAATTCACCTAGGGGCCATTATCAACACCATAGAAGGCAAGGTCTTCCTTTCCCCAGACAGGCAGGAAAGTATTAGAAAATTAGTCCCAGGAGATCAGAACCCTTAAAAGGTACCCCTAGCCCTCCTATCTCAATTATTAGGGAAAATGATCTCCTGCATCTCTGTTGTCCCTTGGGCCCGATTTCATGCCAGAACTCTGCAATGGTTCCTGCTGCCGTACCAACGATTCGGGAGAGACAGTTCCAAGATTCGAGTCACAGTACTGTCAAACAACCTGAGATCACTTCACTGGTGGACAGTACCCACAATCAACAGGGGTTGTCTTTGCAAGGATCCACACAGATCAACAGTCATGACAGATGCCAGCCTGTTTGGATGGGGAGCTCACTACCATTCCTACATGGCTCAAGGACATTGGACCGTTCCAGAGCAATCGTACAACATCAGCCGGTTGAAGCTGGGAACGGTCCACCTAGTTCTCCGCAGGTTTCTTCCGCTATTTCAGTCCAAACATGTCCTTGTTCCGACCGACAACATCACAACAAAGGCCCATATAAACAAGCAAACCTATTCCAGGCAACTGATGAGAGAGGTGGAGAGATTGCTCCTCTGGGCCAAAAACAATTTGCTCTCCCTCAAAGCGGAGCACATATCAGGACTATCAAAGGCCCAGGCAGACTGGCTCAGCAGGGCCACAGTCGATCAGTCAGAATGGCGCCTGCACCCAACTATCTTTCAGGAAGCAGTCCAGAGGTTCGGCCAACTGGTTATCGACCTGTTTGCCTCCCTCCTCAATTCACAACTACCGCGATTCATCTCATCATGAGGGGTGGAGGACGTCAATGCTCTCCACTGCCGTTGGCCACCAGGTCTTCTATACGCGTTTCCTCCTCTCCCGGTGATACCCAAGTTAATCCAGAAGCTTCTGGAGGAGAGGGCAGAAATGTTGTTGGTGGCTCCCTACTGGCCCAGACGAACATGGTTCGTGGACCTGAGGGATCTGTCGATGGAAGACCCATGGAGAATCCCACCGTCGATAGTCCTGCTCTCTCAAGGTCCAGTTCAGCACCTGGACCCACAATGGCTCTGCCTAGCCATATAGAGATTGAGCGGAGACGTCTGAGAAGTGAGGAAATTTCCAACAAAGTCATTGACACTATACAAGTGGCTAGATGCTCCTCAACAAATCGAATATATAATGCCACCTGGACCATCTTCTGCCACTGGTATGTTAGATCTCAGGTTGATCCCACCTCTTCATCAGTAGCATAACTGTTAAGACTTCTTACAGGAGGGCCTAGACAAGGGCCTATCTCCAAACACCTTACGGAGATAAGTAGCGGCCCTCACTTCAGTTATCTCTTGGGGTGACCTTCGCCCCATTTCTCATCATCTGCGTGCCCACAGTTTTATTCATGGAGCCACCAACTTGCAGCCTCCTCTAGTGCATCATTATCCAACTTGGGACCTGAACAGGGTGTTAACCGCACTTACTAAAGATCCTTTTGAACCCCTGAGGACCACGAGTCTCCACTTTCTGACATATAAAGTGGTCTTCTTAATTGCGATAACATCAGCAAGGAGAATCTCCGAATTGGCAGCCTTATCTGTAAACAAGGATCTTTGTATATTTCATTTGGACAGAGTGGTCCTTAGACCAACCTTTGCCCTGAAAATCAATTCAGCATTCCACAGAGCACAGGAGTTGGTGCTCCCAAATTTTTGTCCAGCTCCATCTCACGGACTTGAACGCCAGAGGCATAGTCTTGATGTAAGACTGGCCCTACGCATATATTTAGAACGCACAGCACCCCTTCGAAAGACAGAGGCCCTCTTTGTTTCGTTTCAGCCTAAGATTTCCTCTTCAACAATTGGTAGGTGGTTGAGAGCCTCAATCGCTAAGTCATATAAAACTCATTCCCTTCCAGCGCCCCATTTCTTACTAAAGTGGAAAATGGAGGACGAACAAGAAAAAGACACAATGGTACAATGGGAAAAACCTTTGGCTATAATACAGAATTAAGAAATGGCAAAACTTATGGGAAAGGAACTATAAATTAACAATGGCAGCTTCTTATAAAGAAAATTTATATCAAATGGTTTATAGATGGCATTTACCATCAGTTAGGTTAGCCAAATGTTTAAAAATATGTCTAGCAAATGTTGGAAATGTAACCAAATCATATGTGGTGGACTTGTATAAAAGCAAAAAAAAATAATGGGCAAAAATACATAGGTGGATAGAAAATTTGATAGGGAAATATATAGTTCTTAAACCTGAACTGTTTTTATTAGGCATAATAAATAATCAGAAAAACTTGATAAGCAAAGTATATATCTAACATTACATGTCCTAACACCGGATTATATTCACACAATATTGGAAAAATGAAGAAACACCGTGACACAAAGAGATAATTAGGAAGATACTGGATTGTGCAGAAATGGATAGACTTATATTGAAAATCAAACAGAAAGAAGACACAGAATATTATCAAACGTGGAACTTATTTTACCGGTGGTTGGAAAAAAGGGATGGAGATTAAGAATGTAATTTGTATTGTTAAGTAAATTAAATATCCAGACAATATGATGCTTATTAAGCACTAACAAATGTAAACAATGGAAAATTAATAAATTGCATTAAAAAAGAAACAAGTCGGCTTACCAGATCTGTCCCACGTTAATTAAGGAGAGGTAGATCGTCCACACAGCAGCCATCAGAATCATGTTGGCACATCCAGTGACCAGGACAAATGCCGAGATGGCCAAACCAATGAGAGCGAAGGCATCAAGGATGCTGTCCATGCTGGACCAATCCAAGAACCAAATCAGGGTTGGGGCATAGCTTAATGTCTCCATGTTTATTCTGCCCTTGAAATGGCGCTTCACATTCTCCAAGTACAGCTTGCATGGCAGAAGGCCTCGATCTCCAATGAGGGCTTTGTTTTGATGGTAGGCAACCAGAAAGGCAACAACTGGAAGGAACAACAACAATAGTGAGGAGGAATCCAAAAAAATCAACAAGCTACCTTTGAACAGGAGAACTTCTGTAGGAATTGAATAACATAGAATAACAGAGTTGGAAGGGACCTTTAGCTCATCCAACTACATGGACAAGCAGGAGAACCTATACCATTTCAGATAAGTTATTGTCCAGTCTCTTCTTAAAAACCTCTGGTGATGAAGCACCTACAACTTCTGAAGGCAAAGCTGTTCCACTGGTTGATTGTTCTCACTGTCAGGAAATTTCTCCTGAGTTCTAGGCTGCTTCTTTCCTTATTCGGTTTCCATCCATTGTTTCTTGTCTTACCTTCTAGTGCTTTGGTAAATAGTTTGAGCACCTTCATCTTCATTAACATGAGCCAGCAGTGTGTGGCAGCAGCCATAAAAAGCTAATACAATCCTTGGTTGTATAAACAGAGGCATAGAAGCAAAATCAGGTGAAGTATTAGTACCACTTTAGAAATCCTTAGCAAGGCCACACCTGGAATGCTGCATTCAGTTTTGGTCACCACATTATAGAGAAGACGTTGAGACTTTGGAAAAAGTGCAAAGAAGAGCAACTAAGATGATTCAAGGCCTGAAGACTAAAACATATGAAGAACGGTTGCACAATTTGGGTTTGAGCAAGGGGGACATGATAGCAGTACTCCAGTTATTTGAGGGGCTGCCCCAAAGAAGGGGGGGTGAAATTATTCTCCAAAGCATCAGAGAACAGGACAAGAAACAAGGGATGGAAACTAATCCAAGAGAGCAGCAACCTGGAATTAAGGAGAAACTTCTTGACAGTGAGGACAATTAACCAGTGGAACAGCTTTGCCTTCAAAAGTTGTGGGGGCTCCATCACTGGAGGTTTTTAAGAAGAGACTGGACAGTCATTTGTCTGCAATGGTATAGGGTCTCCTGCTTGAGCAGGGGGCTGGATTATTCTATTCTATTCCTATTATCAATGACAAGCTGGAAACAAGACAGACAGACAGACAGACAAATCAAACCCATATTGGATGTCATATAAAGAGTGCCCGTATCCATTCACACTCTTGAATTAATATTCTCTCCCTCAAAGTTTGGAAAAATGATTTTCCTGACACATGTAATTTGGAGCAGTTGCCTGAATGCATCAGTTGAAATCTTCTGCCTGCATAAATAAGAGATTGTCATCAAAAACAGGGATAAATAACAGAGACCCTGAATGAAAGTGCTGAGATCAGCTTTTGTGGCCTCTCAAATATCTACCAGGGCTAGGTTTACTGGCACGACATGAGAAATCAAATCGTGGTTACTTGCAGTTTTTTTTTTTAAATGGAGAACAACTAAAACATATCCCTCCTCCACCATCAGCAGCCAATAAGCCTTGGAGAAGAAATGAGACAACTATAATCTGTTCATATTCGAAATGTCATCCCCTGTCCGAGTGGAGCCTTTGGCCATCCCATCAGAAAGTATCCGACTGAACCCAGGACCTTCCTTCATACAATTCCCTCAAAATCATCTTGTTTAAAAATAAAAATTCGCTTCCTTGGTATGAGAGAGGAGGGTCATGTCTTCCACAGCCTAATTAACTTTGATTAACATGGCAATTTGCTAAGGAGATTTTCTTGCAAGTGGCAATCAAAACCTACCTCAAAATTGCTGCCCTACCCAACTAAACTGCTCATCAGCTGCAAAAATGTCCAAATTAGACCCCAGGCTTAAGTGCAAACATAAACAAGAGAGGAGCAAATTAGGGAAAAGTACACATTGCCCAACTGGGTAAGGGAGGGGAAAAAAGATTGCACACTGTATTTACATGCAGGTTACACAAAAGAAAACTTTAAGGAGGACACATTTAAGCCACAAGAGATTCTTTCCTTCAGTGCTGACACCAAATCCTTCTTCAAAAATAAAAGAAGCACCCTCGGGAATAAATGAAATATTGAGGTAAAAAGATGGAAGGCATATCATGGGCCTCTTAACAAGATGTGATAGACCAACAAGGTCCCTAACAGGATAAAAGTTTCATCCAAATCGATCTCGCCTTCTCCCCAAACCTAAGGCCAGCTAGCCATCATGACAATATTTTTAGTGAGGTGAAAAAAAAATAGCCAAAAGTCCTCTGTTTTTCCTTCAAAGGGCACGGTTCTTTCCATCGGCCCACTGGTGGAATTCATGCCTTCAAACAACTGACATGGCCGCCCAACTTAAACATTGCAACTCCAGCATTTGGCGTAGCTGCCAAAGAACAAAAGCTTAAAAATCCAGATTACAATCCAAAACATTGCTGGGCAACCAGGAACTCATTTTTATATGTCTCCACAGAGGGGAAGTCCAACTATCCAGGGCCTGAGGAAAAAAACAAGTTTTCACAGACATACTGAAGGCCAACTGGTTTGAGGCCTGCCATATCTCGGGGGAAGAGATCATTCCAGAAGGCATGGGCCACCACAGAGAAGACCTACATCCTGCATCCAGGTTTGGGGGCTGGAGGTTAAAACCTATGAAGAACAGTTGCAGGAACTGGGTATGTCTAGTCCTGTGTTGGCGGACCTATGCCACGCATGCTGGAAGTGGAATGTGGAGCCATTTCCCCTGGCACGTGAAAGGTTGCCCGGAGGAGCCCCACTGCGCATGCATGTGTGCGCCACCACCCGACAGTTGATCAGCTGTTGGGTATTTGGCGCACATGCACAGGGGGCAGAGGGGAGTGTGCGGGAGATGCACACGCATACGCAGAGACATGCTGCGTGCAAAGGGGAAATGCACGGCACATAAAGGAGTCATGCAGGCATGCGCATGGAGCGGGGGGGGGCAGCACACATTGCCTTCTGGGTGTTGGCACACGAGCGTGCACAATTATCAGCACAGGAGCCGAAAAAGGTTAGCCACCACTGGTCTAATCTGATGAAAAGAAGGACTAGGGGAGACATGACGGCAGCCTTCCAATATCTCAGGGGCTGCCCCAAAGAAGAGGGAGTCAAGCTATTCTCCAAAGCACCAGAGGGCAGGACAAGAAGCAACAGATGGAAACTAATCAAGGAGAGAAGCAACCTAGATCTAAGGAGAAATTTCCTAAGAGTGAGGAAAACTAACCAGTGGAACGATTTAGTCTTCATCTCGGAGGGATTTCAGGTGAAATCTTAGTAAGACCACACTTGGAATGCTTCATCCAGTTTTGGCCATATAAGAGAGAACCTGAGACTCTTGGAAAGATTGCAGAGAAGAACAACTAAAACAATTAAATGCCTGGAGACTAAATCATATAAAGAAGGGCTGCAGGAACTGGGTGTGTCTAGTCTAATGGAAAGAAGGACTAGTGGGGACAGGAGAGCAGCAGTGATATCTCAGGGGCTGCCCCAAAGAAGAAGAGGGAGTCAAGACATTCTCCAAAGCACCTGAGCGCAGGACAAGAAGCAACGGGTGGAAACTAATCCAGGAAAGAAGAAACCTGGAATTAAGGAGAAATTTCCTGACATTTCAAACAAGCAATCAATGGAACAACTTGTCTCCAGAAGCTGTGAGTTCTCCACATATGACTGTTGCAGCATCGCCATGGTCACGGGATTAAAATGCAGATGTTTGGAAAGTGGTTCCTATTTGTGACGGCTGCTGCACCCCAGGGACATGTGATCCCCCTTTTGCGACCTTCTGACAAGCGAAGTCAATGGGGAAACCAAATTCACTTAACAACCGGGTCACTCGCTCAACAACTTGCAGCGATTCGCTTAACAACTGTGGCAAGGAAAGCCATAAAATGGTTCAAAACTCACTGAACAAATGCTTCCCTTAGCAAATATAAGTTTGGGGCTCAACTGTGGTCGCAAGTCGAGGACCACCTGAAAATTCCAGGACGCTCTCTGATTGGCAGGTTTGGGCCTGTCCCCACTCCGGTGCTTCCTACCCCAGCTTCAACTTGTCAGGACAGAGGGAGGAAGAAATCGCATTCTCCGCGCTCCAGGAAGATGCAATGACGCGAAATGCAAAGCCTTCCTGCCACACAGTCCTTTCTTTCTCTGCTCTTTTTGAAAACAGAAAATGAGAAGAAGAAGGGGGGGGAAAAGCCCTTAACTTGGATTTGAAGCTCAAACCACTGAGAGAGGAGAAACCCCCCCCCACCCCACCCGCAAGAGTCACAATGATCGCCATGAAAACCAAGACACACACACAGAGAGAAAAGAGAAAAACGCCTGCAGGTTCAAATTGACCACGCCACCAATCTGATCTGAAGAAAAAAGTTATTTCAGGCCACTAACTGAAGCTTATATAAAAGGCAAGAAAGAATATAAGTTTCCACCATCCAAATAAATCCATGCAGGAAAGTTTCAATATTACACTTGCAGGAAAGTTAGCTGTGAAACCATTACTGGTAGTGCTTGACTTACAACCGTTAGTTTAATGACCATTCAAAGCTTACAACGGCACTGAAAAAAGTGACTTATGACCATTTTTACACTAATGACGGTTGTAGCATCCCCAGGGTCATGTGATTAAAATTCAGATGCTGGGCAACTGACTCGTATTTATGACGGTTACAATGTCCCGACCCACTGACAAGCAAAGGCAGTGGGGAAGCCAGATTCTCTTAACAACCGTGTTGCTAAGTTAATAACTGCAGTGACTCACTTAACAACTAACCAAAGAGAGAAGCAACCTGGAATTAAGGAGAAACTTCCTAACAGGGAGGACAATTAACCGGTGGGACAATTGCAGGGATTCCCTTAACAACTATGGCAAGAAATGTCATGAAATGGGGCAAAACTCGGTTAAAAATATTTCAGTTAGCAACAGATCTATCTGACCCTATCCCGTCAGAGCTGAAGAAACTTCTCGGATGAGAAGCGAAACGTTTTCAAAGAAAAACAAGAAAGTCCCCTTGCCTCCTGAGAAAGCAACTTTGGGGCTTAGCAACCAAAATGTTGGGCTCAATTGGGATCCTAAGCCTCGGACCCCCTGTATTTCCTTCAGGGTGTCTTAAGTGCATTTCCTGTGGATTTTTGCAGAGTCTATCTCTGAGCGACAGGTAGAAAAACACTTACCACATGCTCCTGTTTTAAGTATTCCTCTAAGAGGCACAGGATGCTCGTCCAATGATTGGCTCCCCATTCTTATCACAAGAATCCAGCAAGATTTATTTATTTTATTTTAGAAATTTTCTATTGCTACCTATTCAACTCAAGGTGCATGAATATAAATATATATAAATATATATATATATACACACACACACACACACACACACACACACACACACACACACACATATACATATACATACACACACACACACACACACATAGTGAATAAAAGAAAATAATAACTTGATAAAAATAATAGTCCCACACCCACCCCAACAACAGCACATCTCACAAGCTCTGGGTTCCCCAGGCCCGCTGGCAGAACCACGTCTTCAGCACCTTCCGGAAGAGTATTAAAGTGGGGGCTGTTCTAATCTCTGGGGGGATGATGTCCCATGGAGAGGGAGCCACCATGGAGAAGGCCCTTCTTCTGGGTACCACCAGGTGTATCTCCCTAGGGCAATGGTGGCTAACCTTTTTGGGCTGCCATGTTGAAAATTGCAAGTGCTCGTGCGGGTGCATTTGCATGCCAACACCCAGAAGGCAATGCGCGCAGGCCACCCCCACACCTCCTGCACATGTGCATGCTACATGTTTCTGCACATGCCACAAGATCCCCGTGTGCCATACACCTCTGCGGATGTGCGTGAGACCCCCGCGCACACCATGCATCTCTGCACATGTGTGTGAGACCCTCCCATGCATCATGCATCTCTGCGCATGTGCGCAAGCCCCCCTGCACACACTGTGCATCTCTGCACATGCACATGAGAACCCCCAAATCAGCAACCAATGCAGCTCCTGCAGGAGAGGTGATACATGTGCACACCGGGGTCTGCATAAAACCATGCGGGCCGCTGCATTTTGCACCAACTGGAGCTTCTGGATGCTCTTCAAGGGCAGCCCCGTATAGAGCATGTTGCAATAGTCAAGACGGGAAGTGACTAGGGCATGAGTGTAGTTAAGAAATAAGACTCTGGCCAAAGCAGTTTAAGATGCTTCCCAGATGGAATGATTACAAAAGTAACTTATTGGGGTCAACAGCCATAGGGATTTCCACACCAAAAGTGACACAAAATGGGGGAAAAAATGTAACATATTCAGATACAGAACATAACAAACTGCAGTAATCAACCTAGCCTGCAGTACAATGTTTCCAAGTTTTGATGGCTGAAAAGAAACCTAGCCTTTGTTTCTATAATATGGTTATATTTGTGGAAAACAGCAACAGTTACCACTACGAAGACTATAAGCATATTTTAACAAGCTCTGCAAGCCTTAAATCTTTATTAAAAAAATAGGATAGGATAGGATAGGATAGGATAGGATAGGATAGGATAGAAATAGAATTCTTTATTGGCCAAGTGAAATTTGGACACACAAGGAATTTGTCTTGGTGCAAATGCTCTCAGTGTACATAAAAGAAAAGATACATTCGTCAAGAGTCAAGAATCATCAGGTGCAACACTTAATGATAGTCATAGGGGACAATCAGCAATCAAATCATACTAGGAAACAGTCCATATAAATTGTAAGGATACAAGCGACAAGGTTACAGTCATATAGTCACAAGTGGGAGGGGATGGGTGATAAGGAGTGATGAGAAGATTAATAGTAATAGTTGTGCACTTACGCAATGAAAGTGATTCCACTTAAACAAAGTTGTTTTTATTCAGACCCACATACAGGCAGTCGAGGTAACAATCATTCATTTAATCCCCAAAGTTACAATGGCGGTGGAAAAATAAGTTACTTATGACTGGTCCTTGAACTTAGGGCCGTCACAGTGATCCAAACTGGAGCGCAGCCATCCCCTCTAACCAAGGGTCCCCAAACTTGGCCACTTTAAGACTTGTGGACTTCAACTCCCAGAATCCCTCAGCCAGCTACGCAATGCAAAGCTGGCCGGGGAATTCTGGGAGTTGAAGTCCACAAGTCTTAAAGTGGCCACGGTTGGAGAGCCCTGACCTGAGCGGAGAGGCGGTTCCTCCGTGCTTGGAGGGAAGCGAGTAACGGAAAGGGGGGGCGGGCAGTTGTGGAGGGGGGGGGCTGGGCCGCAAGAGGGATGCCCGGAGGGGGAGGGGCAACCTGGAGACTTCCCCCACCCCCTGCCCGCCCCCCACGCCGGGCACACTTACGGTAAATGAAGGCGGTGGCGCGCAGCAGCACCAGCCGCGTCAGCCAGAAGGAACCCGGGCGCAAGGAAGGCGCCGGAGGGGCGCGCGGCTCCTGCGGTCGGTCGGGGGCGTCTCCCGCCGGACCCCCCAGCCGCCGCCTAAGTTCCCCACCGGTGCTCGCAGCCATGCCTGCTGGAGGGCCGAGAGCGCATGCGCGGACGAGGGAACGGCCACGGAGCGCGCGCTCATTGGCCGAGGCGCGCGCCAGCCGGAGCTGTCCTGGGATGGAGTGGGGGGAGAGGAGAGGAGAGGAAGGGGCTGCAAGGCTCGCTTAGCAACGCGGCTGGGGAAGGAGAAGCCCGAGACGGCGTCCGCAGGGCGCAGGGGAAGTTCGGGGTTGGGTAGGTGGGTGGTGGAGAAGCAGAGGCTGCCTTAAGTTGCTAAGGGAAACATTTCTGAAGTTTGTTTGTTTGTTTGTTTATTTATCTGTCAAAAACTTACAATACAACAGAAACAAGAATAAACACAAGTTTAAATACAAGAAATAGGAATTAATAATTGGGGACAATAGGACAGGGGCGGTAGGCACGATGGTGCGCTTATGCACCTCCCCTTGCAGACCTCTTAGGAATGGGGTGAGGTCAAAAGAGGTTAGTTTGAGGGTAAAGGAGTGGGGGGTTTGAGCAGGTGGCAACAGAATCAGGTAGTGAGTTCCAGACATGGACCCCTCTGTGGCTGAAGTCATACTTCCTGAAATCGAGCTTGGAGTGATTTACATTGAGTTTATATCTGTTGTGTGCTCTTGTGTTGTTGAGGTTAAAGCTGAAATATTCATTAACTGGTAAGACGTTGAAACATGATTTCATGTACTATGCTTAAGTCCAATCTTAGCCGGCGAAGTTCAAGGTTGTCTAAGCCTAGAATCTCAAGTCTGGTATTCTGTTGGGAACAGAGGAATGTAGGACTCTTCTGGTAAAATACTTCGGGACTCGCTCAATTGTATTTATGTCTGATATACAGTGCGGATTCCAGACAGCATTCAAGTATTGGTCTATCAAAGGTTTTGAATGCCCTAGTTTGCAAATCAGTATTACCAGAGGAGAAGCTTCGTCAAATTAAATTTACAACTCTTAAAGCCTTTTTGGCAATACTGCTGCAGTGAGTTTTGGCGCTTAGGTCATTGGATATGAGAACTCCAAGGTCCTTGACAGAGTGAGGGTCATCAACAAGGTCATATCCGCCTGTATTTGGTATATAGATTTTTTTTTTCTTACCAATGTGTAGGATGGAACATTTGTTGGCCGAGATTAGTTAGTCGTGCCCCCTTTTGCGACTGCTCTTGCCCCATTTGTTAAGTGAATCACTGCAGTTTGTTAAGTGAGTCACACAGTTCTGAAGTGAATCTGGCTTCCCCAATGACTTGTCTTTGTCAGAAGGTCATGAAAGGGAAAATCATGTGATGCCCCTGGGATTCCCAACCACCTGAAATTTGGTCACAGAATCATAGGAATGCTGCAACGGTCATTAGTGTAAGAAACGGTCATAAGTTGGTGATACTATTACTAAATTTGCAGGTGATACAACAGTGGTGGGACTCATCTCCAGGGCGGATGAGTCTGCCTACTGAGATGAGGTGGACGGAGACAATAACACCAATAAGACCAAGGAATTTATAGTGAACTACAGAAGGAAGAGATCAGCCCTTGCTTATCAGTGGAGACCAAATGGAGCAAGTGGCCAGTTTTAAGTTTCTGGGTGTTAGCATAAAAGAGGACCTGACCTGGGGTGCCCACATTGCAGCTCTGGTCAAAAGGGTCCAGCAGAGATTATACTACCTGAAACTTCTCAAGAAACAAAAGCCGAATGAAAAACTGCTGGTGACCTTCTACCGCTGCACCACAGAGAGTATCTTAACTTATTGCACCTCTGTATGGTTTGCCAGTTGCACAGTGGCAGATAGGAAAGCACTCCAGAGGGTGAACGTCATTGCCCTGAGGATCATGGGTTGCCCTCTCCCCTCTTTGGAAGAGCTTTATAGCTCCCGCTGCCTTAAGAAAGTTCAAAACATTCTCCAAGATCCATCTCATCCTGGGCACCCCCCCTTTTTTTTAAACTATTACCATCTGGCAGACGGTACAGAATAATAATAAAAACAAGCACAAATAGGCTGAAAAACAGCTTCTATCCCAGGGCTGTAACGATATTGAATTCTGCTGTATAGTGCAGTGTTGGTGCAGTGTCAGGGGTTTTTGGTTCAATGGGTGGAGGGTGAAGGATATGTTTGTGTTTATATTCATGGTCATGTTGTGCACTGAAGGTGGTGTTCGATTTCATTGTACCAGGTGCAATGACAATAAACTAAACTAAACTAAGTCACTTTTTCCACTGCCGTGGTAACTTTGAACAGTCAAACGAACCGTTGTGTGTCAAGTCCTCTCCCCCTGCGGGCATCGCTTACTCTAGAATTGGCAACGGAGAAGCCCGAGCTGGTATCCGAAGAGCGACGTGGAGTCCGGGGTTGGGGGCGGGGGAGAATAGGCAGCTGTGGGGTCCACAGGCTTTTCAGCTGGACCTGGAAAGACCTTGTCCGTTTTTCATTCGGTTGTTTCCTGAGAAGTCTCAGGTAGTATAAATCTCTGCTGGGCCCTTTTGACCAGGGCTGCAATGTGAGCCCCCCAGGTCAGTTGGCATTGTCCCACAATTTCTGCCATTTGTCTAGTTCTACTGTATAACCAAAAAATTTTTGCCCGTGCTCTGACCCATGGGGGCTGGACTTGAACTGATGAAGCAGAGCAGTATGCTCCGATCATGCTGAGAGGGCCATTTCCTTTCCCCTGAAAGTCCTGGACAGAAAGGCTTATAGTGTACGCTTGAAACTGAAAGTAAAAGCGCTTTTCTTAAATGCCACCTTCCTTCCTTATTTATTTATTTATTTATTTATTTTTGTCAAGCATGCTCCGATCATGCTGAGACGGATTTTTCCTTTCCACTGAAAGTCCTGGACAGAAAGGCTTATAATGTATAGCAATAACACTTAGACTTATATACCTCTTTACAGTGCTTTACAGCCCTCTCAAAGCAGTTTACAGAGTCAGCCTCTTGCCCTCCAAAATCTGGGTCCTCATTTTACCCACCTTGGAAGGATGTCAGGCTGAGCCGGTCAGGATTGAACTGCTGTATTGCAGGCAGCCGTCAGTCAGCAGAAGTAGCCTGCATTACTGCACTCTAACCACTGCACCACTGAGGCTCTGTATGCTTCAAACTGAAAGTAAAAGCGCTTTTATTAAATGCCACCTTCCTTATTTATTTATTTTGTTTGTTTGTCAAGCATGTATGAGAAAACAAGTATAAGTATGAAGCTAACATATAAACATATAAGTATAAATAGGTATAAGTATATATATAATAAACGAGTATGAATAAATGGGGACAGTGGGACAGGGATGGTAGGCACGCTGGTGCGCTTATGCACGCCCCCTTACAGACCTCTTAGGAATGGAGCGAGGTCCACGGGAGACAGTTTAAGATTAAAGTTTTTGGGGTTTGAGAATGTAACAACAGAGTCAGGCAGTGAGTACCAGGCATTGCCCACTCTGTTGCGGAAGTCGTATTTCCTGCAATTGAGTTTGGAGCGGTTTACTTTGAGTCTGTATCTATTGTTTGCCCGTGTGTTATTGCAGTTGAAGCTGAAGTAGTCCTTGACAGGTAGGATGTTGTAGCAGACAATTTTGTGTACTAAGCTTAGGTCACACCGCAGGCGGCATAGTTCTAGGTTGTCCAGGTCAAAAACACTGAAAGTCCTGGACAGAAAGGCTGACAGTGTATCCTTCAAACCGAAAGGAAAAAGCACTTCTCTTAAATGCCACCTTCCTCATTTGCTTAAGTCAATCGTGTAAAAGTCACAAAATGGCACACAGGCAGAGTGACCTTGGGGTTGTCCAGATTCTGCCAAGCATCTAGCCCATGAATTTCCTCTTTTCTCTGGAAGGCAAGGGGCTTTTTCCAGCTTCAGCGGAACAAGGAAATAATTTTAAAGGGTTGGGTTTGGTCTTTTTAAAGAAAATCTGCAGTTTGTCAAAGTTTGGTGTAATGCTGAAACAGATGATCTAGAAATGGGGAGATTGGGGGAGGGGGGTTCTAGTTCTCCCTTAAGGGTGAAAGGCGGCAGAGTGACTTTGGGCCAGTTCCCCTTCTTTCAGTCCAACCTGCCTCGGAGGGTTGTTATTTGGAGGAAAGTAGGAAGGGGTAAAAGCAGAAGTCCCCAAACTTGGCAACTTTAAGACTTGTGGACTTCAACTCCCAGAATTCCTCAACCAGCCGTGTCTGTTTCTTTTTCTCTTATCCCCCAAAGAGGAGAGATTGCAGAGGAAGGGCCTGCAAGAGAGTAAGCTGTGCTGGCTGAGGAATTCTGGGAGTTGAAGTCCACAAGTCTTAAAGTTGCCAAGTTTGGGGACCTCTGGGTAAGAGCAGTTGTACAAATAAAGGGGGAATAAAAACTAAATTTAGGTCATCTTTAACTTACTACGTCTCTTGGGGCAAGAACTTCCATTTAACAGATTTAACAGATTAAGTGAGTTGAAAGGAAGGGACCTTTGTAGGTCATCTAGTCCAACCCCTCTGCCCAAGCCAGAGACCCTACACCATTTCTGGAAATTTATTTATTTATTCATTGATCCCATTTTTAAACAGCTCATCTCCCTCAAAGAGGATTATATTAAGCAAGATGGCTGACCAGTGAATGTTGCCCAGCGTTGTGGCCTATTTTGCCATGGTTGTTAAGCGAACCGCCCTAGTTGTTAAGAGAATCCAGCTTCAACCCATTGACTTTGTTTGTTGGAAGCCAGCTGGGAAGGTCAGAAATAGCAACCCCAGGACCATGAAACAATGCAAACATAGTGAATGCATGACAATTGCCAAGCTCCTGAGTAGGTTTGCTGCAAAAGTTTGTAAGTGGGAAGATGGGTTGTACTCACTTTTTTCAGTTTTTTCAGTTATGGGTGGGGTGGAATGGAATGGAATGGAACAGGACAGGAGAGAACAGAACACGATAGAGAATATAGTAGAACGGAACAGAACAGAATAGAACAGAATTGGAAGGGACCTTGGAGGTCTTCTAGTCCAGCCCCTTGCTCAAGCAGAAGAACCCATACCATTTCAGACAAGTGACTATCTAGTTTCTTCTTGGAAACAAAATTTTATGCTGGTTCTTATTTTGTTTTTATAGTATTTAGTTGCCATTCTTTTGTCTAGCCTATCAATAAACGTAAGGAAATGTGTGTCAGCATCAGAGATCATCTGAAGAATGTGGCACCTTGTGGGCATCAATCTGCCCCCCCCCACCCCCCCAATAGATACCCGCTTTTTCTTCCGGGCTCTGGTTTTCGGAAGATCCTCTGAGTTAAAATGTAATAGTTGTCTTGCTGCAAAATAGGAGCAGAATTGGCTGCTAAACCTGACTGGAATCCCTCCCTCCAAAGGTCTTCCAATTCTTGAAAAGTGGTGGTGGTGGGGGCAACTCAAAGGAAACTCAAGATGTGACGGGAGACTCGAAGATAGTGGAGATTGCGGCTAGGAGAGAAAGAACAAGCAAGGCTTCTTTGCAAGAGAGAGGCGCGGGGAAACAGGCCCCGCTTCCTGCATTTGGATTCTAGGTGGGAGTTTAGGATCACTGCCGCGCTGCACTGGATTTGCCAATACGAGCCTCAGGTTGGTAGCCCCAACAGAAACGGGGGCGGCGAGCCTCCTGCCTTCACCACACGCACTCGGCTTAGTTGGCTCATTCTTGGTTCGCGCCCAGCCCGGCCCCTCCCCGTCCTTTGCGGGCTTCTATGTCTTAAGCGAGGCATGGGTGCTGGAGAGGAAGAGATGCCGGCTGCGTTCACACAATACGTTTATTTCAGGGGCCGAATTAATCACTCGGGTCAGAAAGACACGGAACTTTCCTTCAGCGAGTTTCGGCCAACCTCTCCCTGTTGGGTCTCTCACCCCCGCAAAAATAATAATAATAACTTGGAGCCGGGTAAAGGTAGCCGGATGGAAATTTACAGATTAACAGAGTTGGAAGGGACCTTGTAGGTCAACTCCCGCCCCCCCTCGACCCAAGCAGGAGACCCTACACCATTTCTGGCAGTCTAATGTTTCTCAAAAGCCTCCAGTGATGAAGCTCCCACAACTTCCAAAGGCAACTTCTGTTCCATTGGCTGATTGTTCTCCCTGTCAGAAAATTTCTCCTTATTTCCAGGTTGAATCTCTCCTTGTTCAGTTTCCATCCATTGTTCCTTGTCTGGCCTTCAGGTGCCTTGAAGAATAGCTTGACCCCTTCCTCTCTGGGGCAACCCCTCAAGTATTGGAAGATGCTCTCCTGCCTCCCCTGGTCCTTCTCTTTACTGGACTAGCCAAGCCCAGTTCCTGCAACTGTTCATTGTATCTTTTAGCCTCCAGTCCGCTCATCATCCTGGTTGCTCTTCTCTGCACTCTTTCTAGAGTCTCAACATCTTTTTTTCATCTCTTCTTTGTGGCAAGCCCTGAGATATTAGAAGACCGCTATCATGTCACCCAATCCTTCTTTTCCTTAAACTAGATATGTCTTCTGTCCATCCATGTTTTGCTCAGATGTCTCTTCCTTCCTTCCTTCCTTCCTTCCTTCCTTCCTTCCTTCCTTCCTTCCTTTCTTCCTCCCTTCCTCCCTCCCTCCCTCCCTCCCTCTCTTTCCTTCCTTTCTTATGCTTTGGAGAATAGCTTGACTTCCTCCTCTCTGGCAGCTCCTCAAATACTGGAAGATACCATCCTGTTTGCTAGACTAGCCAGGCCCGGTTTCTGCAACCGTTCAATGTATGTTTTAGCCTCCAGCCTCCTAATCATCCTGGTTGCTCTTCTCTGCACTTTTCTAGAATCTCAAAATCTTGTTTTATAGTGTGGTGATCAAAACTGGATGCAGTACTCTAGGTGTGGCCTTACTAAGGCTTTATAGAGTGGTATTAGACACCATTGTCCTTTTTCCCCAGGGTGAGGAGCTGAGTTCACACAACAGGTATGTTCCCTTTCAAGCACACACGTACCCCGTTCAGGTTGCCAAGGCCTAACCCATATTTTCCAGGTCCCTACCGAACCCTCATGATAAACACCCGGGCTGAAACGTGGTTAGTTTGGGTCTGGCGCGTTCTAGGAGCAGCCAGGCGCGTCCGGTGGGGCAAATGATTTTCTGGATCTCTTGATTCCGCGAAGGAGTTTCTTGCTGGTTGCTGCCCTGCTGGGATCTTAACTTGGATGTCACCAAGGCAAAAATCGCTGGCGCTCCATCACCGGGGGATTTTAAGAAAAGACTAAGGCAGTCCTTTTCCCGAAAGAGTGTAAGTTCTCCTGCTTGAGCAGGGGGCTGGACTAGAAGACCTCCAAGGTTCCTTCCAGCTCTATTCTATTCTCATCGGATACGCCCACGCTAAGCTAACACTGTGGCATGGGAGGCCTGTTTACTAGATCGCGGCTCGGTAAGGCGAGCCAACGAAGCTTCTGCAGAAATGGGAAGAGGTCGCAGATTGAGTCTTGCCTTTTCTGCCCTCCTCCTCGGTTGGGTCCCCCAGATCTCTCCCTTCCCCAGTCAGTCTTTGGGCTGATGATGCCTGGGGATAGAAGCTGGCTTTGCCCCCCGCCCCCCCCCCCCTTCCGCCGCAGTGGCGGATTAAGGCTCACTGGTGCCCTGAGAGCTGACAAATCTTGGAGCCCTCCTTTATATATACTGTACAAACGAAGCCAAGTTCCCCTTTGAGCCTGGTGCCCTACACACACGGGCTTAGTCTGCTTAAGTGTTAATACACCACTCCCTCCCCCACCTTCCTCCCCCACACCCGCCCCAGTCTGGACACCCCCCTTCAACCGGCTTGGCTCGGCGCTTAGGTGCGATTTGCTTCCCCGAGGTTTGTAGGCTAAACCCAAAGGGCTTGAGTGGAGCGCAACGCGTTCTTGTGGTTTAATAGCGCGGTTTCAGAAGCTATCCTAAGCTGTAAGACTCTCCCGAAGCCCTTAGCGTCTCCTTTCTTAGAGGTAGACTGCCCCACCGCCGGGACCTCTCCATTTCTCCTACCCAAAGAGGCGCACGCCCTTCGCTTACAGACCGCAAGTCCCTACCCTACCCAGCCTTTGCGGGGGGTGGGGTGCGTGCGTGTCAGAAAATCAAGGAACACCGGGAAATGCATCTTCCTCCGGGAAAGTGGGGGGGGGGGAACTCGGCTGTCCAGTTCCTGCATAGCGAGCCTCCGTTCAGCGACCGAGGGGGGCGAGGCGAAAAGAGTATTCACACCAAGATTTCCCCCCTCCGGCTTCCAAGAACGACACAATCGTGCTCGGAACCCGAATCCGCGGCGGAAAGCAGAGCCGCCTGCTTGGGGCTTCGCTGTCAGGAGCAGGGCTGGTGCAGCCGGCCGTGGGGCGCACGCAGCTTATTCCAGAGTAAACCTGGAGCGCAGCCAACCTTGGGCTGAGCGAGCCTTCTCTCCTCCCCCCGCGCCCTGAAAATCAGCCTCCTCGGCCGCTGAAAGCTCTTCCTCCACTTACAGAGAAACCGAAGAGGTGCTTCCCACAACATCCCAATAGCCGATTACTTTAGATTAGAATTAGAATTAGAGTAGAATAGAATAGAATAGGAGTAGAGTAGAATAGAATAGAATAGAATAGAATAGAATAGAATAGAATAGAATAGAATAGAATAGAATAGAATAGGAGTAGAGTAGAGTAAAGTAGAATAGAATAGGAGTAGAGTAGAATAGGAATAGAATAGAATAGGAGTAGAGTAGAGTAGGAGTAGAATAGAATAGGAGAGTAGAGTAGAATAGGAATAGAATAGAATAGAATAGGAGTAGAGTAGAGTAGAGTATGAATAGAATAGGAGTAGAGTAGAGTAGAGTATGAATAGAATAGAATAGAATAGAATAGAATAGAATAGAATAGAGTAGGAGTAGAGTAGGAGTAGAGTAGAGTAAAGTAGAATAGAATAGGAGTAGAGTAGAATAGGAATAGAATAGAATAGAATAGAATAGGAGTAGAGTAGAGTAGGAGTAGAATAGAATAGGAGAGTAGAGTAGAATAGGAATAGAATAGAATAGAATAGAATAGAATAGAATAGAATAGGAGTAGAGTAGAGTATGAATAGAATAGAATAGAATAGAATAGAATAGAATAGAATAGAATAGAATAGAATAGAAAAGAATAGAATAGAATAGAATAGAATAGAATAGAATAGCAGAGTTGGAAGGGACCTTGTAGGGTCATCTAGTCCAACCCCCTGCTCAAGCAGGAGACCCTATACCATTTCTGACAGATGGTTGTCAGATGGCTCGAGAGCGTTTAGCCAAGAGGGGGGAGGGTATCCTGCTAATCCAAGAAAACTGTTAGCTTGGTTAATGGGGGGTAAGTGGGTGGTGGGAACGTAGCAGAAGGCGCTTGTGGTTCTGAATCCCTTGTTGTGGTTGAGCCCACCGCCCAACTCCGATCGAGTAAGGAGATCCGCCTGGTTTATTCCCACCACAGCTTCGGCTAAAGTGGCGAGTTTGTGATTCAGCGGGTTGTGCGAGCCACCCAGGACAATCGGGAAGCGGGAGTCGGCGTGTCGTGGGAACACAGAGAAATGGTATTTATCCTTCCTTGCTCAGCCGCCGTGATCACATCCCGGCCTTTCCCCGGATCCAAATGGCCGTGGACCGAGTTGGTCGCCTTTCTCTAATTTCTCAGCGGCAGAGTACAGCAATGGCCATTTGCAGACACGAGTTCCTGCTTGGCAAGGGAAGGGAGAGGGTGACCGTCCGGCCCTGAAGAGACTCGGAAAGTCCCACCGGACCCTCAGAGTGTAAGGAGGGTTGAGGTTTCCCTGCTGATTTCCCGGAATTAGTCAGGCACACCGTTCTGTCCCGTTGCGCAATCTCCACATTCAGGCCAAGCCAATTCTAGATGTCCGAAGCGAGCCTGGGAAGAATTGATTGGCCACCGCGTGGATCCCACGCCGCCTGCGGTAGATCTAGCAAACCCCTTCAACTGAGATTCGTCCGATCTATTGAACTGCAGAGCCCATGCTCCAGGGAAGTACCTGTTGATCCAGCACGTCTGGACAGCACAACGTTGGGATGAGGTGCGTCTAGTAAATTTACTCCCCAAATAAGTACGACTATTACACTGCGCTCCCGAATTTTACACTCGCAGGTTTTTTTCCCGCCAATTTACTGCCCAGCCAAAACTGCAAACAAACCAACTGCCTACTTGTCCACCCTCGGTTTTTATTTTATTTTATCATTTCATTTCATTATTTTAATTTAATTTAATTTTTATTTATTTTATTATTTTATTTTATTTTGTTGTGTCACGTTACGTTTCGTTACATTGTATTACATTACATTACATTACTGTACTAAATATAATGTAATATAATATAATATACTATAATATAATATAATATACTATACTATAATATAATAAATATACTATACTATAATAAATATACTATACTATACTATAGTATAATATAATATAATATGATATGAATTCATTTTTCATTCCCGGGTCGCTTTAAGAACCCGGGGAAGAGCCGAAGCCCCGCCTTTTATGCAGAGTAGCCCGTTCTCAGCTGGCCAATAGAAAGAGGGAAGAGGCGGAGCGTGCTCCCCACCCACCCGCCCCCACCCCCGCCGGGGAAGAAAGTCGCGGGCTTCGCCGAGTCGAAGCGTTTGGATCGAGCGGCGCGTTCGGGCAGGTTGGTCGCTCCGGCGGCAGCGGCGGCGGCGGCAGGTTAGGTACGCCTGGGCGCTCGGGAGACGAGAAGGCGCCCCCTGCCCCCCGGTAGCTGAGTCGGGGTCTCCGGCCGAGCTGGTGCTGCTGCTGCTGCTACCCGGCGGCGCCCCCC
>NW_020769332.1:3477041-3498769 GCF_900518735.1 Pseudonaja textilis | reverse complement strand
GGGGGGGTGCCCAGGATGAGATGGGTCTTTGAGAATATTTTGGACTCTCTTTATAGCGGGAGCTATAAAGTTCTTCCAAAGAGGGGAGAGGGCAACCAATGATCCTCTGGGCAATGACGTTAGCCCTCTGGAGCGCTGTCCTATCTGCCACTGTGCAATTGGCAAACCATACAGAGGTGCAGTAAGTTAAGATACTCTCTGTGGTGCAGTGGTAGAAGGTCACCAGCAGTTTTTCATTCAGTTGTTTTCATTCAGTTTCATTCAGAAGACAAAGGAATTTGTCTGTGGTGCATAAGCTCTCAGGGTACATACAACAATAGTGATAGATCATTTGTAAAAATATATTCATCATAAAACATTAGATGCAACACTTAGTGATAGTTACGGATACTAAATAAACAATCAAAATAAATCATAAGATACAAGCAACAAAGTTATAAGAAGACAAGGAGATAGGTAATAGGGAGGATGAGAATAGAGGTAATTCTGCCTGTCTAGATAGTTTGACAGTGTTGTGGGAATTAGTTGTTTAGCAGCGTGATGGCATGGAGGGGTAAAACTGTCCTTGTGTCTAGTTGTTCTAGTTGTGCAATGCCCTCTAGCAGAGGTTTCCAAACTTGGTAGCTTTTAAGACTTGTGGATTTCAACTCCCAGAATTCCTCAGCCAGCTATGCTGGAATTCTGGGAATTAAGTCGACAAGTCTTAAAGTTGCCAAGTTTGGGAAACCCTGCCCTATAGTGTTGTTTTGAAGGTAGAAGTTGAAGTTGAAGGTAGAAGTTGAAACAAATTGTCAGCTTTGTGAAAACATGGGATTGTGGAGGTCATATAAACCCCAAGGAAGGAGGGAGGAATATGCTATAAGGATAGACTTGACCAACTTTGTGAATAATTTAATCTCAGCCAGAGTAATTAAACTCTGATGCATGGCATTAGTGTTTTGTGCAATCCTAGCCTTCAATATACCATAGTTAAGTAAACAGCCCCTCATCAGGGTGTACAAATCTTGGTATTCCAGATATACAATTAGTCCTCAACTTACAACCACAATTGAGCCCAACCTTCCTGTTACTAAGTGAAACATAAATATAAAGAAGTTAAGGAATCCTATTGAATCAGTTATCTGTGTGTGCTTTCTGGATTTGATTTTCCGCAACAAACTCTGATAGTCTATAATGGCCAAGGTTCATATGCATTGCCTGGGAGCACTTAGTGCCATCTCTGGCTGGGCTTCTCGGTATAGAAAAGAGGACACAGATGTCAGGATTCCAGCAGTTACCCCCATTTAAATTATGAGTCTCAAGCCAAACTACCAAAACTCCAAAAGGATTTATTGGGAGTTAACATGCCGGCATTGCCTGGGTGTAGCCGACTCTGAGACACATCATTCATTATCACCCTTGACCCTGGTTTCCCCGCCATCCCCTGGGTGTATCATAATTCATATTCTCCAATGGGACACATTCATAGCCCAGAGTCATCCATCACGCTTTTGTGCAGCAGAAACTTTGGTCACCTAGTTACTATCTTTGAAAACAATGATGGAATGCACTTTCGTTTTGCAAGCTGCCGCACTGCTCCCCCCTCCCTTTCTGTTGGCAACTCTAAAAAGACCATGGAAATATTTTATGAATTGACAAGTAGTCCTTGAGTTGCAACAGCTCATTCAGTGACCATT
Organism: Pseudonaja textilis; assembly: GCF_900518735.1. Next base: position 3,497,093 of record NW_020769332.1, on the reverse strand, counting down.
CAAAGTGACAATGGCACTGAAAATGTGACGTATGATCATTTTTCACGCTTGCAATCGTTGCGGCATCATTGCCCATGATCAGAATTTGGTTGCTTGGCAACTGGCATGTATTCATGACGGTTGCAGTGTCCTGGGGTCATGTGATCCCATTTTGAGAGGTTCTGACAAGTAAAGTCAATTACTAAACATGGAGAGAAAAATGGCAGATGACAGAAACCAAGAGAACCACTCAGGTGATCTTGAGGACACAGATAGACCTCCAAGTGGCCTCAACGACCCTCTAAAAGGATGCAAAGGACCAACTGTCTGTAAGGAGTATAAATCCTTCCCTGGTTTCCAGGCCACAAGCTTGGCAATTTGGACGGAGAGCATCATTGGGATAGGGTGGGCCATAAAAGGGAAGGTGCAGCCCTTAACTGGGCACTCCAAGCCCTACTCTGTTCTTACATGCCTCACTCATGTCATGTGATGCATGTAAAAAAGGGGGCAGGGTTTTTGTCATGCCACAGCGAGTAGTGTCTTTGTTATTGACCTCTCGTTGCAGATGTGCTTGTGGTTTGGTAGTGATTGAAAGTCACTGTTCCATCACATCTGGAGGGCTGAGGAAGGCTAAATTTACAGAATTAAAAATCTACCTGCTGCCAAATCTATGTTCTGTTATCATCTCAAATGTCTTGACTAACATCCTGCTTCCTGGAAGGAAGCTTTCCAGATAACTATAAAGCCTTAGTAAGACCACACCTAAAATACTGCATCCACTTTTGGTCACCACGCTATAAAAAAGATGTTGAGACTCTAGAAAGAGTGCAGAGAAGAGCAACCAGGATGATTAAGGGACTGGAGGCTAAAACATACGATGAATGGTTGCAGGAACTGGGCCTGGCTAGTCTAGGGAAGAGAAGGACCATGAGAGCAGTCTTCCAATATTTGAGGGGCTGCCACAGAGAGGAGGAAGGTGTCAAACTATATTCCAAAGCATCAGAAGGCCAGACAAGAAGCAATGGATGGACACTAATCAAAGAGAAAAGCAACCTGAAACTAAGGAGAAATTTTCTGATAACTAACCAGTGGATGGCTTGCCATCAGAAATCGTGGGTGTGCCATCACTGGAGGTTTTAAAGAAGAGACAAGACAGTCATTTGTCTGAAATGGTAGGTTCTCCTGCTTGAGCAGGAGGCTGGACTAGAAGACCTCCAAGGTCCCTTCCAGCTTCGCTTCGCTTCGCTTCGCTTCTATTCTATTCTATTCTATTCTATTCTATTCTACCCCTACCCTACCCTACCCTGCCCTACCCTACCCTACCCTACCCTACCCTACTCTACTCTATTCTATTCTATTCTATTCTATTCTATTCTATTCTATTCTATTCTATTCTATTCTATTCTATTCTTCTATTCTATCCTACTATCCTATCCTATCCTATCCTTTCCTATTTTAAACAACCACTCTGCTTATCAATGGAAACTTTGGTCACAGTTGTGTTTGTAAGTTGAGGGCTACCTGTACTTTGTAAGTTTTGGGGGTTGTTTTAGTGCTAAGCACTCCGTGCAAAACACTTGGATGTTTCACCTATGTGAAAAATAGAATAGAAGTAGGCATATGAGCTAAGCAAATAGAGTAATTTTCTCAGGCAATAATTATGGAGTTAACTCTGCCAGATATCAAAAAATTGCCCCCAAATCTTCGGAAGAGTTCCCTTTTCTCCAATCCAAACTGAAACAGTCTTTATTTGTATTTAGGTGGCTTCAGCCAATTGGATATCTTTAATAACATATATTTCTAAACTTTTAACTCTTGGGATGTAGAAGGAATATGTTTAAAGTTTTTTTAAAAAATTACTTGTTTTTGCAGTGGTTCCTGTTCTCCCTTTTGGCAGCTTTTACTCTATGACCAAAATTTATTGGAAATTTTAAGAAGTGATTCTGAAAATAATTAATGCAAATGTTTTATCATTCTGAAGTGGGAAATGGTGTTGTAAGCATTATTCCCGCTCACCTTTAATCCATGAACAATACAATTGTTAAATAGCAGCAAAGAGTAATTCTAGTTCCTCCCCCCACCCCAAAAAAAAAAACTCCCAGTGACTTATTTCAGGTTTACAGGTATGTCCCAAGAAGTAACAAAGAGGAAATTTGCTCAATGTTAATCACCTTTGATTCATTCCTTTCTTCTCACCCTCACCTACGAGAGCTCTCAAATTAGAGAACTCGGAATAAAAGACTTCTTTGTCAAAGGCAACCAGTGGGGGAAAAAAAATCCACTATAAATCGTTTCTATTCATCCTTGTTCAGGGTTGAATGTTGGCTGTTGAATTGAGAACAGGAACAGTCAAGAGGAAGTGCAGAAAACAGGTAAACTGTTTTTAATTAGGGATGATATCAGAAAAAAAATTCTCTTTATTTCTAGGTTGATACATGCAATGAATCTCTTCCAGATTCCCGGGTGTGCCATGAGAAGTCACTTCTACGGCTGAAAAAAGACTTTCCAAATCATGAGATATAAGACATCTACTTTAGTGAAAAGAAGGACCTGGGGTGACATGATAGCAGTGTTCCAATATTTGAGGGGCTGCCATAAGGATGATTATTTTTCCAAAGGACCAAAAAGAAAGTTGAGAAACAATGGATGGAAACTAACCAAGGAGAGAAGCAACTTAGAACTCAGGAGAGATTTCCTAACAGGGAGAACAATTAACTAGTCGAATGGCTTGCCACCAGAAGTTGTGAATGCTCTATCACTGGAGGCTTTCAAGAAGAGACTGGACAATCATTTGTCTGAAATGGTATAGGGCCATGATGGTGAACCTATGGCATGCATGCCACAGGTGGCACACAGAGCCATTTGTGCCAGCACGCAAGCCACAAGCAAACTTACCTCATTGCACATGTGCGTGCTTCACAGCTGATTTTTGTCTGGTTTAAGGCCTTTTTCAGCCTCCCAGATGCTTGAAAAAAGCCTCTGCAGGCTTTGCAGGATGAATAATAGGCCCATTTCATCACTTCCTGTGATGAAACAGGCCTATTATTCATCCTGCAAAGCCTGCAGAGGCTTTTTTTCAATCCTCTGGGAGGCTGAAAAAGGCCTCAAACTGGCTAAAAATCAGCTGTGAGGCGCAGTGCAGGTAAGGGGGCAGCAGGGTGGGGGTGGGGGGGTGCATTGCCTTCTGGTTGCTGGCACATCAGTGCGTGAGCACCAGCACGCGCACAATTTTTGACACAGGAGCCCAAAAAGATTAGCCACTACTGGTATAGGACTAGAAGACCTCCAACATCCCTTCCAACCAGTAGTGGGATTCAAATTTTTTTACTACTGTTCTGTGAGTGTGGCTTGGTGGGCGTGGCAGGAGAAGGATACTGTAAAATCTCCAGTCAGAGGTGGGATTTGCCAGTTGTCCAAACTACTCAAAATTTCTGCTACCGGTTCTCCAGAACTGGTCAGAACCTGCTGAATTCCACCTCTGCTTCCAACTCTATTATTTTATGATTCTATGAAATAGAACTCTCCACTGAAATTCCTTTCACAGGAGAAGATAGTTCCAGAAAATGTTCATGATGGTGGATAAGGCAGTGCTTGGCATGCTGTCGAGACATATTTTTCAAGTTAATTGTCCATGGTTGGCAAGTGTTAATCTGCCCATGGCTTCATTTCTGATAAAACAAACCGTACTATCAAGCCTTTTAGCCTTTACCCTCTTCATAATTAATCCATTTGTTTTTCTTGTCGAACTAGGGATTTTATGAAGATCAAAAACCAAAATTATCTAAACATTTCCCCCTTTTTTATATGCCCCATGTCACTGCAGCCTGGAAGATTTCAGTCCTGTTCTTTCTGTGCTGAATCTTACTACAAAGGTCTTCATTTCTAATATATCATTCACTTCTAATCATCATCATCTTTAAATGACTCCATAATCCCTTGCAGGCTGGAGTCTGAGCAACTGAATGGAGCCGAATGTTTACTGGCCGGATGCCCTTCCTGTCAGCAATGCGGAGTTTTGTTCAGCAGATATATTCTCATTGTGCCCAGAGATAGAAATATCTGCCTCTACCTAGAATCGAACTCACAGCCTTCTGATTATGAGGCGAGAACACCTCTAGGCAACTGTTCCACTTGGATCATTCATTTCTAATATATGGTATTATTCCTTATATTTATTTCCGATGTCTCCTCTAAGGAGCTGGAGGAGACATCAGTGGAACTAGGCCTATGTTAGTCACACATAGGAACAACTATAGCCTAATGAGACATCCTGGGCTGACAGAGAATAATTGGCTCAAAGTTATCCAGTTAGCTTGCCTTGCTTCAGGAGGACTTGAACCCAGGTCTCTCCCATTCCTAATCCAACAAGCTACCCAGTACCTTAGACTGTCTACTATTGACCTCACCCCTTTCCTAAGAGGTCTGTAGGGGATGTGCATAAGCGCACTAACATGCCTACCATCCCTGTCCTATTGTTTCTTTTATTTTTCTTATATGTACCCATTTCATGTATTCATAACTATGTTTTTACTTATACCTATTACCTTGTAAGCAATTGACAAAAATAAAAAAATAAAAATAAATAAATAAAAAAATAAAAAAATAAAAATAAAATCAAGAACAAATAGGCTGAAAAACAGCTTCTATCCTAGGGGCAGTAACTATACTGAACTCAGTTGTATAGTGCAATATTAATGCAATATCAGAGGTTCTCAATTCAATTGTATGGAATGTGAAGGAGGTGTGTTTGTGTTTTATTTTTATAGTTATAATGTACACTGAAGATGGCATATAATTTCGTTGTATGAGGCGCAATAACAATTAACTAACTAGCTAACTAACTAACTAATTAACTAACTAACTGGAACCAGGGTTTTCCCAGTTCAAATCCAACATTTTGAGTGAGGTTGTGCAGAGGGAGAAGGATTGGCCCAAAGTCACAGTCCTTTACAGCCCTCTCTGAGGGATTTACAGAGCCAACATTTCGCCCCCAACAACCCGGGTCCTCATTTTACTGATCTCGAAAGGATGGAAGGCTGAGTCGGGATCGAGCCGGTCAGGATTGAACTCCAGGTTGTGGGTGGAGTTAGCCTGCATTGCTGCAGTCGGACCACATCAAACATTCAGAATGAAAAAGAACTGAGGTTCAGAATTAGGAGCGCAAGGGGATGTGTTCAACCTGGAAGTTAATGCAAAAACGAGCATCTTAAAAGGGAAAAAACAAAAGGCCTTCTTCCAAGTCAGCCAAACTACAATGGGAGAATATTTCCCGTCTCCTTCAATGGAAATTTTACATCTGGAAATCCTCGGCGTGACGGACGGTCAGGTCTGGGCCCTGGAGATTGATGGGTGGATGACCAGGGAGGTTTCAAAGCTGAGAAAGATCAGCAGCCCAGCGTCAGATCAGACGAAGGGACGGTTTGGCATTCCTGCCCCCCCCCCCCTGCCCCCACCCCCTCCAACGTGCCTGGCTGGTGTATTCAGGGCACCTTAATTAGTTGTGCATTCGGTAGCCTGCCATTTTCCTGTCCAATTAATTCTTTTATTGGGGACCGGATAAAGCGAGACAAAAGCTTTGTAAGCCCTGACAATTCATTAGCATTTAACTTCTCTAACTCCGATTCTTCTCACTGGGGCAGCCGGCCACATCTTGCACTCGTGCAGAAAAAAGAGCGGCTCCCCTCTCCCCACTTCTCTTTAATTTAGAAATAAACATGACTTCCTTTCCTTTCTCTCCTCAGATTAACTCTTCCTTCCACCATCAGGGAGGGAATCCAGAATCCAAGAAAGAGTCCAGGAAGCCAGAATTGTCTGTAAGACCAGGGCTACCAAAGCTGGTTTGCAAAACTCCCGATACTTGTTTGATGCCGGCGAATTGATATAAAAACTGTTTCTTTCATTCCTTGAGGGTAACATTCAGTACTTTCATTCAGTAAAAAATAAACGTTACCCAAAGGTGGGAAATGATTTAAGTACATTGCGGCAGGTGGTCATTTTTAACAGAATAACAGTTGGAAGGGACCTTGGAGGTCATCTAGTCCAGGGGTTGCCAACTTTTTGGACCTCGGGGACCACCAAACTCACAATTTTAAATCCCGCGGAGCACTAATATGAATTTTGACTGACAGTGGCTTGCTGATGTTGGTGGGAAAGTCGGTCCCATAGTCCAGAGCTGGAGTAGTCACAGGACTGGCCCTTTGGTCATCCTGGAGTAGCTGCTCCTCCACCATGGGTGCACCGGCCTGGCATGGACTGGAGGAGCTGCTCCGGGATGACCAAAGGGCCAGTCCTGTGACCACTGCAGCTCTGGAATATGGGACCGACTTTCCCGCTAATGTCAGCAAGCCACCCTGGAGCACATTTCCCTCTCCCGCCATTGGTCTTACCTTCCAGTTCCAGCTCGCGTGGCTCTATTCAAGGTAAGGTTTGCGCTTGACTGAAGGGTGGGGACCAGTGGGTGGGCGGGCCATGTGGGTGAAACAGTCTTGTGTTCCTGCGCAGTCTGGATTAATTGCTTTGGGGGGAGACATTTCTCTGTGGACCACCAAAATTTTCTCATGGACCACCAGTGGTCCCTGGCCCACTGGTTGGTGACCACTGTTTTAGTCCAAACGCCCACACACACTTGGGAAGGAAGCCCTAGATCATTTGAGATAAACGGTTGTCCGATGTTAGAGTATCCATAATTTCTGGAGGCAAGCCACTACATTTGAGCACACCACTACCATGAACACAAGGTTCCATCTTAGGCCCTGGACTCTTCAATATCTAAATGATATTTACAATTATTTAGAGGGGGGGAATAGAAGGGGAACTCATCCAATTTGCAGATGATACTAAGCTGGTAGGAATAGCCAACACCCCAGAAGACAAGCTCAGGATCCAAAAAGATCTTGACAAACTTGAACAATGGGCCCTATCCAACAAAATGAATTTTAATGTGGAGAAAAGCAAAGTTTTACTTTTAGGCAGGAAAAAAAAAATCAAAGGTATAAGTACAGATTAGGTGAAACCTGGCTCAAAAACAGTACCTGTGAGAGGGATTTTGGAGTCCTAGTAGATGATCACTTGAATATCAGCCAGCAATGTACAGCAGCAGCCCCCAAAAGCTAATACAATCCTGAGCTGTATAAATAAACTCATGCAATCAAAGTCATGTGAAGTATTAGTACCACTTTATAAAGCCTTAGTAAGACCACACCTGGAATACTGCAACCAGTTTTGGTCACCGCACTATGAAAAAGATGTTGACTTTGGAAAAAGTTCAGAGAAGAACAACTAAGATGATCAAAGGCCTCGGAACTAAAACATATGAAGAATATTGGAACTGCATAACTGGTATTATGTCACACCTAGTCCTTCTTTCACTAAATTAAATATATCTAATTCCTGCAACGGTTGTTGGCTGAACCTGTTGACTGAACATAGCATTTTCAGTTCAGCAATCAAAAAACAAATTAACCATACACATGAAGAAGAGAAAAAGCAAATTAATCATACATGTTACAACAGATAACACGTTACAAATGCTGTTCATAGGTTTTCAGCCTCCTAATCATTCTTGTTGCTCTTTCCAGAGTCTCAACATCTTTTTGATATTGTGGTGATCAAAACTTATTCCAAGTGTGGTGTCACTAAGGCTTTGTAAAATGGTACTACAGTGGTGGGAAATTCAAATTATTTTACTACTGGTTCTGTGGCCGTGGATTGGTGGACGTGGCTTGGTGGGCATGATTGGTGGGGAAGTTTTCTGCAAAATCTCCATTCTCTCTGCACCTCACTATCCTGCTTTCCAGTTCTGTTCTCCTGTGCAGGGCAACAAAAGAAGACCCAGCTGGGACTCAATGGGAGGCAGAGAGTAGACGGGTGTGGGGCAGAGTAAGAGGTGGTATTTACTGGTTCTCTGAACTACTCAAAATTTCCTCTACCGGTTCCCCAGAACTGGTCAAAACCTGCTGAAGACCACCTCTGCAATACTAGTACTTCAGGTGATCTTGATTCTATCCGTCTTTTAATGCAGCCTAAGATTGCATTGGCTTTTCTGGCTGCCGCCACATACTGTTGGCTCATATTTCAGGGATTGTCTGCTAAGATTTCAAGATCCCTCTCTGAATTCCTGGCATTAAGCTAAGCTTCACCTAGCCTGTACCTACAGCTGGTTTTTCTTGCCTAAGTGTAAAGCCTTAGTTTTCTCTACACTGAATTTCATTTTGTTAGATAGGGCCCAGTATTCAAGTCTGTCAAGATTTTTTTTTGATCCTTCACTGTATTGAGGAAGAGAAAAAGAAATGAAAAATATTTTGCCCAGTGCTTGTAGTCCCAGTTGGTAGAACACCTGAAATTACTTGTAGATGTGAATATGGAGATGATACGAAGAGCAGAGAAAATTTGCTCCTTGTGGAAGAACAAAAAAAAAAAAAAATTCCCTGAAATTGGAGCGCATAAAGAATTCAAGACCAGTACTTTAATTTTATTGAAGGGGGAAGTAGAAATGCTTATCCTTTCATCTGTGGTTCCAAAAAAGAGAACCGGAAGTTCCTCTTCCTTTTTTGAACCAAATTCTGAAAGGGCAGGGAAAATTTTCAAACTTTAGGATCAGGTTCTCCCTGGGATTTCCCATCAAATGGGCATTTGAATGAAGGTGAAGTCCTAAAATCTCACTCATGGAAACGTGTGATCCATGGAGCCCTTAATCTCCTTAGGCAGCTGAGGGGTCCGTGGCTCTAAGGAGAACCTGGAGAAAGTATTAAATTTGCCTTTCTTTGACTTCCAACGTTGGTAAGCTATTTATCTAAGATCATTAATGACAACCCGAATTACGAGCTGTCTAAGACAGTCCTGAGAACCTTAGAAACAAAATCTCGCACAGGGATAGAGACAGAAAAGAGAACCAGCTAGTATAGTAGTTAATGTACCAGGCTGGAAACCAGAAGGTTGCAGGTTCTAGACTTCCCTTGTGCACAAAGCCAGCTGGCTGGCTTTGAGGCCAGTCTTTATCATCCTGCCTGCTATTCCCTAGCACCGTGATGGTGAACCTACAGGTGAAACTCGAAAAATTAGAATATCGTGCAAAAGTTCAGTTATTCCAGTAATGCAACTTAAAAGGTGAAACTAATATATGAGATAGACTCATTACATGCAAAGCAAGATAGTTCAAGCCGTGATTTGGCATAATTGAGATGATTATGGCTTACAGCTCATGAAAACCCCAAATCCACAATCTCAGAAAATTAGAATATTGTGAAAAGGTTCAATATTCTAGGATCAAAGTGTCCCACTCTAATCAACTAATTAAGCCATAAAACCTGCAAAGGGTTCTTGAGCCTTTAAATGGTCTCTCAGTCTGGTTCAGTAGGAATCACAATCATGGGAAAGACTGCTGACCTGACAGTTGTGCAGAAAACCATCATTGACACTCTCCATAAGGAGGGAAAGCCTCAAAAGGTAATTGTAAAAGAACTTGGATGTTCCCAAAGTGCTGTATCAAAGCACATTGATAGAAAGTTATGTGGAAGGGAAAAGTGTGGAAGAAAAAGGTGCACAAGCAGCAGGGATGACTGCAGCCTGGAGAGGATGGTCAGGAAAAGGCCATTCAAAAGTGTTGGGGACTTTCACAAGGAGTGGACCGAGGCTGCAGTCAGTGCATCAAGAGCCACCACACACAGACGGATCCTGGACATGGGCTTCAAATGTCGTATTCCTCTTGTCAAGCCACTCCTGAACAACAAACAACATCAGAAGCATCTTACCTGGACTAAAGGAAAACAGAACTGGTCTGTTGCTCAGTGGTCCAAAGTCCTCTTTTCTGATGAGAGCAACTTTTGCATCTCATTTGGAAACCAAGGACCCAGAGTCTGGAGGAAGAATGTAGAGGCACACACTGCAGGATACTTGAGGTCCAATGTGAAGTTTCCACTGTCTGTGTTGATTTGGGGAGCCATGTTATCTGCTGGTGTTGGTCCACTGTGCTTCATTAAGTCCAGGGTTAGTGCAGCCATCTACGAGGAGATTTTGGAGCACTTCATGCTTCCTTCTGCAGACGAGCTTTATGGGGATGCTGACTTCATTTTCCAGCAGGTCTTGGCGCCTGCCCACACTGCCAAAAGCATTGCCAAGAGAAAGATGAGAGACATGAGACCGAACAATGCAGAAGAGCTGAAGGCCACTATTAAAGCATCCTGGTCTTCCATAACACCTCAGCAGTGCCACAGGCTGTTATCTTCCATGCCACGCTACATTGAGGCAGTAATTGCTGCAAAAGGGGCCGAAACAAAGTACTGAGTACATATGCATGCTTATACTTTTCAGAGGTCTGATATTGTTCTATGTACAATCCTTGTTTTATTGATTGCATATAATATTCTAATTTTCTGAGATTGTGTATTTTGGGTTTTCATGAGCTGTAAGCCATAATCATCACAATTATGACAAATCATGGCTTGAACTATCTTGCTTTGCAGGCAATGAGTCTATCTCATATATTAGTTTCACCTTTTAAGTTGCATTACTGAAATGAACTTTTGCACGATATTCTAATTTTTCAAGTTTCACCTGTATGGCATGCGTTGCCACAGGTGACACACAGAGCCCTTTGTGTGGGCACACAAAGCCCAGCCAAACTTACCTGCACTGCACATGCGTGTGCCTCCAGCTGATTTTTGGCCCATTTGAGACCTTTTTCACCCTCCCGGAGGCTCGAGGGAAAGCTCCGCAGCCTCGGGAGGCTGAAAAATGGGCCTTCCGGAAATACTGGACGTGCCAAAACGGGCCTGTTTTTCGGCCCCCTGAGGCTGCAGAGCTTTCCCTCGAGCCTCCGGGAGGGCGAAAACGGTCTCAAACAGGCTGAAAATCAGCTGGGAGGCATGTGCATATGCAGTACAGGTAAGGGGGCGGGGTGGGGGTGTTGCATTGCACATTGTATTGTGGGTGATGGTCGTCACACCACAACAAAAAGGTTCACCATCCCTGCCGTAGCATATTTCATCTTGTTCTCAGCCTGGATCACTGGAAGGGAATACCAGACACAAGCACAGACACTGCAGGTTGGCTGATACCCATCTTATGCCATTCCGGACTTTCTTGGGGCTTGATGGTATGGATGCACATGGTCATAGAAAGAACAACAGAATAAATAACACAGACACAGATTTTATTCTGGCGTAAGACCCCTTCTGGTTGTAGGGCTCTTAGCTTCTATTTGTGGGACATGGCTGCCTTTTAGAAATTCTCTACCCCATTGGAAGGCTCGGAAGTTGGGTGGACAATTTCTCAGAAACTGGCCAAGCAAAATGTGCCACCGACTGTTTTTCTTTCCAGGGGTGGAGTTTTCTTGTTCGAATGACAGGAACATGGTTGGAAACCCCAGCCCGCTTCCCCTGAAGGACTTCCCTGCTGTGGAGGTCCTTTCCTGGGCCAGAAGGGCAGGAAACCAGAAAGGCTGCAGAGGAAGAGAGAGAGAGAGAGAGAGAGAGAGAGAGAGAGGAAAGCAAAATGGAGGATGAACCAAGGAAATTTCTACAAGCCTTGGACACCTGCTGAGGCCACTAGAACTCTCCTTTATGGAAGTTTTTTAAAGCAATTCTGTGCTATCATATGGAATGAGAACAATGGGGAATAAAGAGAGGAGATATTTACTATTTGGAATTCATCACGATCCCATCCTGCTCCCATCTAAAGCTACCTCTTATGCCTTATAAGGAGGAGAGCTTTCTGAAGTTCCAAGCGGGATGAACTAAAGGCTTTTGCATTCTAATCTTACATATGGAAATGCCAAAGGCGTCGAATGCAAAGTCTTTTGCATTCTAATCCTAGAGGTGGAAATCAGCTGGTTTTCATATCTAGGATTAGAACAGGGGTGGGATTCAAATTTTTTAACAACTGGTTCTGTGGGCGTGGCTAAGTTGGTGGTCATGGCTTGGTGGTCATGACTACCAAGTATGGCCAACTCAACATCACTCACATCGAGGCACGCATCTTCTCGCCTGGACTCTTATGACTGTGGGGATGCTGCAACAGTCATAAGTGTGAAAAATGGTCATAAGTCACTTTTTTCAGTGCCATTGTAACTTTGAATGGTCACTCCACACAAGCAAAGTACCAGCAAAGGAGCGGGAAAAAACTCCAGAGAAGTTCCAGAGACAGAAAGTCTAGTCCTGCCAAGAATGTAATAAGGGTTAACAGAGAGGCAGTTTCTGTAAGCAACCCCAGAATGTTTCCTTCCTGCCTTCCTGACAGGATTATCACAGTAATTTCCTCTAACAACCAGTTATCTGAACTGCTTAGAATGTTAACAACTGGTTCTAGTGAATAGGTGTGAACTGGTAGAATCCCACCACTGGATTAGAATGGAAAAGCTCTTGGTTCAAGCAATGAGACCAGCTTGGAATTCCAGAATGGTTTCACCAGAATTGTATTCCTCAGCCCCTTGTTTTTTTGACCTTGAGTTCAAGAGCTGTGTGTATATATGTGTATGTATGTATGTGTACCTGTGTGTGTGTATACATATATATGCCCTAGAACAGCTTGTGTATATGTATATACAATATGAATATGTGTATGTATATGTATAGGGAATGCAGTGCTCCATGGCTAAGGCGTGGAGCTTGACCAGAAAGGTTGGCAGTTTGGCAGTTCGAATCCCTAGCGCTGCATAACAGAGTGAGCTCCCGTTACTTGTCCCAGCTTCTGTCAACCCAGCAATTCGACAGCAGGTAAAAAATGCAAGTAAAATATAGGGACCACTTTGGTGGGAAGAAGGGAACAGCGTTCCATGAGCCTTTGGCATTCAGTCATGCTGGCCACATGACCACGGTGATGTCTTTGGACAGCACTGGCTTGTAACGGAGATGAGCAGCGCCCCCTAGAGCTGGACATGACTAGCACATATGGTCAATGGATCTCATTGGAAGGTGATTCAAAAAGGAAATTGAATGGCATGTTAAATGGAGTTGGCAAGTGAAGCGTAATTTTCAAGAACAGCCTCCCTTCCCCTTATGCCCAAAGAGAAAAGTTTTCGGTCAATGTGTATTACCTGCTCTACCATGAACACTAACCTCACAATCAAGGCAAAAGCTAAGAGTGGGGCATCCCAAGACAAGATAGAAAGGCCTGCATATGGATTAGAGAACAAAGGAAAGTATATGATGCTCTCAAGGGAGTAAAAGGATTGCAATGGAAATACGGCTAGTAAACCTAGCCAGAAGAACTGAGGGCGGGTGGACCAAGGCAGTCATCGAAAGGATCTCACTCATTAAATGCGTCCACGAAAGAGACCTCAAACAAGGTGGATCGAGGACATCAGCAAGTATGGTGGGCCCAACTGGCGAAAGAAAGTTCTGGACCACATTGGTTGGAAACAAGCAGAAGATGGAGCGGGCCAACTCACAGCAGCCAACTCGCTCTGGCCAACTTGCCACCACCTTACCATGGCTAATTCACAAGTTGGCTGTGGTGAATTGACCATGGTGAGTTAGCCATAGCAAATTGTCATTAGACCCTGTGGAAAAGGCCTTTAACTTGCAGTGGCTAGCAATAGAACGATGACAATGTGTATATTTACATACTAGCTGGATACCTGTGCTTCACTATGAAACTATGTGATTGGGCTTAGTTTTGGGGGAGGAAAATAAGGGGAAAAAAATTGTGCCTCTGCCTATTAGCATCCATCGGTATTCATCTGGCTAGCATCCCGTCAATGTGTGAGAGAGTGGAGGGCTGTTTGGAAACTGAAACATGGAAACCGAAACAGTGTTTGCTATGTGAGCAAGGACGAGATAGCAAGGAGCCTGGGTGTGGCTTAGCTCAACTGTTCTATACTAAAGCTGCTTGGTGCTGTGAAACTAAAACTGAAACTCCTCTGCCTGTGTTTTGCATTTGGAAGAGATTTCTTTTCAGGTGGGGAGGGGGAGTCAAACTCCTTAGTATCAGAGCGTGTTAATAATAATAATATAGGAAATACAAATGCTCTGAGGGTCATTAGGAAAAATCCTTTCTTAGTGAGCACCTAGAAGCCAAGAAAAACATACCTGCCAAATTTTAAGTTTGCGGGCTTTATGGTTCTGCAGATTTTGTGATGATGCGTGAGTGGCATTTGGCTTTTATATATAGAGATGTATGTATATATGTGTATGTTTCCACATATTTTAGACATGTTTGTATTCAATACATTTAATATTTATCAAATTCTTCTTCTTTTGTGCTTCCTCCCCCCGCCCTCTTTTCTTTTTTCATGGTCCTGGTATTAAGAGTAGAATATAAGCCAATCTCCCCATTTTTCTGGCTGTGGTTTTAGTTATTGGTTGCAAACCTTCCCAAAGCATTTTTCATCAGCAAGAGCAAGGGGGGAAATGGGGAGATTGGAGCCAAACCAACAGGACAAAATGTGCTCACAGCGAAACCACCTCACTGAGCTGCAGAAGAGAAATAAGTCAAAGAAAAAAATAGAGCTTTCATTCCTTCCAAGGCGAGGCTTGATGGGTGGTGGGTCAATCCAGCAGTGCTTTGTGCCATGTTTGTGCCAAGCTGAGGGCACATTTAATGCTCTCTCCAATTAATTCCAGCCCTCTGCATTTGTACTGATAATAGGACGGCTAATAAGGAATTACAGCACATGTCTCACTTCTGCTTAATTTTGGCCAGAAGCAACCCTTTGCCCAAGGCAGCCTTTTGCAGTCAGGTCTTTTCACCTGTATTTCTAGGGAGGATCACAAATTGTCATGGCCAAAACAACAGTAACAACAACTCCCAATCTTCTCTACTCTCCTTCTTAAAGACGTACAGAGATCAGAGGTGGGTCTTCAGCAGGTTCTGAGCAGTTCTGGAGAACCGGTATCAGAAATTTTGAGTGGTACAGAGAACCGGCCAATCCCACCTCTGACTGGCCATCTCCACCTCTTTTCCGCCTCCCATTGAGTCCCAGATGATCGGCTGGGTCTCCTTTGTTTGCCCTGCACAGGAGAACAGAGCTGGAAAGCAGGTTAGTGGGGTGGGAAGGGAATGGGGATTTTGCAGTAACCTTCCCCTGCCACTCCCACCAAGCCACGCCCACCAAGCCACACCCACAGAACCGGTAGTAAAACATTTTGAATCCCACCACTGATGGAGATTTGTTTCACTTTACTTTCCTGCAGGTTTACGTCTACATTTAAAAACAACAACAACACATTGGAACACACAGTGAATTCACTTACCTGGTTGGGAGTGAACATGAAAAATGTAAAGGGACCTTGGAGTTCTTCCATTCAATCCTCTGCTCCAGCAGGAGACATTATACCATCTGGGCCCAATGGTTGTCCCGTCTGTTTTTGGAAACCTCCAGTGCTCCATGAGCACCCACAGCTCCAGGACGCAAGTTATTCCACTGATGGTTCTCACTGACAGAAAATTTCTCCTTAGTTCTAGGTTGCTTCCAGTGGTGGGATTCAAACAACTCAGTTCTCTGCCCCTCATGATTTCTTCCAACAACCATTCACCAAACTGCTCAGAAAGTTAACAACCGGTTCTCCCAAAGTGGTGTGAACTGTCTGAATCCTACCAATGATTGCTTCTCCCTTTAATGGTCTTCCACCTGTTACTTCTTCTTTTTTTTTTCCAAAAGGTTTTTTTATTTTATATATACAATAATTCCATTCCATTTCAACCATGTGTTGACTCGGTACATATTTCGTGTGCCTACAATTATCGTTAATACATTTCTTATCAAAATAATCAATAATCACATTTTCTTATTAATAACAACTTTATCTTATTGCTTTATATATTCATTTAATCCATTTTAATTTGTTTTATTTTCCAACCATTGATAAAATAAATCCCATACCATATAATATTCCGTTTCTTCTTTTTCTTTAATTACCAGTGTTAATTACCAATGTTAATTACTACCTGTTACTTCTTGACCTGCCCTCAGGTACTTTGGAAAATAGGTTGCCCCCCACCATCTTTATAAGAGCCCCTCAAATATTGGAACACTGTTAGCATGTCACCCCAATCCTTCTTTTCACTAGATTATATTGCACGAGTCAAAAAGAGGGCTGTGAAAATATTTACATTACAACCTCACATCCTGGACATAAATGACACTATAGAGCACTGTACACCAGGACAACTAGACACCAGGACAATTTTTTCCCAACCGCCATCATTCTGCTAAACAAATAATTCTCTCAACACTGTCCAACTATTTACAAAGTCTGCAGTATTATTACTGTTAATCTTCTCATCACTCCTTATCACCCATCCCCTCCCACTTGTGACTGTATGACTGTAGCTGTATTGCTTGTATCCTAACGATTTCTACTGACTGTTTCCTAGAATGATTTGATTGCTTATTGTACCCTATGACTATTATTAAGTGTTGTACGTTATGATTCTTGACAAATGTATCTTTTCTTCTATGTACACTGAGAGCATTTGCACCAAAGACAAATTCCTTGTGTGCCCAATCACACTTGGCCAATAAAGAATTCTATTCTATTCTATTCTATTCTATTCTATTCTATTCTATTCTATTCTATTCTATTCTATTCTATATTTCTATTCTACACTATGCTATTCTATTCTAATTTTTATTGTACCCTATGACTATTATTAAGTGTTGTACCTCATGATTCTTGACTCTTGACGAAGGTATCTTTTCTTTTATGTACACTGAGAGCATTTGCACCAAGACAAATTCCTTGTGTGTCCGATCTCACTTGGCCAAAAAAGAATTCTATTCTATTCTATTCTATTCTATTCTATTCTATTCTATTCTATTCTATTCTATTCTATTCTATTCTTATTGTACCCTATGACTATCACTAAGTGTTGTACCTGATGATTCTTGACCCTGATGAATGTATCTCTTCTTTCATGTACACTGAGAGCATTTGCACCAAGACAAATTCCTTGAGTGTCCAATCACACTTGGCCAATAAAAAATTCTATTAGACATATCCAATTCCTGCAACTGTTCTTCATATGTTTTAACCTCCTCCACCGCCCCAATCTTCCTTGCACTCTTGCAGCCTCTTGCAACCCTCTGCCAGTGAAAATGGAGCTGGGGGGGGCACATGTGGCCCCTGGCCCCCATTTTCAGCCATGGTGGTCTCCTGCAGTGATGGCCCTTCACTGTTTCCAGGATGACCCTGTGAGCCAGATCTAAGCACGCCACGGGCCGGATTTGACCCACAGGCCATGAGTTTGACATCCCTGGTCTAGAACATGACCCTATCAACACAGAACATTGGAGGAATAACAATATCATGTGATATGGAAACTGGTCTTGTTTCTATCCATGCAGCCTAAAATTACATTTGCCCTTTTTTGGGGGGAAATATATTACACTGTGGAATTCTGCTCAGCATGTAATCAGTTACCATTCCAAGAACATTTTCATGCATTAAATCAGATAATGTGTCAAGAATCTCCCATCTTATATTTATGCATTTGTTTCAACTTTTCATGTGAACTGACATTTATTTTCATTCAATTTCACCCTCTTATTTTCATCCTATTTATCTAACTTGAAAATGTCATTTTGAATGTTTTCTTTCTTTCTTTTAGCTATCCTATGCACTGTGTTGAAACTGCAGATTTTGTAGCCATCACACACACACACCCAATTCCTTTTCCACATCATTAATAAAAACACTGAAGAGGCGGGAACCCCCAGATCTGAACAACAAATGGCACGGAAATAGTCAAAGCTGGATATTTAAAACTGAATCTTCAGCTTTCTGTTTGGATGAACAACACATTCAATACCTTTTTAAAATATCAATCTTCTTCCATTGCATTTATGAAGAAAATTAGCAACTTCTCCCACCAAAAATATCAAAATATGGAAATCTCATTGATCATTGAAAAAAAAAATTGCAACCAGCCTGCCTTCCGCTGAGGACCTGTTATAATGCACGAGCCAGAAAGAGGGCTGTGAAAATATCTACAGACCCCTCACATCCTGGACATAAACTACTTCAATTTCTCCCCTCAGGACACCACTATAGGGCAATGCATGCCAAAACAACCAGATATAAGGATTTTTGTTTTTTCTCGTGCCATCACTCTGCTGAACACTTAATTCCAGAAATGGTCTTCAGCAGGTTCTGACCATTTCTGGAGAATTGGTAGCAGAAATTTGGAGTAGTTTGGAGAACCGGCAAATCCCACCTCTGACTGGCCCCACCAACCCCATCTATTCTCCCCCTCCCATTGAGTCCCAGCTGATCGGCTGGGTCTCCTTTGGTTGCCCTGCAGAGGAGAACGGAGCTGGAAAGCAGGTTAGTGGGGTGGGGAGGGAATGGGGATTTTACAGTAACCTTCCCCTGCCATGCCCACCAAGCCACGTCCACAGAACGGTAGTAAAAAATTTTGCATCCCAACACTGCTTAATTCCCACAGCACTCTTTCATTTCTCATCTTTTCTCATCCTCTTTTGTCTCCTACTATCTTCTCTTTCTGGTATCTTAGGATGTATCCCTTGTTTGTATCTTGTGATTTGTGATCGATGACTTACCACTTTGTTATTTGTATGTCCACTGAGAGCTTATGCACCAGTTCCTGGTGTGTCCAATCTCTCTTGGCCAAGAAAGAATCTCCCTTCTCACCATTCGCCACAAATGCTTTCTTCAGGCATTCTAAAATGGAAGAATGAAGGAGGTTTCATGTAGATTGATAACACGGGACCCATGAATCGCTCGTGTCCCTGAAAACATTGAATGTAATCCAGCTACATCCACAGGGTGTCGTGAAAATGGTTGTCACAGTTGTGCAATCACAGTTCTGCCTCCATGTTAGAGTAAGTTTTTAGCGCATCTTGGTATTTCTGACCCTGCCTTGTGTACGGCCTGCAAAGATCTCCCAATTTTCAGATTTTCATTTGACAGAGTGGGAAATTTACCACATTCGTGAGTGGAGAGCCCTTCCATTAGCTCCCCATTAGCTCCAAATACTAGCATGAATTATCATGAACTGTAAGTACATGTAAATAAATGTAAATGTAAGTATGCATGCATTTAATTCTGGCTCCAGAGTCACTCTGCATGATTCTGCATCAAACACCTAGAGTACTGCATCCAGTTTTGGTCACCACACTATCAAAAAGGTTGTTGAGACTCTAGAAAAAGTGCAGAGAAGAGCAACCAGGATGATGAGGGGACTGGAGGCTAAAACATACAATGAACGGTTGCAGGAACTGGGCCTGGCTAGTCTAGTGAAGAGAAGGACCAGGGGAGACAGGAGAGCAGCCTTCCAATATTTGAGGGGCTGTCACAGAGAGAGGAGGAAGGGGTCAAGCTATTTTCCAAGGCACCTGAAGGCCAGACAAGGAATAATGGATGGAAACTGAACAAGGAGAGATTCAACCTGGAAATCAGGAGAAACTTTCTGACAGTGAGAACAATCAACCCATGGAACTGAAATTGCCTTTGGAAGTTGTGGGAGCTTCCTCACTGGAGGCTTCAAGAAGAGACTGGACTGCCATCGGTCAAAAATGGTGTAGGGCCTTCTGCTTGGACAGGGGGTTGGACTAGATGACCCACAAGGTCCCTTCCAACTCTGTTAATCTATAAACTCTTCCAGGTTGTGTACCCGGGATGGAATTTCATATCCCAGCCCAATTCACATTGATTTCTGGCCTCCCCCTTGCTCTGCCTCCCTTTTACGCCCAGGCTTGCTTGAAATTCTATAAATCCTGACTCCAAGAACCAGCTTTTCTGGGATCCCAATAAGGCAAAATGCCAGAATTGTCTGCAACAAGACAACACACGTTATGGAAGCCCAAGCCCCCATGGGCATCCCTGTGCAAGACCCCCCCTCTTAGCTCACGGCATCGTGACACTGTCGCGGGTGGGGCACGTGTGGTGACATGAGTGTGCACTACTGGATGCTCCAAAAAGGACAATTTGTTCCTTGCTTGCTGGCAAAAGAACAGACCATCAGCCTGTTGGTTTTCTGATCATAATTGGCAAATGACTGCCAACAGCAACCCAACTACAGCCTGTTGTTGGACTGTTTGTTTTTTATTAAATAGGATTGATTAAAATGCTCTTCTTCTTCTTCTTCTTCTTCTTCTTCTTCTTCTTCTTCTTCTTC
>NW_020769332.1:3415212-3473180 GCF_900518735.1 Pseudonaja textilis | reverse complement strand
AGATATAGAGATAGAGATAGAGATAGATAGATAGATAGATAGATAGAGATAGAGATAGATAGATAGATAGATAGATAGATAGATAGATAGATAGATAGATAGATAGATATAGATATAGATATAGATATAGAGATAGAGATAGAGATAGAGATAGAGATAGAGATAGATAGATAGATAGATAGATAGATAGATAGATAGATAGATAGATATAGATAGATAGATAGATAGATAGATAGATAGATAGATATAGAGATAGATAGATAGATAGATAAATAGATAGATAGATAGATAGATATAGATATAGATATAGATAGATAGATAGATAGATAGATAGATAGATAGATAGATATAGATATAGATAAAGATATAGATATAGATATAGATATAGATATAGATATAGATATAGATATAGATATAGATATAGATACATAGCTAGTCATTTGGGACAACCCTTTGAGACAATCCAGGTCAACCATAACCTGGGAACCCCTATATATATAAAGCTAGGGATATAAATCCTTCCCTTCCCCACCATCCAGTCAGAGCTGAAGAAGCTTCTTGGATGAGAAGCGAAATGTCTTCAAGGAAAAAACAAGAAAGTCTAATTGTCTCTTGAAAAAGCACCTTTGGGACAACCATGACCTGGATGATTGAGAATTTTTCTACAGACTTTTAGCTGTGCAATTTGGGATGAACACCCTTTGAATGTTGTGGAAACAGGAATGGATTTCCAGAGGGAAAAATGGCAGACTACAAGAAACAGGAGCACCACTCAGGTGATCTTGAGGACACAGGTAAACCTCCAAGTGGCCTCAACGTCCCTCTAAAAGGATGCAAAGGACCAGCTCTCTGCAAGGAAGAGAAATCCTTCCATTCCTCACTGTCCTGTCAGAGCTGAAGAAGCTTCTTGGATGAGAAGTGAAATGTCCTCAGAAGAAAAAACCAGAAAGTCCAGTTGCCTCTTGAAAAAAATATACCTTTGGGACACACAGAGAGAAGTTTCTTGGGGATGTGCTCCAGCACAAATCTGAAAGCTCAGAAGACTAAACCTTTGGTCCTGGTGACCGACCCAGATTGGATCCTGTAACGTTATCCTGGGACAGACACCATGCGCCTTTGCCTTCATTCATTGCCGTTTCTTTTATAATTGTCCCTTGTTTCTCTTCTTCATTTATTGTTTTTCCACACGCATCAACATTTTCAATCACCATTTTAGGGCTTCTTTCTGAATGTATATATACAGGGAGTTCTTCGACTTACGATCACAACGGAACCCAAATTTTCTGTTGCTAAGCGAGACATTTGTTGGGTGAATTTGGCCCCATTTTAAAACCTTTCTTGCCACCGTTGTAAAGTGAATCACTGAAATCGTTAAGTTAGTAACCTGGTGTCGGGCTCCGCTAGTGATGATAGATAAACTGAGCCCGTCAGCATGTTTAGATGGATGTAGCATTGGAAGGCAGAAGCTTCCAGGGCTAACCTAGACCAGATTGTACGCTGTTCTTGCTGGATGGGAAGTTTGTCGTTTGACATGAAACACCTTGAAACCTGCTTTCTACTGTTGTATGGTGGTTTGTGGTGCAAATCTGCGAGCTTTCAGAAGACCGGCTGAGGCCTGGTTGTTTAAGGAAGTCAGTGGCTTCCCTCATTGGCTTTCCTTGTCAGAGGGTCACAAAAAATGGGGATCACATCACGTGACCCCCGGGATGCTGCAACTGTCCTAAATATGAGTCAGTTGTCCAGCGTCTGAATTTTGATCGCGTGACCATAAGGATGTTGCAATGGTCGTAAGTGTGAACAACGGTCATAAATCCCTTTTTCCCAGTGCCATTGTATCAGGCTGGACAGACTTATCAACATTTGGTTGGCTGGGTTTTTTTCCCCCCCCAGGAAAAGGAGGAGTTGGGAGTTGAGCCTGGACTCAAAGCCTTGGAAATACCTTGGACAGGACTTCACAGAGGGGGCGGGGGAGGGGGGAGGAAATGGCTCCTTAGTTTTTCAGGATGGAAGGGGGTTGAGTTCCGAAACACGCCGAGGCCCGCTAGCTCTTCTTAAATTAGGTGTAAAATTGACATTTGCAAACTGGCCTGTTGCTGCACATGTTGCGGGGGGCTCAAAGGGAGTTAGGGAGAGAAGGAGACAGAGGATAAGCCTTTCCTTTGGGCTGTCACCCACCAAGCGTCTCGGAACATGATACGGTTCCCAAAACAGCTGCTTAGCTGTCGGAATATCAGGCTGGCTGGAAGCGCTCAGGCCGATCATGCAGAAGACACACAGAGACATCAGCTCTCAGCACCAGCTGGCTCACGTCACAGGATCATAGGCAGTTTGAGATCCTGTTGGCATCTGTTCCGGTGCAGTCCAGGAAAGGCAATCTAGCAGGGTCTCTGGGCCAAAAAAAACACGGGTGAAGCAGAGGTGGTATTCAGCTGGTTCTGACCAGTTCTGGAGAACCGGTAGCAGAAATTTTGAGTGGTTCAGAGAACCAGAAAATCCCACCTCTGACTGGTCCCGCCAACCCCAACTATTCTCTGCCTCCCACTGAGTCCCAGGGGATCTTTGGTTGCTCTGCAGAGGAGAACGGAGCTGGAAAGCAGGTTAGTGGGATGGGGAGGGAATGAGGATTTTGCAGTATCCTTCCCCTGCCACGCCCACCAAGCCACCCCACGCCCACCAAGCCAAACCCACAGAACCGGTAATAAAAAATTTTGAATTCCACCACTGGGGTGAAGGCCAGGGGAATTGGTGGACGCCTCTCACCCTTTGGACGTCAAGGGCAGTGAAGGCTACAATAGCAACAGCACTTAAACTTATATATCTCTTCATAGTGCTTTCTAGCCCTCCCTGAGCAGTTTACAGTTAACTTTGGCAACTTTAAGATGTTTCTGATACAGAGCTGGAAGGGACCTTGTAAGTCATCTAGTCCAAACCCCATCCAAGTAGATCCTACAGCATTTCTGACAGATGGCAGTCCAGCCTCTTCCTGAAAGCCTCCAATGATGGCACTCCCACAACCTCCGAGGGCAACTTCTGCTCCATGGGTTGATTGTTCTCACTGTCAGAAAGTTTCTCCTGATTTCCAGGTTGAATCTCTCCTTGTTCAGCTTCCATCCATTATTCCTTGTCTGGCCTTCAGGTGCTTTAGAAAATAGCTTGACCTCTCCCTCCCTGTGGCAGCCCCTCAAATATTGGAAGATTGTTATCCTGTCTCTCCTGGTCCTTCTCTTCACTAGACTAGCCAAGCCCAGTTCCTGCAACCATTCATCGTATGTTTTAGCCTCCAGTCCCCTAATCATCCTGGTTGCTCTTCTCTGCACTCTTTCTAGAGTCTCAACATCGTTTTTATAGTGTGGTGACCAAAACTGGATGCAGGATTCCAAGTGTGGTCTTACCAAAGCTTTATAGAATGGTAGTAAAGTTGCCAAGGTTGAAAAACACTGGCTTAAAGAAAGCGTGGGGAAGACTGGTTAGTTAAGGTGGCTTGTGATGAGTTTTTCAGTGACACATTTTACCAAGGCAGCTGCATTTGCACAAAGAATCCTCTTGATTAGTGTTAACCTCGCTTAGCTTGTTGTGGCTTTGTGTGTCAGAGGAAGCAAGCCCAGGTTCATCTGTGAACCGATGGACTGTGAGAACTCAATCAGGGTTACGTCGGTATGGCACTGGTGTCCTGCTGCTCAGCCAGACTCATCCATTCCTTCTTCTAAATCGTAATATTGTTTTCATCAGTGCAATGCTCTAAACCTCACCAGGACTTGAATTGGATTGTCTGTCCAATTGTCCCTCAAGGACACTCTCAATGTAGTCACCTGGAATAGTAGCCTTGGCCATCTGGGGTTGGGATGTTTGCTCTTGCTATTACCTCTCCTGGTCCTTAATCAGGGGTGGGCTCCAAAAATTTTAGCAAGTGGTTCTCTGCCCAGGTGCTGGGTGGACATGGCCATGGTGGGCGTGGCCTAGTTTGCCTTCTGTACCCCCTGTGGGGGGTGGATAGGTTGGTCCCCCGGGCTCTGGAGGCCAAAAATGGGCCCATTTCCGGCCTCCCCGGACTTCCAGGAGGCCCGTTTTTCGCCCTCCCTGAGCCTCCGTGAAGGCCCTGCCCTTACCTGCATCCAAAATGGGCCACATGGGGATATCTGGGAGGGGACGGGAGGGGAAGGGTAGGCACGGCCAGCCAGGAGTGGTATTTGGGGGTTCTCCAAATGGCACAGAATCTTAGCTAGGGGCTCTCCCGAACCCCTGCGAACCCCCACCAGCCCACCCCTGCTCCTGATCAGGGGAGGGGGAAGGAAACTGAGGGAAGCCACCCCTCTCCTCAAAGAATGAAATATTTCAGGGAGTATTTAAAAGGCAGAATATTATGTTTCCCTGGATGAGAAATTGAGAAGCATGCTCTTGGAAACGGAAACTCACAGCTTCAGCTCCCTGGCCCCAGCAGATATTTTTGTGCCCATTAAGAAAGACTGGGCCAGACTAGCTAATGAAAAAAGACCTCCAGATCCCAGGGTGATGGGATTAAGGTATGACCCCTCCAGGACATAATAGGATTAACCTATCTAGTAACGGAGCTCACCACATGGCACAATCGCCAGGGGACATTGCATCGCACAGCAAGCTTCAACCAAACCTGGGACTCAGGCAACCCACAATGTTAGCTGTCAACTCGTAAAGCATTCCTGGACTCCTTTCGAGTTGCCACAGGGAGGGGAGGGGGAACCTGAAGGAGCAGCAAGGCAATCAAAACCAGAAGTACATTCCACACATACCTTACCAAGGCTGTGTCCCAGGTTACCGATCCCGTTGGAGGGGCATGACCTCTAGACCCCAGGAGAGTCCTCCGTTGGAGAACATGATTTATGACACACCCAGGGGGGAGGGGGGAAACAGGGTCATAGGTGCACCATAAATTATGTGAGTCAGAACTGGCTTCATTAGGATAGGTGCTGACATGTTGCTCCTGATAAATAATTGGGTTTCTTTTGAAGTTTGGCTCGAGGCTCACGATTTGATTAGAGCATTTGTCGGAACCCTGACATTAGCTGTGACCCCTACAACAACCAATAGAATACATATTCTTGCACAGGAACAGGAAGTTCAAAGGCAAAGCCCAAGAGAAGGTATAAATACTCCTCTCTCTCAACTCCATGTGGGCACCTGCACCAGAACCCATATGCTTGAGGGTTCTGCTCCATTAAACCCTCTTTCCAATCAGCCTCCATGTTTCCAGTGCCTTTCTCCCCGCTAGGAACTGAACCAGATGGATATTTCCTCCAACAAAACCTTTAGACAAAAGGCCCTGACCTGAAACCGTTGCAAACGTGAAGCCACCTCATCTGGTTCTGCTTGCAGGGCTTTCTACTACTACTGGTGGGAACCTTCTCCCCCACTTCCAGAGGCCAGCCTCTTCAGAGGAGAACTTTTCCTGACCTGGAGGAAGGCAGCCTGTGGAAGCTGTTGGCCCCTTGGATCCTCAAAGCCTCATTACCGCAGAAATCCAGCAGCCGAGAAATCTCGTGGGGGTCCAGAGGTCGTTGATCTCAGGGAATTCAGGCGCCAGCTCCAAAAGCTTTGCTGGGGGTAAGAGCCACTGGGCTGAAGTCAAGCATGCAGCACAAAGGGGGATGCCCCACAGCAGCTGGGATGCAGGTTGCTTCAGTATATTTCCCACTCCGCCCCCCCAAGCCAAGGGAGAGTCTTCCAAGACACCAGCAGAAGAGAAAAAGTTTTCTTCTAGGGGATAGCTGAAGCATCAAGCTACATTTATCTTTCAACCTTCTTTCCTTAAGATAACCGATAATCAGAGTTGGAAGGGACCTTGTAGGTCATCTAGTCCAATCTCCCACCCAAGCAGGAGACCCTACACCATTTCTGACAAATGGCAGTCCAATCTCTTCTTGAAAGCCTCCAATGATGAAGCTCCCACAACTTCTGAGGGCAACTTCTGTTCCATGGGTTGATTGTTCTCACTGTCAGAAAGTTTCTCCTTATTTCCAGGTTGAATCTCTCCTGGTTCAGTTTCCATCCATTATTCCTTGTCTGGCCTACAGGCGCTTTAGAAAATAGGTTGACCCCCTCCTCCTCTCTGGGGCAGCCCCTCAAATATTGGAAGACTGCTATCATGTCTCCCCTGGTCCTTCTCTTTACTAGACTAACCAAGCCCAGTTCCTGCAACCTTTCATTGTATGTTTTAGCCTCCAGTCCCCTCATCAACCTGGTTGCTCTTCTCTGTACTTTTTCTAGAGTCTCAACATCTTTTTTATAATGTGGTGACCAAAACTGGATGCAGTACTCTAGGTGTGGTCTTACTAAGGCCTTATAGAGTGGTATTAGTACTTCCCTTGATCTTGATTGTATCCCTCTGTTAATGCAACTTAGGATTGCACTGGCTTTTTTGGCGGCAGCTGCACACTGCTGGCTCATATTTAGCTGGTTGTCCACTAAGACTCCAAGATCCCTCGCACGGTTACTGCTACTGAGCCTGGTTTCACCCCAGTCTATATGTGTACTTTTGGTTTTTCTTGCCTAAGTGTAAGACTTTATTTTTCTCTATATTGAATTTCATTTTATTAGATACGGCCCAGTGTTCTAGTCTGTCAAGATCCATCTGGATCTTGAGCCTATCTTCTTGGGTGTTAGCTATTCCTGCCAGCCTAGTATCATCTGCAAATTTGGTAAGTTCCCCTTCTATTCCCTCATCTAAGTCGTTAATGAAGATATTTCAGGTCTTGTTCACACAACCTTCCAAAACTCCGAAGGGCTACATTGGTGGGGCGCACTCAGATGTTGTGATCGTATTTCAGCTCTGAGAAGTTGAAAAAAGAAGCAGCTTCTTGGATAAGAAGCGAAATGTCTTCAAAGAAAAACCAGAAAGTCCAGTTGCCTCTTGATGTCACAACTGGCAGTGATGCCAAGTAAATGAGAGTGAGAATTCAGTGGGTTTATTTGCTAAATGATATTGATCCCTTTTTAGGGCTTAAGCTAGGTTCTGAGTATACCCAGGGACAACAAACTACCATAAACTGCAGGGTGATTGGAAATAAGTTGGGGAGTTTCAAAACACAAACAAGAAGCAGAAAAGTTAATGTTCCCATCTACATTAGTACTATGAAAATAAATAAGAACAACAACAACAACAAAAACCCTCTCAGCATTAACTGGTTTGTGCATTAATTAGGGAATCACACTCAACCTGATATAAATAAACAGGTTAGCAAAGCATCAGTAAACTTGGAATTTAAGAACCATGAAATATTTCCAAAATTATACCAAAGGGAGAAAATTAAAGCATCATCTTAAGGATCTAATCCCTGGTTTTAAAATTGCTGGGTTGCCTTCAAAGTTCGCTCGTGTTCAGTTATGCAATTGTCTATAAATGTTTATAGCAGTGGGAACCTGCTAGTACACAATTAGTGAATTGTTGTGCAAACCCACAGATGTTTACATAGCAGAGGGCACAGGAAGGCCATAGTACATGGCAGGCTACGGGTTACCTGGATGTAAATCATTACAAATCATGTCTGCTCTGCTGTTTCTACCACTAAAGTAATCTTCTGGCCTGCTAACTTGGCAGAGATGGGCAAGGTGTCTCACAAGGTGAGTTGTGACACCACTGAGCAAAGACAAGCTGAATTTGCATCATTTCCAGAACGGTTATGAGGTCAGGTCAGAACAGAGCTGGAAGGGAAATTTGAGGTCTTCTAGTCCAGCCCCCTGCTCAAGCAGACGACCCTATACAATTTGAGAAGCGATTGTCCAGTCGCTTCTTAAAAGCTTCCAGTGAAGAAGCACCCACAACTTCTGGAGACAAGTTTTTTCACAGATTAATTGTTCTCCCTGTTAGGAAGTTTCTCCTGAGTTCCAGGTTGCGTCTCTCCTTGATTGGTTTCCATCCATTGTTTCTTGTCCTGCCCTTCAGGTGCTTTGGAGAATAAGGTGACTGTCTCTTTTTTTGTGTGGCAGCTCCCTCAAACACTGAAACATCCCCAGTTCTTCTTTTCCCTAGACTGGCCGTACCCAGTTCCTGCAATCGTTCTTCATACGTTTTAATCTCCAGGCTTTTAATTATGCCAGTTGCTTTCCCCTGCACTCTTTCCAAAGTCTCAACAGCTTTTTTGTAATGCGGTGATCCAAACTGGACGCAGCATTCCAGGTGCAGCACAATGCTGCGATGCGTGTGGCAGCATCACAGCTGGCACCGCAGTTGGCTTGCTCTGTGTCTCTTAGAAACAGAATCCAGTGAAAGAAATAAAAAAAAATAAAAAATATCCCCCCAAACCATTTCAGTGGGACAATCTGCCTATCCTTCAGAGCCTCTCTAATGCAACTTCCCGTGATCGAGAGAGTTTTGTTTCGCCCCCAAGTAATCCTTTCTTTAACACTCATTAAAATTACTTTCATTCTTCCTCAGGCTGTTTTGCTCTTTTAGGCAAATCCCAGAAAAGCACATTTGTCATGGAGCAAAGAATTGGGTTTGTTTTGCAAAATTTGGGGTGGAAATAATGAGATGCAGATTGCGTTTCATCTAAGGCTTGTGCCCATGCTCTTACAGACTTTGATTCTCTGGCCATTTGCACAGGGAAAAAAAAACAAACCCATTCTTTGCAACCCCAGAGTTACCTTTGTGGCAATTCCACCCCTTTGTGTCTGTCTTTCACTGCCAGCCTACCAAAGGAAGAATTTGGTGGTATTGCCAGGGCTCTGGGCAAGCTTCTCTTCTGTGCTTCCTGGAGGGGTATATTTTAGGGCTCCATCAGTTTCTCCTGCCAGACCTTATCCCGCCTGGTGAATGCTAATTGGCTTTTGAAATTATTTTGAAGAAGACCAGAATTGCACAGAGACTTTTGTGGGAAAGCTACCCCCACAAATTGATATTTTGAGTTATATTTTTTTTAAAAAGGCAGGATAAAATATTTCCCCTAAAAGAGAAATACAAAATCTTAAGGGAGACAGAAACTCAGAGCTTCAGCTCCCTTCCCCCAGCAGATATTTTGGTGCCCGTTAAGAAAGACGGAGCCATCCAATCTACAAAACAAAAGACCTTCAGCTTCAGTGTGATGGGATTAAGACCTGACCCCCTAAGGACATAATAGGATTAACCCACTAGAAGCAGGGCTCACTGCATTGCACAATCTCCTAAGGACATTGCACCAGCCAAACTTCAACCAAGCTTGGCTCAGATAAACTCCTCGGATTTGTACACGGCACTAGGGGAGTCTGACAACAACCAATAGAATACACGTTCTTGCACAGGAATAGGAAGCTCAAGTTCCAAGCCTAAGAGAAGGTGTAAATACGCCTCACTCTCAACTCCACGTGTTAGCTGCACCAGAGAACCATGTACTTGGTGGTAGTGCTTCACCATTAAACCTTCTTTCCAACCAGCCCCCATGTTTCCAGTGTCTTCCTCCCAGCTTGGAACAGAACCAGATGGTTATTTCATCCAACACTTTCATGGAGGATAATGTACTGATCAGCGATGACATGGCTTAAGCATCTGTTGCTCTTTGTACAATCCTGTCCCCCAGTTAAATACTGTTAAATTCCAAGAGTAAACATTCAACTCTGATGGAATTTTCTCCACCTGCCCTTCTCCCCCCCCACCACCACCAATAGCCTTTCGAGAGTCCCTTTCTGAGAAACGGTTGGCTTATGTCTTCTCTCTGTGAAAGTCAGACACATTGTTCCTAAAGTTTCTCTGCCCACAGCCATGATGGTGCAACCGAAACTCTGCTTATATTTTATGAGCAACTGTTTTTTCCTCCACACCCTCAGGATGCCTTTACTATATGACAAGCATCTACAAAATGACAACAGGATTGAACCACTTTCCAACGCGCTTTCAACCTGCCAGGTGAAATCAGTGTTTGCAAGAGTGAGAAACAGATGGGATGCATATCTACGGGGTCTTGCTATGTATACATGCACCCGGATTTCGAAAGAGTAATGACTTAACGAAAGAATTGCACCGCTAATCTGACACAGCAACTCAAAGCCGGAATTGGTCTCTTCTCAGCTTCCCAACTCCCAAGTTCTTACGTGACTGTACATGATCAGACCAGCTGTTCCTAGAATGCACTGCCAAGTTATAGAGTACGTCTTAAAGGAGTAAAAGTTAAAAGTTGAGCAGGGAGAAAAAGTTTCTTCTCTTCCATATCCCTTCTTACTCAGTTGGATGAACACCCATTTCTTTTTGAAATTTCTTTCCAAGAGGTGAATTGCAAGAAAACCAGATGGATTTTTCCTGCACTTATTTAGTGACAAGGTTGTAAGTTGTATGTTTGTGTTTTCTGTGTGTGAGGGGGTGATCCCCTCTGCAGCCATTCTGATTTTTTACATGGATTAAGTCACTGTTGTGCATCAAGTCAATGCTGACTCTTACTAACCCCGCAGAGAGATCACCATGATGATCTGCCCCAGTGATGGGATTCAATTTTTTAAACTATTGGTTCTGTGGGCATGGTTTGTTTGCCGTGGCTTGGTGCGTGTGGCATGGCTTGATGGGCGTGGCAGGGGAAGGATACTGCAAAATCCCCTCCCCCCTCAACCCACTGACCTGCTTTCCAGCTCCGTTCTCCTGTGCAGGGCAACAAAAGAAGGCCCAGCCAATCAGCTGGGACTTGGAAGGCAGAGAATAGATGGGGTTGGCGGGGCCAGTCAGAGGTGGGATTTGCTGGTTCTCTGAACTACTCAAAATTTCCTCTACCGGTTCTCCAGAACTGGTCAGAACCTGGTGAATACCACCTCTGATCTTCTCCCCTGTCCTATTTTCAGTGTTAATGCCACATTTTGAATAAAATGTATGTAATTGTTAATATATCTATAATGTTAAAGAATGAGATATACTGGCATGAATGCACTGATGATTTTACACAGTTTGGATAATGAAACTTCTGCAAGAAAACAGCCAAGATCAGAGAGCATCAAGGACCCCACATTGCAACCCTGAGCTACAAATATATCGACACATTGACCTGCTAATTCTTCTACAGTTTCCATGGATTTCAAACAAATTAATTTCAAAGTATATTTGTATATTATTAGAAGAAATAGTCCCAAATTTGATTGAGAGAGAATCTTTTTGTAGAACACCTTAGAAATTTACCAGCCAGAATTTTTCAGGTTAATGGTTAGAAGTGCTTTGTTTGAATACATTTATGCAGTGAATTCTATGAAGGACAAAAAATTGGGCCAACTTTATCAAAGGCTTAGTTTGGCCTGAGCTCCTTTGACCTCTGAAATCAAGAGCTTGTTTTTGTATATAAACCAAGAATTAGTTAAAGGGTATTCAACCCAGGAAGATACACTTTTTCCACAAGTCTCCGAGGCTTGCTGGAGTTTGGATTTCTTCTCAGAAGGGACATTAACGAAATTTTTTAGGGCTTGCGTAGTGTCTACAGAACTTTGTCTCAGCTGGCAAAAATAGAAGGCAAGGAAGGTGGGAAGAAGCATGACAAAACTGTTTTAATAGATGAATCAAATAACTTGAAAACAGAAAGGGCAATGGGATCCAGTTGTATGACACCAGAATGATGTTTGCAAATATTTTTTACCAGCAATCCATTTTGGAGCTTCCTGGAAGGAATAACTGTTCTTTGCCCTTGCTTTGTTTTAAATGACCATGTCTGATATAAGACAATCTGTCTGTCTGTCTGTCTATCTGTCTGTCTGTCTATCTATCTGTCTATCCATCTATCTATCTATCTATCTATCTATCTATCTATCTATCTATCTATCTATCTATCTATCATCTATCTAACTGTCTATCTATCTACCTACCTACTTACCTACTATCTGTCTATCTATCTATCTATCTATCTATCTATCTATCATCTATCTATCTATCGTCTGTCTATCTGTCTGTCTGTCTGTCTACCTATCTATCTGAATAGAGCTGGAAGTCTTTTAGTCCAAACCATTCCAGACAAGTGGCTGTCCAGTCTCTTCTTAAAAACCTCCAGTGGTGAAGCACCCACAACTTCTGAAGGGAAACTGTTCCACTGGTTAATTGTTCTCACTGTCAGAAAATTTCTCCTTAATTCCATGTTGCTTCTCTCTTTGTTTTGTTTCAAAAGTGAGTTTGTTTCAAAAGAGAGCTGGCAACGTTTTCTGGCCCTGGAGGTTCTTCTGCCATCTTGCATGATCTCTTGTTCAACCATCAAAGGATTCAAATCTTGCCAGAGCTTTAAATCTTTTTGACAACCATATTGAGTTGTTGTGGCAAGGGGACACGCATTTTCATCTGGTGATCTCACAAAATCTGTTTTTAAATTAGGTGTCTAAATTATTATGATTAACAATACAACAATAGTGGTAATACTGCATCCAGTTTTGGCCACCATATTATAAAAAAGATATAGAGACTATGGAAAAAGTGCAGAAAAGAGCAACAAGGAAGATTAGGGGGTTGGAAGCTAAATCTGATGAAGAAGGGTTGCAGGAGTTGGGTTTGTCTAGTCTAGTGAAAGGAAGAACTAGGGGAGACATAATAAAAGTGTTCCAGTATTTGTAGGGCTGCCACAAAGAAGAGGGGTCAAATTATTTTCCAAAGCACAAGACGTCAAGACAAGAAGCAACGGATGGACATTATTCAAGGAGAGAAGCAATCTAAAACCAAGGAGAAATTTCCTAATGATGAGAACAATGAATCCGTGGAATGACTTGCCTTCAGAAGTTGTGGAGGCTTTTGAGAAGAGACTGGACAGCCACTTGAATCAGAGAAGGGCCAGACTGAGCCTCTTCTTCATACTGCTTAATACAAAGGCCTAGAGACCAAAACATATGAAGAATGGTTGCAGAATTTGGGTCCGGCTAATCTAAAGAAAAGAAGGACCAGGGGTGATATGATAGCAATATTCCAATATTTAGGGAGCTGCCACAAAGAAGAGTGGGTCGACTTATTCTCCAAAGCGACCAGAAGGCAGGACAAGAAGCAATGGGTGGGAATTATTCAAGGAGAGAAGCAATCCAGAACTAAGGAGAAATTTCCTAACAATGAGAACAATCAACCAGCGGAACGGCTTGCCTTCAGAAGTTGTGGGTGCTCCATTAGTGCAGGCTTTAAAGAAGAGATTGGACATTCATAAGGTCTCTTGTTCCAGCAGCGGGTTGGAATAGAAGACTTCCAAAGTCCCTTCCAATTCTGTTATTCTATGTTTTTCCTTCCTTTCTCCCTTCCTTCCTCTTTGCAAGAAAGAATTTCTCTGTTTTCTTTCCCTCATGACCAAGAAAAGGCCCAGCATAATTAATTCTGACTTACAGAAGCTTGCATTAAATGGGATAGAAGCTGGTGAAAATAGGATTAGGGCTGGAGTGCAGCCAAAAACAAACAGAACTCAAAGCTCTTCTGGGGGAGGTCAGTAGAGGCTGATAAAACCCAGCTTGGGAATTAAGCAACATCAAAAATCATGGTCTCTTTGGTGCCAGGCGGTGTGTATGCATGTGTGCCTGTGTGCACATGTATGTGTATGTGTGTGTATGCGCGTGTGTGCATTGCTGAAAGTGAATGAGCAAGCGTGGTGTGAATCCAGACATCTGTGATTCAGAACATGTCTCTGTGCAAACTTTTAAAATACCTTTTGGCAAATCTTCAGCTCATCTCCTTTGGATCGTTGTACCTGCCAACAGTTCCTAGATTAGAAGAAAAAATCACTCACAAGGTTATTATTAATAAAATTAATAATTTTATTGAATTTTTTAAATGCAAATAGTAAAAACTAATATAAACTGAACTAGAAGAAAAAAAGAGAAGGTTCAGAAGGTTCAGAGAAAAGAAAAAGGCAATGAAGACAAGTAGGTTACAAATTTCACCTCAAAAGCTAATGTCAGGGTTCCAAGTAATACCCCCATCATGAACAAAACTCGGAGGCAGGTAGATTTCTCAAAGAACAGCTTTATTGGATGTATCATATTGGCACAAGCTGGTGAAAACTGACCCTTAAGGTTCCCATGCTTTTCACCTAGTTGAAAGTAAAAGTTTTCTCCCTTCCCCAAACAATCAGTCACATGGTCCAATCAAGGCGCTGTCTGGTTGCCTGGTAACTTCACTCCTCCTCTCTTCAGCCACCTGTGGGAATGTCCTTGGTTCCTAGAAGAAAGTATTTTGGTTTGGCTATAAAACCCCAGATATCTCTATTTCCCCCTCCATATCCCTCAACTCCAGTGTAGCAACATGAAGAAGGTTGTATCCCCTTACTTTCTACAGAATCTGTTTCCGGACTAATTCAAAAGCTTTGATCCTCTGGATCCTCTGGATAAACAGATGCTGTCTAGTTTCTTCTTGAAAGCCTCCACTGTTGGAGCACCCATAACTTCTGAAGACAAGCCATTCCACTGGTTAATTGCTCTCAGTATTAGGAAATTTCTCCTTAGTTCTAGATTGGTTCTGCCTTTGATTAGTTTCCATCCGTTGCTTCTCATCTTGCCTTCAACTACATTGGAGAATAGTAGATCCCTCTTCTTTGTGGCAGCCCCACTTTTTATAAAGTGTCCCAATTTCCTGTGATGACCCAGAGTGGGATACAAAACAAACACAGTTACAGAAAACAGCCCCTTTTATTCCTTCACTTTGCTCCCAAGCTCCGAATATCCTTGATGGAAGACAAAAAACTCCCACACAGTTACAAGAAAGAGGAAAAAAGCAACACAAACCAGGCAAGATAAGGGCTGGAGGACATCTACAGATAACAGAGCACACACTGGGAAGGATGCCAAACTCAGAGAGGAACAATAAACTAGAGATATTTCCATGCTTTGTTTCTAGCACTCACCCATACACATGTCTGTCCTCTTACCCAAATGTCACAGCTGCAGCCCATGAAGAGGATCAAGGCCCTCTCCTCCCCCCTCTCCCTTATCCTCTCCTCCCTGCGTGCCCTAGGATGGAGAGGGGATGGGCCTGGGTCCTCCTCTGACTGCCCAGCCGGCCTCTGCCCTTCCCCAGCCTCCTCCACAACCTCCAGAGCCACCCTTCCACTCCCTGTCTCCTGTTCCTCCTCTCCCTCAGAGTCAGTCTCCATCAGGGGCATGACATTTCCCATCAGAAGTAAAATGCATACGTGAAGGATGATTCATACCACATATCCAATCCTAACTCAAAACTGTCCAAACAGATCAAAATGAGATAGTTTAAATCTTGGATGGCATGAATAAAATTTCTTGGGGATTAGGACTGGCTGAGAAATAAATGTAACTCTCAATACAGGTAGTTTTTGATGTACAACGATTCCTTTAGTGACCGGTTAACAACATGTCAAGAAGACGGTTGGGTTTCCACATAACACAACAATCCTGAACCATAAGTCACCCATCCCCATTGTGGTACAAATGCAGTCAGGAAGACTCTTACAACCCAAAGCTACAATACACAGGAATAAGTTATAATTATACCTACTCGGTTAATTCTCGCATCAAATCAATATGTAAACCAGAAGAGACTTCTCTCTTTTTCCACCCAGCACTGCTCTTGGACGTTCATCAAGCAATGGTCACTTCCTCTCCCTTTTTATGTTTTCTACTGAGGTGGCTGTTCAAGGCCTTTTGTTGCTCTTTACTAGCTAATAAGATTATTTCTGTTTGTTACTGTATAATTCTAAAGTTCTTATATCGCTTCGCAGGGCTTGGGAGTTCAAAAGAAAAGTCCTTGGCAGAGTTCCCTTTTATGTTTGAACCCACCTGGGCAGTCATGTGCGCTGAAGACTGGCAGAGCAATTGACAGAAAAGTGGGGAGGCGGGGATTGGTGAAAAATGAGGGTAATTAGACGACAGAGCTCAGCGCCCAAATCAGAGAAGGAAGCGAGCTCTTGAAGGGAGCTTTCCCAGAGTGGAGGAGATGGCAAGGCAGGAACATGCAATTGTGGAGATGTTGAAGAGGCTGATTTTCAATGTAGCCAGATTTAGAAACTTAACTCCATCAGACCAGAAGTATCCAAACTATATTCTGCAGAACTTCAGGCTTGCTTGAGAACTCGATGAGGTTCCAGGACAGGCTAAAGGCCACCCATCAGTGGTAGGATTCAATTTTTTTTACTACCAGTTCTGTGGGTGTGGCTTGATGGGCGTGGTGTGGCGTGGCTTGGTGGGCATGGCTTGGTGGCGTGGCAGGGGAAGGTTAATGCAAAATCCCATTCCTTCCCCACCCACTAACCTGCTTTCCAGCTCCGTTCTCCTGGGCAAGGCAACCAAAGAAGACCTAGACGATCAGCTGGGACTCGATGGGAGGCAGAGAAGAGATGGGGTTGGCGGGGCCAGTCAGAGGTGGGATTGGCCGGTTCTCCAAACTACTCAAAATTTCCTCTACCAGTTCTCCAGAACTGGCTGAATACCACCTCTGCCACCCACTCACCAAATTTCACTTGAACACAGCCAGTTTTCTAGCCCTAGAGTTTTGCCTCTTAAACAGGGTTTGGGAATTTCATTTCTTTCCTTTTTTAAAAACTTAACAAATTCCTAAATGGCCTAAAAAGTTTGAATGTCTCTGAATTAGAGAGTCACCCCTGTTGGTGCAATTGCCAAAAGAGTCGTGGTGGCGCTGTGGTTAGAATGCAGTATTGCAGGCTAACTCTGCTGACTTCCAGGAATTTGATCCCGATTGGAACAAAATTGCCATTTTACACACCAGCGATTTCTTTCACTCCCTTCTCACCACATTTACTTCTTCCCCCATTGTCCCCCTTCTCTGGAGGCTTTCAGTCTGGATACTTGTGGGGAGAGGCTAAGCTTCGTTTAATCCTGAAAATAGGGCTGAAAAAGCTACGTAGATATTTCCTCCCTAGCTGCATTTCTGGGAGTTTCAAGGTGCTGGCTGGGGAATTCTGGGAGCTGAAGTCCCCCCAGTCTGAAGTTGTCGTGGTCAAGAATCACCGTGCAAAGGTAACATCGGAAGAAGCACCATTTGATGCAACCTACCATTTGATGATAGCTGCAACCTTGTCACTGGCACTTTGCTCCTTTTCTACTAGCCTTGGGGGCGCAGTGGTTACAATGCAGTGTTGCCCACAGCCAGGAGACCTTATATCCTCCCAAATGGCTGTCAAGTCTCTTCTTGAAAGCCTCCGATGATGGAACCCTCACAAGTTCTGGAGGGAAGCTTCTTTGTGGCACTTCCTTGTGGCATCTGCGGCATGGCTTGAGAGAGAAACACGATGAAGATCTCTTTATCCATTAGTCTGATCCAGCAGTGCATTTACCGTAAAACAACAAAAGGAGGCAATTGGAAGTAACCGTATTTTTTTAGTTCTAGCACCTCACAATATTCTTCGCACTACAATAAGTAACAAAGGAAGCAGCTGCCCATTCAGGCACAGAAGAACCTTTGGTCTGAACCAGAGGGTTATTCAGCAGGTTCTGAGCAGTACTAGAGAACCTCTAGTGGGAATTTTGAGTAGTTTGGAGAACCGGTCAATATCGCCTCTGACTGGCCCTGCCCCCATCTATTCTCCGCCTCCTGAATCCGAGCTGATCGGCTGGGTTTTCTTTGGTTGCCCTGCACAGGAGAATGGAGCTGGATAGCAGGTTAGTGGGGTGGGGAGGGAAGGGAAGGGGGATTTTGCAGTATATCTTTCCCCTGCCATGCCCACCAAGCCACACCCACCAAGCCACGCCCACAGAACCAATAGTAAAAAAAAATTGAATCCCACCACTGGTCTGAACCCACCACACAACCCTTCTAGTGCTCTTGGATCTGCACCACAGAATTGCACTTAAGCCTTTTTTCGAAAAACTAAAACTTTATAGGAACTTTTACAAGCACATAAAACTGACACAAGCTAATAAAGTGTACAAGCAGTAAAGAAAGGAAGGAAGGGGAAAAAAAAACAAAAGTACAGAAAGCAAAATAATAAAAAGAAAAAAAAGTTATTTCCAATTTTCTTTGCAGCCAATAAAAGTACAATTATAGAATTATATTTTACTTTGTAGAAGTAAGTGCATTTTTACATTTTATGCAAAAAGGTCTATAAGGAATTTCCAGTCAACCGTATATTATTATTTTTTCTCTAATCAAAGAGATTGATTTAGCTATCTCTGCAATCAAGAGTCTATCCTCCAGGCTGAAAGTGTTTCACTGACCTATTGCAAGCCATTCTGGAGAGAACCCCTTGGTTTGGCAAGAGTTGGTACATTTCAGTGACTCTCTGACTCTCTGCCTAACTAATTTTGCTCCTTGGCTAAGCAACCAAATATCTCAGATGAACAAAGTTTGATCCGGTTGGCATGATTCAACCTTTAGACACCTTTGGGCCTGGATAATTGGCTCTTTATTAACATTTTATCTAAAGTTTCATAAAAGCAAAGGTACAATAGCATCTTTTCCACCCAGGAAAAGTTAGCACCAGTGCCTTCTCTCTTTGTTTCTTTTTTTTTAATTTTAAAAATAAACTTTATTAAATATTAAAAAGATATATACAAAACACAAAGCATTTCATTAAAAACGAAACCAAAAACATAGAACATATACATTGCAAATTCATTAGACGATGCTTCATTATCATACAATATTCTAATACTTATTTCATATACCTGGTTAATACTCGTAACCTCTTGATATTATTCCTTCCTAGAGTCCCTTTCTATAGCCACTTCCCTTTGTTTCTTATGGCTAATGCTATTTGTTATATTTCTAACTCAAACCTTTTCATGCAGAAGCAAATGTTTGTTTGTCATTAAAAAAAAGACCCCAGACTTCAGTTCAAACTGTTTACAGATCAACTAGTAGGAAAGGGTCTCTGTTCTGAGAGTTACAATCTAAAAAGTTACAGTGCCAAATTAAACGTAGGTGGGAAGAAGGAGGAGAAGGAGGAGGAAGAGAAGGAAAAAGAGAAGAAGGAGAAGGTAATAACTAGCACATTGAACAGGATGTGGAAGCAATTCATTCAACAGGAATCTCCAAACTCAGCTAAAACTCTCTGTCCCAATTTGCAACATACTGTTTATAGCTTTTATAGCTATTTGAATATACCAAGATATAGATGTAAATGTGGATGTGGATGTTGAAGGAAAAATATGTATTGTAGCAACGACAGTGTTTTTACATACATTTTCCGAAGAGAGGACCAAGAAAAAGAAAAGGAAAGGGAGGGGAGGAACGGAGGAAGAGAGGGAAGGAATAGGAAAGGGGAAAAGAAAGGAAGATAAAAAGGAAAGGAAAGGAAACGGCAAATTAATTCGGAAGCAATCACAACCATAAATATTCAGAAGCGACACAAACTGGAAATAGATTCATCTGGAGTGAATTTCAAAGGCAAGGAAGAGTGGATTTACACTCCTCCCTTTCCATCTGCTTGTCCCCTCTCTGGGGAAGCTGGCCCCAAAATGTAAGTTTTCCTACAACTTTTTTTTCTTTCATTTTCAGCTACTGGCTGAAAAGCAGTCCCATTTCTCCATCTATCCCCCTCTCCCATCTCCTGCTTACAAGCCAGCTGGGGGCAGAAAACCCTCTCGCCATCCAATCCCCCTTCATGGCAACCACAGGTCACCAAGATATGCACAAAGGGGAGTGAGAAAAAAAATTGGTGCAAAGAGGGAATTAAGATCCCCTTGTCTAGGGGTGGGGGAGGCAGATGCAGCTGCCTGGAAACCAACGAGCAGTTGGAGATGGCTGTGCACCAGCGTTTCCTGCCTGGCTATCGCTTATTCCGAGTGTGCTAATGAGCTTGACCTCTGACCTCTTCCCTCCGCCCTGGAGAGTGCCTATCTGCAGCCAGGATGCTGGTGGGGAGGGGAGATCTCTATGCCCGTCAAGGCACGGATGTCATTTTATCAGACAGAAAGGATATCTTTTTTCCCTTAAGAGCCATGCTTTGCCTTGCATCCGGGCTTGGAAAGCAATGCGGCTGGTGCAGGACAGTTGGGAGCACAGAAAGACTTATCGGTTTTGGCAAAATATTTTCAATATTTTTCAATGGGGTTTGTTTTACCGTGCACCCAAAATAAAATGGCGATCCAGGGAAGGAGGCGAGAGAGAATAGTTTTGATCCATCAGGAATTTGGGCTTGCCATGAGATCTAGAAAAGAATTGCATTTTGTTGGTTAGGGCCCATTTTTCAAGTCTGTTGAGGTCCTTTTGAATCTTGAGTCTATCATCTAAAACCGGGGTCTCCAACCTTGGCAACTTTAAGCCTGGTGGAGTTCAACTCCCAGAATTCCCCAGCCAGCTTGGCTTCTGGGCATTGACGTCCACCAGTCTTAAAGTGGCCAAGGTTGGAGACCCCTGATCTAAAGTGTTTGGTGTTCCCCCCAGCTGGGTGTCAACTCAATTTTTGATGAATCCCCCTTCTGTCCCCTCATCTGGATCATTTATGAACATGTTATGACCTTTATGAAACATTATAAACATTTATGAAATATGTTGAGACTTTGGAAAAACTACAGAGAAGAGCAACGAGGACAGTGGTGGCTAACCAGGGGTGGGATTCTACCGGTTCGCACCCATTCGCTAGAACCAGTTGTTAACATTCTAAGCAGTTCGGAGAACCGGTTGTTAGAAGAAATTACTGGGCTAATCCTGTAAGGAAGGCAGGAAGGAAACATTCTGGGGTTGCTTATAGAAACTGCCTCTCTGTTAACCCTTATTACATTCTAGGCAGGACTAGACTTCCTGTCTCAGGAACTTCTCTGGAGTTATTTCCCCTCCTTTGCTGGTACTTTGCTTGTGTGGAGTGACCATTCAAAGTTACAATGGCACTGAAAAAAGTGACCCATGACCATTTTTCACACTTATGACTGTTGCAGCATCCCCACAGTCATGAGAGGCCGGATGAGTTGAAGTGCCCCTCGACATGAGTGGCATCGAATTGGCCATGCCCACCAAGTCACATGCCCACCAAGCCACACCTACCAATTAAGCCATGCCCACAGAACCAGTTGTTAAAAAAATTGAATCCTACCCCTGTGGCTAACCTTTTTCGGCTCCCGTGCCAATAATTGTGCGCTTGCTTGCTTGTGTACGCTTGTGTGCCAACACCCAGAAGGCAAGGTGTGCTGCCCCCTCCACTCCCTGCACATGCTCTTGAAATCCATGCATCTGCACATATGCAAGTGACTCCCTTGTGCACCATGCGTCTATGCATGCACGCGTGATTTCCCCCTCACGCACCATGCATCTTCACACATGTGCGTGCATATGTGTGCAATCCTCTCATGTGCAATGCATCCTGCGCATGCATGCGCATCTCCCACGCACCTCCTCTGCTCCCTGCACATGCGTGCCAGATACCTGACACTCAGCTGTTGGGTGGCGGTGGGCGTGCACATGAAAAATAGGGCTCTTCCAGGTGACTTCTGCCATGCTGGGGGAAATGGCTCTGCGTGCCACTTCTGGCACACATTTCATAGGTTCGCCAACATGGAACTAGGATGATGAAAGGTCTGAAGACTAAAAAATATGAAGAATGGTTGCAGTATTTGGCTATGGACAGTCTAGAGAAAAGAAAGACTAGGGGTGACATGATAGCAATGCTCCAGTACTTGAGGGGCTGCCCCAAAGAAGAGGGGGGTCAAGCTATTCTCCAAAGCACCAGACAGGGCAGAACAAGAAACAAAGGTTGGAAACTAATCAAGGAGAGAAGCAACCTAGAACTAAGGAGAAACTTCCTAACAGTGAGAACAATTAAGCAGTGGAACGGCTTGCCTTCAGAAGTGGTGAGTATTTCCTCACTGGAGGCTTTTAAGAAGAGACTGGACAGCCATTTGTCTCAAACAGTATAGGGTCTCCTACTTGGAGTTGGACTAGAACCTCCAAGGTTCCTTCCATCTCTATTCTGATTGATGTTGAAGACTACTTGGTCTAAGACAGAACCTTGAGGTCCCCCAGGGCATGCTTCCATCCATGTAGACGTAGTTTCCTTGACGACTACCTGCTGAGTGTGGTTGGTCAGCCACTTGCAAATGCATTTGGCGATGATGCTGTGTATCTCATATTGTTCTATCTTACTGAGAAGTAGACTGTGGTGTACTGCATCAAATGCCTTCCCGAAATCTAAATAAATGGTGTCCACAGCATATTCCTTATCTACTAACTTAGTCCCCTTTGTCAAAGAAGGCAATAAGTTTTATTTGGTGCGATCTGTTTTTGACAAACCCATGCTGGCTTCTAGTAATTGCTTTGTTCATTTCCAGGTGTTCATAAATGCGATGCTTGATTATCTTTTCCAGGCTTTTTCCAGGTATTGATATTAGGTTGATTAGTCCAGAGGTAGGTATTCAGCAGGTTCTGACCAGTTCTGGAGAACCAGTAGTGGAAATTTTGAGTAGTTCAGAGAACCGGCAAATCCTAACTCTGACTGGAGATTTTACAGTATCCATCCCCTACCACGCCCACCAAGCCGTTAGTAAAAAAAAATTCAATTTCACCACTGGATTAGTTGTCATGCAATCCATTATTCTGGGATTGAAAGAATGAGATCCTTATGAATATGACAAAATAAGTG
Source organism: Pseudonaja textilis (assembly GCF_900518735.1). Next base: position 3,450,759 of record NW_020769332.1, on the reverse strand, counting down.
GCTTCTAGAGATGGCAGGGATTATACTGTTCTTTGCAAAGGAATACAGGATCCACTTTCTGGCTCCAGTTTTCAAAATAAATAATAATTATTTTAATCAGGGATAGGCAATTTGTACTCCCAGGTTGCAAAGTTGTTGTTTTTTTTAAAGAAGAATTGCTGGAGCCAATTGCTTAATTTAATTTGTGTGAGCTTGGGCCCAGGGCAAGGGAAAGATTTGAGGAAATGTATTACCAGGGAGAGGCAAGGAAGACAGAATCTTGTCTCTTGGCAGAAGAGAATCAAAACACAAGGTGACCTTTCCACCTGCCTGTTGTTTTCTTGCAAAATTCTTGCGGTCTTGGGCTACAAAGTTACTTGGTTGGGCCATGCGGTGAGCTTGGCTGATAGATAATCCCATTATGTCCTGGAGGGTCATGTCTTAAGCCCATCACTCTGGAGCTGAAGGCCACCAAATATCTGCTGGGGGCAGGGAGCTGGTCTTTGTCTTTAAAAACATGTTTCTCCTCTTCTTGTCCAGGGAAATGTAATATTCTGCCTTTTTAATGCTTCCCAGAATATTTCATTCTTCTTGGGAGAGGGGTGGGCAATGACTTTCTACAATGGTGTAGCAATCATTTCCACCCTTGATCCTGGTTTGACCATCAGTGGACATTTTCAACCCAAGAGCATGGAACTGATTCTTCTGGATTTAAAAGTCCCACCTTCCTCCTATTCTTCTAGACTTTCCTCCTATTCCTGGCTGAGTATCAGCGGAGAAGATTCGGTGATCTCATCAGTAAAATGATCTCACCGAGAACTGAGCTGTCCCAAACAGCCAGAGCAAGTTTGGTTTTCTGATATTCCTGGGAAGCCCCCATTAAATCTGGAAGGCTTTGTTGAAGGAAAGGAATTGTTGGTCCCTAAGGAAACGCATCGAGTGGAAACTTCTCCCTCTGCAAAGTGGAGGTGGGAATGAAATGGAGGTGACAAGAGGGATTTAAAAGGGGGGGACCCCAAAGCTGTGGCAGTCAGTTTTTTGGAGGCATGACAAAAACTCTGACAGTTTCAAAGAACTTAGTGTAACTTTGAAAATCCATAAAGAACAGAACAGTTTTTTTCAATCCTTCCATTTCCAAAGAAGCCTTATGGTGGTATAGCCATAGCACTTAGACTTATATACCGCTTCACGGTGCTTTTGCAGCCCTCTCTAAGGGGTTTTTACAGAATCAACCTCTTGCCCCCAACAATCTGGCTCCTCATTTGACCCACCTCAGAAGGAGGGAAGGCTGAGTCAACCTTGAGCCTGGTGAGATTCGAACTGCCAAATTGCAGGCAGCTGGCAGTCAGCAGAAGTAGCCTGTAGTACTGCACTCTAACCACTGCGCCACCGAGGTATAACTACAACTATACCTCAAGAACACTAATAATCCCACCAGTGCGGATGCCACTGGGTATAGAACTGAAGTTTTCAAAGTGGCGGTGGTGGTGGTAGTAGTAGTAGCTATTATTAGTAGTAATTGTAATGGTACCATTGTTACTCGGCAGACTTCTGAGAATCTGGTGGCAGGACAAGGTGCTAGACACAGAAGTCGTCTCCAGAGCAGGCCTGCCATCAGTTTACACACAGTTGATGAAAGTCCAGATATGCTGGGCAAACCATGTTGCAAGGAAGCCTGCCCACCGCATCCCCAAACAGCTCCTCTATGGTGACCTGTCTCAAGGAAAGCGATCGCATGGGGGACAAAGGAAGCAATACAAAGACACATTGAAAGCCTCTCTCAAGTCCCTGGATAACAACAACACCTCCTAGGAAATCCTGGCACAAGACTGATTGTGATGACCCGGGGTGTGACACAAAAATAACCAAGTCATAAAATAGCATAAAGTTCCTTTAATGCCTCCAACTTGGCCCCAACATCCAATTATCCTCCGCTGGAAATTAAACTCTTAAAGAAAACAGTTTACAGAGGGAGTAAATTCAGTCCGCACCCAAAGTAAAGTTACTTCAAAATAAAAAAAACCCAACACAAACCACACTGAAGGAATTACTATGGCAGGCAAGGATGATTAATTGCAGACTTCTACCAGATAACACAGCCACCATAGTTGTGAGGAAGCCAAAACACAGATAAGCTCTGACAAGAATAATGCACACTTTGCTTCGAACAACTTTGCCATGCTCAGTTTGTCCTTTTAACCAGTCCTCAGAGTTGCAGCCCATGAAGGGGATCAGGGCCCCTTCCTCCCCCATAGATCATGCCACTTATGTTTCTCCTTTATCCGCTCCTCCCTGCATGCCCTGGGATGAAGAGGGGATGGGCCTTGGTCTTCCTCTAAATGCCCAGCTAGCCTGTGCCCTTCCCCAGTTTCCTCCACAACCTCCGGAGCCACACTCCCACTCCCTGTTGGCTGTTCCTCCTCTCCCTCGGAGTCAGATTCCAACAGGGGCATGAAACTGATCGACATGGCGCATGTTGATCCACCAAGGCTGCCAGACATTTGAAGGCAGAAGAACAACCATAGCACAAGAGATGCGAGCACTCCGCAAAGCCATAACTGCAAATGCTGCAACAGGGGTGCCCACACATGTCTGCCCAATATGTAGCAGAACATACTGTGCCCAGATAGGCCTTACCAGCCACCTGCGGACACACTGTGGATGACAGCCCACAACTTGTTAGATGTCAAGGTCCTCTTCAAACCCGATGGATGAACATTATCATCACTACTTCTATGCTGAAAATTTGAGTCCTTGAGTGCTAGCTGGTTCTTTTACAATTGGCAGTAGAAATACAGTTTTTCAACTATAGGTGACATGATTCCAATATTTAAGGGGCTGCTCCAAAGAAGAGGGGGTCTAGTGAGACCAGGAGAAAAGGTTTATAGGGAAGATTCCTTTTGAAACCAATCTTGAAAAACGAGGAGTATTTTGCGTGCACTTAACTCATCCCAAACTTTGCGTGGTGATTAAATATTCCAGAAACAGATGATGTTGTCTTGCTTCTGTCTCTCCCTCTGTGCTCATAACTGATCGGGGTTTATTTTCCTGCACCTCCACCTGGCATCTTGCTACATACTGTGGAGATTTCTGGAAGACACATGAGTCTCATAGCCCAGTTTTGAAGCTGTGAAAGAGGAGAATGGCTCTCCTTGGCTCATGTAGCGGAAGCCAGTGGAGTGAAGGGTGATGTGAGCCATCTACCCAAGGTCACATATGCATGCATGCACGCACACACACACACACACACATGCATACATATGCATGCACACACACACACACACACAAAGCAGCAGTGGGATCCTACCTGTTCCACTACTGGTTTGGTGATCGCATGCACATGCACCTAACACACACGCACCTAAGTTCAGGGACAGGTGGGAGGGCGTATCTTACACTTTTCTCTTCTTTCTCGTCTCCGCTGATTGTCGGAGGCTTTATTTTTGCTACCGGTTCAGCTGAACCTGTCCGAACCAGTAGCATAAACCCCACTGACACAGAGCTTCCTCTTCTGGTCTCTTCCCAGAGACATCTTGGGTCTAGAGACTGAAATGAACATAGAATAATCGAGTTAGAAGGGAACTTGGAGGTCTTTTAGCTCAACCCTCTGCTTGAGCAGAGGGTTGTATACTATTTCAGACAAGTGGCTGTCGCATCTCATTTTGAAAGCCTCCAGTAATTTTGCCCTCACAACTGCTGGGGGCAATTTGTTCCACTGATTAATTGTCCTCCCTGTTACGAAAATTTCTCCTTAGTTCTAGGTTGCTTCTCTCCTTGATTAGTTTCCATCCATTGTTTCTCATCTTGCCTTTTGGTACTGATCCCCTCAACGCTGTAGGAGCTCCTCAAATATTGGAACAATGCTATCATGTCCCTCCTGTTCCTTCTTTTTCACTAAATTAGACCTGCCCTATTCCAGCAACCATTCTTTATATGTTTTAGCCTCCAGCCCCCCGAATCACCTTTGTTGCTCTTCTCTGCCCTCTTTCCAGAATCTCAACATCTTTTGTATATCGTGGAGACCAGAATTGGACGGTGTATTCCAAACATGGTCTTACTTGGGCAGCTTTGTAGTTCTCTAACAGGAAGGTTCTGGGTCTTTCTCTCCGTAAATCCCATTTTCCTTTTGATCAATGTCTATCCTGGCCTTTTTCTATTGGAACCAGATTCAGATATTAAAAGCAAAATAGAAAGAAAGTGAAATCAGTAACATATACATACCAGTCCTGGAGAGATCAGTTTACATACAAGTTTTTGCATGTATTCGGTTATAATTCTATTTCATCCTATTTCTGATACAGCATATCAGTTTTATTTTTAACTTGATGGAACACTTCTTTGAAGTATACTCAATGTCTTTAATCTGGTTATTTAATTAACCTATTCTCTGGATTTGCAGAATACACTGAACAATAAATTAACTAAACCAAGGGTTTTTATTTTGAAGTGTAAGCCAGAAAGCCTAACCAAGGTTAATATGAAGCAAGCTTTGCCTATTAGATCAGAGAATATGTTGAGCTAGTAATTGTCCTGGTTAAGAAGACTGCAACACAGCCCCTGAGTCACAAAATGCACGTTTTTGTTCACATTTTGACCTAAACTCCACATTTCAATCTATTATTTATTTTCCAGTGTGCACTTTTACATCAGTTTTGAAATAATTGTGAGAATCAAAGGGCAACTGTAATATCTATATTTCACTTCATCTACGTATCTTGAAAATACAAGTGGGGTTGTTTTTCCTAAAGTGTCAGATAAATAAAAGTCTGGAGCAGTGGTGGTATTCGACTGGTTCTGCCCGGTTCTGGAGAGCCGGCAGCGGCGATGAGCAGTGGAGACTGAAGCGGTTCTCTTTGCTGCTCTGTGTTTGGCCCACCCGCTGGCCTGGGCTCCCATACTCACTTTTATGACCAGAATTCAAAGCACAGCTGTTTTGCGCGGCACAGAACAGCACCGCGCGGCAGCTGCTGCAGCGACCAGCATCGTTCAGGCTTTCAGGAAGCAAGTTAGAATGCCTCTGCACCTGCGCAAAGTGCATGTTTGGAGCGTGTGCACGCAAAGTGTGTACATGCGCGCCAAGCGCGGCCACCAAGCCATGCCCACTGAACATGTGGCAACTTTATTTGAAAACCACCACTGGCCTGGTGCATTTCTAATGCAAATCAGTACCAAATAAATTAAAAGCAGTGAGCCACAACAAAACAGCTGCAGTACTAGAAATAGAAGCCATTTTAAATGTCTTGTGGAATAGAAGAAAATATAACCTTTTCTTGAGCCAAGAACTGTGAAATCGGGAGAAATGCAAAAATCAAATAACTGTGTGCAGCTGTGTGTGTGTCAGTGAAAGTGAAACTATTGTTTTGCATACATATTTGAACAAAACCTAAACCCATGATGGTGAACCTATGGCATGCATGCTAGTGGCACGCAGAGCCATTTCTGCCATTGCCCCAGATGAGGTCCACTGCGCATGCGCGAGCACCTCCCACCAGCCAGCTGATTGTAGGGTATCTGCCGCGCATGCACGGGGGGGGCGGGATGCATGTGGGAGATGGGTGCGCATGCACAGAGGTTCAGGGCGTGCATGGGGGGTCACACGCATGCACTGGGGCATGGGGTCGCATGTGGGGGTCACACACACATGCACAGGAGCATGGGGGTATGTCGCATGCGCATTGTATTATGGGTGCAGACTCGCATGTGTGCACATGTGTTCGCACACATGCACTTTTGGCACATGACAATGAAAAGCTTAGCCATCACTTGACCTTAATCTTGCCTTATTTGTTTCCATGCCCAAAGTAAAGAACAGACAAATATCTTTTAGGATCCTGAGATATGAAATTCAGTTCTTTCTCTTTCTCCTTCTCCTTCTCCTTCTCCTTCTCCTTCTCTTTCTCCTTCTTCTCCTCCTCCTCTTCTTCTTCTCCTTCTCCTCCTCTTCTTCTCTTTCTCTTTCTCCTTCTTCTCCTCCTCCTCCTCCTCCTCTCCTCCTCCTCCTCCTCCTTCTTCTTCTCCTTCTCCTCCTCCTCTTCTTCTTCTGCTTCTCCTTCTCCTCCTCTTCCTCTTCCTCTTCTTCTTCTTCTCCTTCTCCTCCTCTTCTCCTTCTCCTTCTCCTCCTCTCCCTCCTTCTTCTTTTCCTTCTCCTCCTCTCCTTCTTCCTCCCCTCCTCCCTCCTCTTCCTCCTCTTCCTCCTGCTCCTCCTGCTTTTCTTCTCCTCCTCCCCCCTTCTTCTTCTTCCCTGAACTCATTTATTTGTTCTGGATAAATAGTCCTTGACTTATGATGAAATTTGGAACCAGAATTTCCATTATTAAGCCAGGAAGTTGATAAGTGAGTCACCTCTGATTTCACAACCTTTTTTTTTTTGTTGTTGTTGCAGCTATTGTGAAAATCACTTCAGGGGTTAAGTGAATCACGCAGCCATTAAACAAATACAGCTTGCCCCATTAATTTTGCTTTTGGAAGCCAGAAGGTTCCAAATGGCAACCACGTGACCCTGGAGCCCTGCAACTCCTGTACCTATACACACACACGGATTTGCCAAGTGACTGAATTGTGAACATTCAACCCCAGGGATGCTGCAACGGTTGTAAGTTCAATATCCAATTGTAAGTCACTTTTTTCAGCACCACTGTAACTTCAAACCACCATGAAATGAATGTGAAAGATGCTATCTTACCCCTGTAGGTTTTGGCATGTTGTTGGTGTGTAACGCTGAAAGAATGACAATAAGGATGCTGGGTAGATAAAGAATGGAACACAGGGCCCTTTTGTGTTTTCATTTTTGGCACCAAGCAGGAAGCTTTCATTCGCTGGTCCATAATTCCATCATCCTGGAAGGCATCCAAGGCAAGAGAATATAAAACCAGAGCAAGCGTGAGGGTTTGGCTCTTGGCACTAGGCTGTAAATATATACAATGTGTGCAAGTCAACTTTCTTTGACAGAGATCTTTCCGAAAGCCGTCTTCTCATGCAATTTTCTTTCTGGCTCCCTTCACATGTCCTGCTAACCAGGATAGGTTTAATTATGTTTTATTAAGCCGGAAAGTCATAATCAGAGGTGGTATTCAGCCGGTTCTGACCAGTTCTGGAGAACCGGTAGTGGAAATTTTGAGTAGTTTGGAAACCTGGCAAATACCGCCTCTGACTGGCCCCGCCAACCCCATCTATTCTCTGCCTCCCATTAAGCCCCAGCTGATCCGCTGAGTCTCCTTTGGTTGCCCTGCCAAGGAGAACGGAGCTGGAAAGCAGGTTAGTGGGTTGCAGAGAGAATGGGGATTTTACAGTATCCTTCCCCTGACACACCCACCAAGCCACACCCACAGAACTGGTAGTAAAAATATTAGAATCCCACCACTTATCATAATGGCCGGTTTCAGCCACCATGCTAAGATATAAGGACCCAGTGTTTAGCCAAAAACAAACAATGTCCTGGTACTGTGTTGTGACAACTGTTCTGGTTCTGTAGGTCAAAGCAGATCCTTGGTGTAAGGTCTCCTGCCTTGGGCACGGGGTTGGACTATGGGACCTCCAAGGTACCTTCCAGTCCTATGTGACGGGCTCAGTTTATCTATCATCACTAGTTTTTGGAATTGACTCTAGTGCTGCAACGGATGATGGGGGTGGAGTAGGTAAGGTTCATAGATTGCAGAGGATAGAAGGATAGATTGCAGAGATAGGAAACAATGGACATATTAGGTATAACTGGATGATGACCTAAAGAGTAAGTAAGGGGCTAATTAGGGGCGAGTACAGGAGATAGGAGCATTTAGGTGGGTGTGTTTACGCCTTTAAATAGCATTGGAAGGCAGAAGCTTCCAGTGTTAACCTAGACTGGATTGTGTGCCGTTCTTGCCGGATGGGAAGTTTGTTGTTTGACATTAAAACACCTTGAAACCTGCTTTCTGCTGTTGTATGCTGGTTTGTGTACAAATCTGCGAGCTTTCAGAAGACCGGCTGAGATTATGAATCTATGATCTATTTCTCCTTGGTTTTATATTTGGAGTGAATATGTGTACCACTCCTGGTTACATCCAAAGGCACCTGAAGCTCTTTGGAGAAAGCTCTAATGTTGAGAAAGATAGGGGAGAAGAGAAGAGAAGAGAAGAGAAGAGAAGAGAAGAGAAGAGAAGAGAAGAGAAGAGAAGAGAAGAGAAGAGAAGAGAAGAGAAGGATGAACAGCAGCGAAGTGGATAGGTATAGTGGTAATGAATTCACCATTAGGAGATCTGGAGCATCAAGTTGCCAGATCATGGACAAAATCTATCTAGGTTGTTGCTGAGAGTTGACACCAGGTTGATGGTCCATAGTCAGTCAATCAAGTCTATCAAGCATGTAAATAGGGACCAGGCTTCTATCCTGTGTTTTTGGCTGCTGTCTTAAGGTTTATTTTTATTCGCTTGTGGATCAGCTGTTCTTTTTTTTTTTTCCTATCTGGAGGATGACATTAAGATGACTGTCAAAAGGCACGAGGATATGTGACTCTCTTACATCTAACACCACCTTTAATAAGGATAATCCATGCTGCATTGGGTAAATTCTTTCTGACAAATGTTTTATAAGCACAGGAAATGAAGAGTTTTCTTGTGCAGAAATTAAACAATTGCCTATCCTAGATGGTAGGTAGGTAGGTAGGTAGGTAGGTAGGTAGATATAGATAGATAGATAGATAGATAGATAGATAGATAGATAGATAGATAGATAGATAGATATAGATGATAGAAAAATAGATATGGATGGAGAGAGAGATGGATAGATGGATGATAGAGATAGAAATAAAGATAGACAGATAGTGATAGAGAGATATATATAGAGAGAGAGATGAAAGGGGGAGGGAGAGAAAGAAAGAAAGAAAGAAAGAAAGAAAGAAAGAAAGAAAGAAAGAAATCTAACCACATTGGAATTAAACTTGATCTCTCAGGGGAAGTCTAGAATACTGCCAAATGAGGATTTTTTTTAAAAAAAAATGCAATGTTGAATCTTGCTCAGTCAGCAGTTTTGAACATATTCCAGGAGAGCTTTTAAGCTTGATAAAGCCAAAAGCTTCAGCATTTTTGAGCGATACTCTAACTATGAATGACATGCACCAGTTGCACTGTCATTGGGCTTTCGAAAGGAGGTAATTAAATTCTCCCTAGGAGTGCAGAGGGGGGCGGAAATGAATGATAATAATAAAAAAACAGGTGAACTCTAAAACACATGTACACAATCTTATGATTGGATTATTTAAAAAAAATATAGAATTTTTTTAAAAATTAAAATTTAAAACCCTGAAACAGAGTTCCTAGGATTTGGGGAACTAGCTAGAATTTTTTTTTTCTTTTTATTGAATCATGGCTGATTCTTGGAGTCGGTCTGGATTAATCCCATCAAGGTTTTTTGGAAGTGCTTTGCCATTGCCTCTTTCCTAGGGCTGAGACAAAGTGACTGGCCAAAGGTCACCAAGCCAGCTTTGTGCCTAAGGTGGAAGTACAATTCACGCTCTCCTGCTTTCTAGTCTGATGCCTTCACCCCCAACCCCAAAAATCGCTCTCTAGAAAAAACATAAGAGAGCGTTTATTCCCCTGAACTGATAATGAAGAATTGCTGGTCAATGTGACTTTGTTCTGCTGGAAAGACTTTGCAGGATGGAAAAAAGAAACAATGTTGGGTACAGGATACACCAGCCCCATCAAGACTTACATAAAAGGATGCAAAAACAAGTGTGCTTTAGTACACATATATGCCCATCCATAGACACTCCCCCACAAAACGTTTGGACTACAGCTAACTGTTTTTATTTGGTAAGAATGCTATGGGTGGCCCTGAGGGATTTTTGGCAGTATAGGGGATCCTGCAGTATGACCGCAGGTCAACTTGCTGGCATGCCGCTCAAAAAAGTCGAGATGCATGCACATCTGCGCACAGGCCCAATGCTCTCCCGCTAGGCTGCCAAGCTGCAAAGGTTGGGGGCCACTGTTTTAAGGCAACCCCGTGACAACCAGCAGATGATACCATTCTGCATAGATGGCTGTGTAATCTCTTCTTAAAAACCTCCAGTGTTGGAGTACTCAGAACTTGTGGAGGTAAATCATCTACCGCTGATTAATTGTTCTGAGCTTCCCCTGTTACTTCTTGTCTTGCCTTCTGGTTCTTTGGAGAATAGGTTGACACCCCCTTCTCTGTGGCAGCCCCTCAAATATTAGAAGACTGCTATCATGTCTCCCCTAGACAGGTAAAAGTAAAGGTTCCCCTCAAACCTGCGTGCTAGTCGTTCCCAGCTCTAGAGGGTGGTGCTCATCTCCGTTACAAAGCCGAAGAGCCAGCGCTGTCCGAAGACGTCTCCGTGATCATGTGGCCAGCAGGAATAAACACCAAAGGTGCAGGGAACACTGTCCTCTTCCCACCAAAGGGGTCCCTCTTTTTCTACTTGCATTTTTTTGTGTGCTTTTGAACTGCTAGATTGGCAGAAGCTGGGACGAGTAACGGGAGCTCACTCCGTTACGCGGAGCTAGGGATTCGAACTGCCAAACTGCTGACCTTTCTGATCGACAAGCTCAGCGTCTTAACCACTGAGCCACCGTGTCCCATTGTGCACAAACTGCAGGATCCCCTATATGGCCAAAAATCCCTTCATTAGCCAAGACATACCCAATTCCCACAACCACTCTTCATACGTCTTACTATCTAACCATCTTAGTTGCTCTTCTCTGCATTCTTTCCAGAGTCTCAACATCTTTTTTATAATATGGTGACCAAAAACGGAATGCAGTATTCTAAGAGAGATCTTAAAAAGAAAGGCCCACTACCTTCTCTCTTTCGAGATGCAGATGATCCTCCAACTTCTCTCCTTTGCTCTTGTATTTTAGGGTTCCTGGTTTTCCTGGTTGAGTATTTCAGGGTTCCTTGTTTCCCTCATTGACTCCACATCTGATGAGTTTGTGGACAATCCCGTGTTGTTTTCTTGGACACCACATAGAAGTGATTTATCCTTGTCTTCTACTATGGATACTTTTTTTTTTGCAATTTGCTCTACTTGATCTTGCTATATGGCACTCTCTCTCTCTCTTTCATTTATTTGATTTGTCAATCGCTTACAAGATAATAGATATAAGTGTAAACATAAATAAGAATACAGGAAATAGGTGCGAATAAATGGGGACAATAGGACAGGGACGGTAGGCACTATGGTGCACTTATGCATGCTCCTTACAGACCTCTTAGGAATGGAGTGAGGTCAAAAGTGTTTAGTTTGAGGTTAAAGGAGTGGGGGTTAGAGGACGTAAGAACAGAGTCAGGTAGTGCATTCCAGGCATTGACCACTCTGTTGCTGAAGTCATACTTTCTGCAATCCAGTTTGAAGCGGTTTACATTGAGTTTGTATCTGTTGTGTGCTCTTGTATTGTTGTGGTTGAAGCTGAAGTAGTCATTGACTGGTAGGACATTGTAGCAGATAATTTTGTGTGCTATACTTAAGTCTAACCGTAGGCGGTGTAGTTCAAGGTTGTCCAAGCCCAAAATTTCAAGCCTGGTGATGTAGGATGTATTCTGTTATGAGCAGAGGAATGTAGTACTCTTCTCGTGAAATACTTCTGGACTCGCTCAATTGTATTAATGTCCAATATGCAGTGCGGATTCCAGACTGATGAGCTGTATTCGAGTATTGGTCTGGCAAAAGTTTTGTATGCTCTAGTTAGCAATTCAATATTTCCGGAGGAGAAGCTTCGTAAGATTAGATTTACAACTCTTAATGCCTTTTTGGCAATGCTCTTGTACTGAGCTCTGGCGCTTAGGTCATTTGATATGAGAACTCCAAGGTCCTTGACAGAGTGAGGATAATCAACGAGATCATATCTGCCTAGTTTGTATTTGATGTACTGATTTTTTTTTTTTACCAATGTGTAGGACAGAGCATTTGTTGGTCGAGATTTGGAGTTGCCAGATGTTTGACCATTCAGACACCTAATCAAGGTCACTTTGAAGGACAGTAGCATTGCCAGTGGTATTGAATAGTTTTATGTCATCCGCAAAGAGGACGTAGTTGCTTATAAGGTGATTGCAAAGGTCATTTATATAGAGTATAAAGAGGGTGGGTCCTAGAATGCTACCTTGGGACTGACACTCTCTCTCTCTCTCTCTCTCTCTCTCTCTCTCTCTCTTGTTCTTTCTTTCTCTCTTTCTGTTTCTCTCTGTCTTTCTTTGTCTCTCCCTGTCTCTCTATCTCTGTCTCTCCTGCAGGAATTTTTTAATATTTTGGTGGGGGTCTCTCATCTGGACACCAACTGGTCTGTCCCTGTTTATCTTCCTTTTGAGCGCAGGCAAGGTCATCTGGGTGTAGCCACCAAGCTGGTTCTCACTTCCTAAAAGCTGTATGAAAAAGACCAACCCCAGAGTGAGTCTGAAGGCTGTCTGCAATTGTCTCATGGTTGAATGATTGAACTGGGCTAAATTTTAGTTTCAGAGACGTTTCACTGTTCACCCAGGCAGCTTCCTCAGTCGGTGCAAGGCAGAGCGTTGTTGGGATATACCAACTCCTGCCACACCAACCTCCCGTGAGAGCTGCCCTCAGGAAGCCTGGTTCTCTGCCTGCCTCTCCTTCTCTACTCTATCCGACTTCAGAGCTTTACTCATTGGAGTTAACTTCCTAACAGCCTGGCTGGGCAGATGGACTGCAGACTTCCACGCCACCAATCCGATAAGAAGTCTTCTCATGCCATCCCAGCAGGATCCAGGAAATGCAGCCTCTTCACCTCCACGGAAGGCCCCGCTCTGCCGTTCCAGCTTTCTGTCACCACCCTATTGTTTTAGAATTCGATACCTAATTTATTCTCATGACAACAAATAATTTGGCAAAAAGGAACAGAGAGGGCAACGCTTCTCCTGACACGTCCCTTCCATCTGACTGATCAAGCTGTTGTGGTGGGTTTGGCTGTCAGTTATCATGAGGAGGGGGAGCGATCCTTGAACTTGCTGAAAACTGTAGAAACAAATATATATATATATATATTCGATACCTAATTTATTCTCATGACAACAAATAATTTGGCAAAAAGGAACAGAGAGGGCAACGCTTCTCCTGACACGTCCCTTCCCTACACCCATTGCATCCTTGACCATCTGCTGAAAAAAAAAAAAAAACCCACACCATTATTTTCTGGAAAAATTGGGTTTTCCAAGACTAGGGATGGGCTTGAAGACTTAAAATCTGGAGGGAAGAAGGGAGGGAAGAAGAGAAAGAAGGAGGAGAGGAAAAGACAAAGGAAGGAAGGAAGGAAGGAAGGAAGGAAGGAAGGAAGGAAGGAAGGAAGGAAGGAAGGAAGGAAGGAAGGAAGGAAAAAAATGAAAGACTAGAAATAGAGAGAGAGAGGTAGGGAGGAAAGGGAATTTCCCCGGAGAAAGTCCTCATGCTGCAACTTAATTTCTTTCAGACTGGATGTCTCGTTGCCAACTCATCCAGCATGTAATCTTTCCATTTTGCACACTGACAATTAAGCAAGTTGCCTTCCTAACCTCAGACTCCAGGAAGAGTCTGCCTCGCTGATTCGGTTGGGTCCCCTGGGCTGAGGGTGGGAAACAGAAGGCTTCTCTGAGGTGGCTGAGACTGGTGTTTAGCCTCTCTGAGGACAGCCGCAAAGATCTGGTCGTCTCCAAAACAAGGAGACGGACAACCTGGGAAGCTCACAGCAGAGCCAGGGAGGCCCGGTGGCTGCAGGACGACAAAGACTGCGCATGTGGGAGATTATTGGGGTGTGTGTGTGTGCGCGTGTTGTGTTTGTACCCTGGGAGAGACATTGCTTGTGAAAACTATATGGATGATGCTTGCTTGTATTTTTCTTTTTTGTTTTTCAACCAATGAGAAAGAAGAAATTTAGATTTGCTTGTCAGCAGGGAAAGTTTTATTTTGTTCCCTGATCACCCCAAATCTCTCCAAATACAGATAAATTTTATGTGGATTGATCTTTAAGGGTTGCTAACTCCGTGCTCACACATCAGGTGGCCAAAGGCCTTCCCCAAGTTATACAACTGCGCAAAACTTTTAGAGACGTTGCTTTATTGTTCTATTCTTTTCTTGCCCCTTCCTCGATAACAAATAGTTGTGTTAAACTATTTCTCTCTTTTTTAAACTGCCTTCTTTTATTGTAAAGGCCGGTCAAGATTGTCATAAAGATATTTGATTTGATTTTGTTCGGTAGAATTGCTAGATATTTGATTTGATTTTGTTCTGTAGAATTGCTAAATATTGATTAGCTTTCAAGATCTGATTGCTCTGACTTGGAAGCTGTGGTCCCCAAAACAGACCTGCATTCATTTCTCAGATTCAAGCCCCAAACTAGAATGTCAATAAATAGGAAAGTGCCCGCGAGCAGATGCGAAGGGTTAGGTTTAGAGTTAGGGCTAACAAGGAGCCCAAAGGAATGTCTTGAGCCTTCCAGAGGGATGGGGCAATCAATTCAATCCTTACAACCACTAATGTTATCCCAACCGCCCCAAATCAGGGCAAAAGTGATATTCCTACTGATGGCATTCTACTACAATCCACAGAGCTGCCCGCCATGAATTAAATCCCACAAAGAATAAAAATGGGGTGAATCAGGGGAGAGAGAGAGAGAGAGAGAGAGAGAGAGAGAACTCAAAATGGTGCCTGCAAGTGTATACCACTTGTAGCAACAGCAGTTAGACTTAGTGCAGTCTCCATAGTGCTGGGTTCTGATTTTACCGACCACAGAAGGACGGAAGGGGGAGTCAACCTTGAGCTGGTCAGGATCAACCTCCAGGCTCTACAAGTTTTGAAGGAGTCGAGTCTTGCTGATATCTTGAAGCATCTTGCAGGTGTAAATCCATCAAGACAGAAACGCTTAGAATCTATTGGTGTGTAACTTTTCCAACTTCAGCTGGAGCAGAAGACTCAAGAAATTTTTTTAGGATTCTCTGAAATTTGTTTGAAGTATTCTTTAAATGTATCTATTTTCCCTGGAACTGACTTTCTCCTTCCTTCCTTCCTTCCTCCCTCCCTCCCTCCCTCCCTTGCCTCCTTCTTCCCTTTGTTGTCTTCCTTCTTTCTTTCCTCCTTCCCTTGCTTCCTTCTTTCCTTATTGTCTTCTTTTTTTCCTTCCTTTTTTCTCCCTCCTTGCTTCCTCCTTTCCTTATTGTCTTCCTTTCTTCCTCCCTCTCTCCCTCCCTCTTCATCATATTTTAAAAATTGTGCATTTGAATTTCCTCCTGTGGGGTGATGCTGGGGCAGTCCTACTGACTGACCAACTGGGGCAGGAGTTTTATTCCCTTGTCTTGTTAAAAACTCACGGACAAAGCCATATTTTGCCACATACTCCCAGCTCTAGCCAAAGGCATTTCTTTCTCCTTGAAGCCAGAAATCTCCCATCCAATTTTAATTCCTGCTGCTTTTAACAGCCTGAGAGATTAATTGGACTCAAGTTGGCTCAGCGCCAGTCCTCATTCATCCCACGCTGGAGTGACCGACGGTTCCAGATAGCCAAGGAGGTAAAAGTTTGATAAGGACTAAGTCTCTCTTAAGAAGAAGCATCGGGGGAGAGCCCCAGTTCAGCCCCTGGCAAAGCCCTTATCAGGACATGTTTGCAAAACACTGCAACGGATTTTGCTCACGGAGCCCTTCGGCCGACTTCCTCCAATTGGCACCCTTGGGGGCATTTTAGACTTGAAGTCTCTCCATGCTGTGCCAAAGACTTCAGCCGCATGTTGCAGAAATAGGCTGCAAAAAGATGAAGGGGAAAAAAGAAAATCAAATTCAAATTAGCTACGTGTAATAAAAATCCTGGAAAAAGAGTTTTATATATTTTCTGTGCTAATTGACAGTGAAAAGGAAAAAGGGGGGAGTAATTAATAGGAGATACAAAAATGCTTTAAAATTCATAATTCGTAAATACATCGTAAGTTAATTGCCCAAATCTTAATGTGCTCTTTTAAAGTTGTTGTTTTTTTAAAAAAAATATTGTTTTTGGAAGGGAGATTAAGTGGGGCGATGATAGAAATGTGAAATATAGAGAAAGACATCCCACAGATGTTACCACAGACATGCTTGCAATGGGAAAAAAAACTGTTTTAAACCATACTATAAGGTGATTACCACATCCAGCCTGTATTGAGTCCCTGAGAAGCAGTGTTCAATACATTTCAGATGCTTGTTTCACCTTCAACGGTGTCCTTAAAAATACCTTTTTTTCAGGTAATGTCTTTTTTGAGATACCACAGAACTTTTGAGGGTTTTGCATTTTGCTACAAAAATTAAAAAAGGAAAAAAGTATGATTAAAAACCTAAATAAGAAATCAAATAAAAATATTTTTTTTAAAAAAAATCACCTTAATATTCCCCCAAGATTGCAATCTTTGGTGTGAGTAGAAAGCTGGCAGATGGATTAAGTACAACATCTGGCTTAGCTCTTTTACAGCTGCAACCTTTCCTCCCTACGATTTCTCTCTTCTTTTCTCTTTTCCTTTCTATGCCTCATTTCATTCATTCCTTCTGATTTCTTAGAAGATGTTGAGACTTTGGAAAAAGTTCAGAGAAGAGCAACTAAGACGGTCAAAGACCTGGAAGCTAAAACATATGAAGAACAGCTTCAGGTTTTGGATCTGGCTAGGCTAAAGAAAAGAAGAATTAGGGGTGACAGGATGGCAGAGTTCCAGTATTTGAGAGGCTGCCCCAAAGAAGAGGGGGTCAATTTATTCCCCAAAGCACCTGAAGGCAACACAAGAAACAATGGATGGAAACTAATCAAGGAGAGAAACAACTTGGAATTAAGGAGAAGCTTTGCCTTCAGAAATCGTGAGCGCTCCATCACTGGAGGTTTTAAAGAAGAGACTGGACAGTTACTTATCTGAAATAGTATAGGTCCATGATGGTGAATCTATGGCACACATGCCACATGTGGCATGCAGAGCCATTTGTGCCAGCACGCAAGCCACAGGCAAACTTACCTCAATGCGCATGCGAGCGCCTCACTGCTGATTTTTGAGTGGTTTGAGGCCTTTTTTGGCCTCCCAGAGGCTTGAAAAAAGCCTCTGCAGGCTTTGCAGGATGAAAAATAGGCCCTATTCGTCACTTCCTGTAATACCGAAAGTGATGAAACGGGCCTATTATTCAACCTGCAAAGCCTGCAGAGCTTTTTTCAAGCCTCTGGGAGGCCGAAAAAGGCCTCAAACCAGCTGAAAATCAGCAGTGAAGCACAGAGCAGGTAAGGGGGCAGCAGGGAGGGATTGTGCACACATGCGCTGGGGGTGAGGGGTGCACATTGCCTTCCAGGTGCTGGCATGTGAGCACGCACACAATTTTTGGCACAGGAGCCCAAAATGGTTAGCCACCACTAGTATAGGTTCTCCTGCTTGAATACTGGACTAGATGACCTCCAAGGTCCCTTCCAGCTTTATTCTATTCTATTCTATTCTATTCTATTCTATTCTATTCTGGCCTGGCCTAGCCTACTCCCTACTCTACTCTGCTCTATTCCTTATTCTACTCTACTCTATTATTATTCTGTTTCTCTTCCCAATTCTCAGTGTAATTACAGAATCTGAAATAGAACTAAAGGATGCCATTGTGATGTTGTAGAAATAGAAGGTATATAGGCAGATCATGACTTACAACCATTCATTTAGCGACTGTTCAAAGTTACAATGCCAAGTGTAGTGACGACCAGTCCTCACACTTATGGCCATCCCAGCTTCTCTATAGTTACGTGATCCAAATTTGCGCATTTAGCAATATGCATGTATTTACCGCATCCTTCCCAGCTGGTTTCCAACAAGCAAAGCCAATGGGAGAAGCTGGATTTGCTTAAAGACCACATGATTCAGTTAAACAACTGCAGTGATTCGCTTAACAGCAGTTGCTAAGAAGTTTGTAAAATTGGCTACAACTCGCTGAACAACTGCCTTACTTAGCAACAGAAAATCTGGACCTCATTGTTGGTTGTAAGTTGGGGACTATCTTACATACAAAGAGTTATTAAAGACCGTTTTCATTTTAACACTGAGCTTTGTATGTTCCTCCTTTTTATTTCGTTTCACATTGCAAAGCATATTTATTTACCCAGTTTGGAAAGGCGGCCTAAATAGAAACTTCTAGAAAAGCTAGCAAAAAGCAGGTGTGATATGGATTGTATCCTGCAATTAATATTCATGCCTTTTTATCACAGGGAAAAGCAAAAGAGGACAAACAGCCTGTCCTATGCAAAAACCATCAAGCATAAAAAAAAATTGCTTCATCAAAATGCTATTTGCATTTTAAGGACAGCTCCCTTTGGCCCAAAATACAGGTCGCCCTCGAGGTATGACCACAATTGCGCTCTAAGTGTATGTGGCAAAGCGAGGCATTTGTTAAGGGAGTGTGTCCTGTTTTACAAGTTTTATTGCCCCGTTTGTTAAGTGAATCCCTGTGGTTGTTAAATGAGCAGCACGGTTGCTAAGTGAAGCTGGTTGCTAAGTGAAGCTTACTTCACTGCTTGAGCAGTGGGTTGGACTAGAAGACCTCCAAGGTCCCTTCCAACTCTGGTATTCTATGTTCTAGTCATTTAGTGGCTGGTTCTGTTCACCCCCCATTCAACATTGAAAGAAGGCCGAAGTCCAATTAAATAGTGAAAACAGACAACACCTATATTTGATTAAATTAAAATGACATGTAAATGCAATGCTGTTGATAAGATGATTCCCAATGTCTCTGAACAATTTCTCTTTCTGACCAATCAAAAGTTACAATTAGGCTTTAGGGTGAGGTCTAATAGTGCTCTCTTAGCTTGTTGGATCACAAAGTCCATAATTCACGTAGAGTCTGGGAAGCAAAGGTCGATCACATCTTGAGGACTAAGACTTAAAATTTCAGTTCCAATAACTTCAAAAAAAACCCAACAAAAATATTTGGGGAGTTTCACTTTATTTTCTGAAATGGGATGGAATAATAAATTATTTCATCTACCTGTCTAGGAATCTCTATTAATTCTAATCCTAGGTTGCATTAATAGAGAGATAGAATCAAGATCATGTGAAGTGTTAATACCTCTTTATAGAAGAAGAATAGAATTCTTTATTGGCCAAGTATGATTGGACACACAAGGAAGTTGTCTTTGGTGCAAATGCTCTCAGTGTTCATAAAAGAAAAGATACATTCGTCAAAAGTCAAGAAGTTTTAAAGAAGAGATTGGACAACCATTTGTCTGAAATGGTATGGGGTTTCCTGCCTGAGAAGCAGGTTGGACTAGAAGATCTCAAAGGTCCCTTCCAACTCTGCTATTCTGTTAATTCATGCTGGCTTAAACTCTTAAATAACTAGAACCATGCAGCCAATTTGAGTCAATATTTTCCCCAAGTTTTTCTGCTCCATTTAAGGTCAGGTCTTGGAGGTGGAGGCAAGGATTACTTGACTACATTATTCTGAGCTGACGTGCTCACCAAGAGAGGCACCAGACAGCTGCTGAAGCCAGCTGCATGATCCTTGGGGAGGACCCTCCAAGATGCCGGGCTAATTTGGCGGGGGTGGGGGTGGAAAGGCAGGATGATATGTTTCCAAAGAAACCACAGATCTGATCCTGGAGCAATTGTCAGCAAAATAATTCTTAAGCTGTGTGATGTCACTTGAGAGAGGTTTCATTCAGGAGTTGTGTGCTATTGTCCAGTCTCTTCTTGAAAACTTCCAGTGAAGAAGCTCCCACAACTTCTGAAGGAAGCTTCTGTTCCATGGGTTGATTGTTCTCCCTGTCAGAAAATTCCTCCTTATTTCCAGGTTGAATCTCTCCTTGTTCAGTTTCCATCCATTATTCCTTGTCTGGCCTTCGGGTGCCTTGGAAAATAGCTTTGACCACTTCCTCCTCTCTATGGCAGCCCCTCAAATATTGGAAGGCTGCTCTCCTGCCTCCCCCGGTCCTTCTCTTCCCTAGACTAGCCAGGCCCAGTTCCTGCAACCGTTCATTGGATGTTTTAGCCTCCAGTCCCCTCATCACCCTCATCACTCTTTCTTTTCGCTTCTTTGTAGTCATGATGAAATTCACGAGTAGCCTCTTTTTCCAAACCCATCCTTTGCACCTGCTGTGATCGGAACTTCGCAAGATGTGAATCCAGACAGGGCTCATCTTCTCCCGGACCTCTTCAGCAGAATGGCATTTTTTGCAAACCACAACCAAGAGGAATCTAGGTTTCAGACTGCATTCGGGGCTGATCGTTTGTGATTTACAAGAGGATTGAACCAAGAATTTCTCTCTGCCGTTGACATGCTAACTGGGCAGAAGGCAAGCATTCTTGTCCCCCATTTCAAGGAAACCTTAGAAAAGCCCCACCTGAGCCAGCATCCGTGCTGCAGCTCCCCAAAAAGCCAATGCAATCCTAGGCTGCATTAACGGAGGGATAGAATCAAAATCACGCGAAGTGTTAATACCGCTTTATAATGCTTTGGAAAGGCCACATGGGGAATATTGCATCAATTTTTGGGGTTGCCATGATACGAAAAAAAAAAAAATGTTGAGATATCTAGAAAGTGCAGAGAACAATAACAAAGGTGATTGGGGGCTGGAGGCTAAAACATACGAAGAACGGTTGATTGGAACTGTGTACTCTGATGAAAAGAAGGACTAGGGGAGGCATGATAGCAGTATTCCAATATTTAGGGAGCTGCCACAAAGAAGAGTTATTCTCCAAAGCACCTGAAGGCAGGACAAGAAGCAAGAGATGGAAACTAATCAAAGAGAGAAGCAACCTAGAACAAAGGATTAATTTTCTAACAGTGAAAACAATTAACCAGTGGAACGGCTTGCCCCTTGAAGCACTGAGTGTTCTACCACTGGAGGTTTTTGAGAAGAGACAGCCATTGTCTGGAATGATTGGGTCTCCTTCCTTCCAATTCTTCTCCAGTCCCTTACATCACTTTTATTCACTGTTCTTCTATTTCATTGGTATTCGTTCTTACTATTGAATCAAAATTAGATAATAAAATGCCTGCTATGTGTAGAAGTATACTTGCGTGTGTGTGTGTGTGTGTGTGTGTGTGTGTGTGTGTGTGTGTGTGTATCTCTGTACAAATTAATGACGTCTTTAGTTCCTGTCATGCTTTTAAGAGCAACTGGGAGGGATACGGTTCTCTTGACAGCAAGAGCTGCATTCGAAGAGGCTTCTGATGAGGTTATTACTGTCTAAGTTAATGTTCACACCCCCTTCCTGTTTCCCAGCAGAGATCTTGCTGGCTTGCAGCCAAGTCTTATTTTGACTCAGATCCCAGTGTGCCGGCCAACTGTTCCTCCATTTCATATCTGACATATCCTGTACATTAAAACATCCTCAGTTCAAACCTTTTGTTTCTGTAAACAAGTGGTGCCGAAAAAAAATAATCAATGTTTTGAAAACCTGCCAAAATCCTCTTAAGAAATGGAATGACAATATGACATTGTGTTGTAGAAGCACACATATACCCAAACACACACACACACACACACACACACACATACACTCTTTAACAGAGAAGGATTTTTATCACGGGTAATGCAATAATAGATCCTCATCAAATATAAGAGCCGTGGTGGCGCAGTGGTTAGAGTGCAGTACTGCAGACTACTTCTGCTGCCTGCTGCCTGCCTGCAATTTGGCAGATCCAATCCCACCAAGCTCAAGGTTGACTCAGCCTTCCCTCCTTCTGAGGTGGGTAAAATGAGGACCCAGATTGTTGGGGGCAAGAGACTGACTCTGTAAACCGCTTAGAGAGGGCTGGAAAGCACTGTGAAGCGGTATATGTCTAAGTCGCCCTTCCTTCCATCCATCCATCCATGGTGCACAGTGGTTAGAATGCAGTATTGCAGGCTAATTCTGCCTATTGACAGCAGTTTCATCCTGACTGGTTCAAGGTTGACTCAGCCTTCCATCCTTCCAAGGTGGGAAAAATGAGGACCAGATTGTTTGGAGCAATAGGCTGACTCTGTAAACCACTTAGAGAGGTCTGTAAAACACGATGAAACAGTATATACTGTAAGTCTAAATGCTATTGCTATTTATCTCTCTATCTCTCATCTATCTATCTATCTATCTATCTATCTATCTATCTATCTATCTATCTATCTATCTATCTATCTATATATCATCTCTTTCTTTCTCTTGCTGTGGTGGTTTGGTGGTTAGAATGCAGGATTTTAAGCTGACTCTGCTCACTGCCAGCAGTTCAAATCCCATCAGGCTCAGGGTTGACTCAGCCTTCCGTCTTTCCAACGTGGGTCAAATGAGGGCCCAGATTGTTATTGGGGGCAACAGGCTGACTCTGTAAACTGCTTAGCAAAGGCTGTGAAGCTCCGTGAAATGGTCTATAAGTCTAAGTGCTATTGCTATAGAGGTAAACTTTGTACAGGTAGTTTCTGACTGACAACAGTTCATTTAGTGACCATTCAATGTTACGACAATTGAAAACAAGGTGGCCTAGGACCATTTTTCACACTTATGACTTTTGCGGCATTCCCATGTCACGTGATCAAAACCCTGCAACCTTCTGACAAGCAAAGTCAACGGGGAAGCCAGATCTATTTAACAACCTTGTTACTAACTTAAGAACTGCAGGGATTCATTTAACAACAGTGGGAAGAAAGGCTGTAAAATGAGGCAAACCTCGCTGAACAAATGTCTCCCTTAGCAGCATAAATGTTGGGCTCAATTGTGTTGAGGACTGCCTGAAAATAAAGCCATTTCTCCCTCAAGGTTCAACAGGAACGCTTGAGTTCATAGAAGACTGTCCATCAGAAATTTCTTCCTTTTTCCCCTTTTAGCTGTAAACAAAAGCAGAACAATGTGCTCAAAGGTTTTTCTTTTTCTCTTAAGCTCTTGTGAAATAGATTATCCTGATTCCCCTTGGATGTCAGATCCTTGAGTTGGCTGCACATCAGTAATTTGAGATGCTGTGTTGGGGTTTGTCCTTACCTAACTGTTCAGTGGTTGAAGTTTGCTCTCCATCCTCCCCACACATCTCCACCCACATCACAAATGGGGGGAGGGGGGAAAACCCCCTCCAAAAGGATGTTTTGGCAACTGGACCTCAACAGGAAGCCATGAAAAGGGGAACAGTCCCAACGATTAACAAAGAGAAATATGTAGTCTAATGAAGAGACGGACTAGGGGTGGAATGATAGTCTTCCTATATTTGAGGGGCTGTCATAGTGAAAAGGGGGTCAACCTTGGATAGGATAGGATAGGACAGGATAGAGGAGAGGAGAGGAGAGGAGAGGAGAGGAGAGGAGAGGAGAGGAGAGGAGAAGAGAAGAGAAGAGAAGAGAAGAGAAGAGAAGAGAAGAGAAGAGAATTCTTTATTGGCCAAGTGTGATTGGACACAGAAGGAATTTGTCTTGGTGCAAATGCTCTCAGGGTCCATAAAAGAAAATATACATTCATCAAGAGTCAAGAATCATAAGGGATAAGACTTAATAATAGTCATGGGGTACAATAAGAATAGAATAGAATAGAATAGAATAGAATAGAATAGAATAGAATAGAATAGAATAGAATAGAATAGAATAGAATTCTTTATTGGCCAAGTGTAGCTGGACACACAAGGAATTTGTCTTTGGTGCAAATGCTCTCAGTGTCCATAAAAGAAAATATACATTTGTCAAGAGTCAAGAATCATAAGGGACAAGACTTAATAGTCATAGGGTGCAATAAGTAATCAAATCATACTAGGAAACAGTCAATAAAAGTCGTAAGGATACAAGCGACAAAGTTACGGTCATAATGAGGGGATGGGTGATACAGTTCTAGGCTGCATAAACAGAGGGATAGAATCAAGATCACATGAAGTGTTAATACCACTTTATAATGCCTTGGTAAGGCCACACTTGGAATACTGCATCCAGTTTTGGTCACCACAATGCACAAAGGATGTTGAGACTCTAGAAAGAGTGCAGAGAAGAGCAACAACGATGAATAGGAGGCTAAAACATATGAAGAATGGTTGCTGGAACTGGGTATGTCTAGTTTAATGAAAAGAAGGACTAGGAAGACATGATAACAGTGTTCCAATATCTCAGGGGCTGCCCCAAAGAAGAGGGAGTCAAGCTATTCTCCAAAGCCCCTGAAGGCAGGACAAGAAGCAATGGATGGAAACTAATAAAGGAGAGAAGCAACCTAGAACTAAGGAGGAATTTCCTGACAGTTAGAACAATTAATCAGTGGAACAACTTGCCTCCAGAAGTTGTGAATGCTCCAACACTGCAAGTTTTAAAAAAGATGTTGGATAACAATTTGTCTGAAGTGGTGTAGGGTTTCCTGCCCAGGCAGGGGGTTGGACTAGAAGACCTCTAAGGTCCCTTCCAACTCTGTTATTCTCTAATTTTGGAGTAGAGGAATTGCTTAGCCCTTTGGGAATTGCTGACTTCTGAAAATGATCCTGCCTTGCGTTTATGCAAATGCAAGGTGTAAAACTCTAGTCATACCCTGGATGGAGAATCAAATAATCAGACACAGGTCATCCTTGGCTTATGACCACAACTGGAAGCATAAATTTTGGTTGTGAATGATGCCATCCTGAAGTGAGTCACTGCTTGACCAGACCTTTACAATTATCTTTTTAACCACAGTGGTTAAGCAGATCGCATGGCTGTTAAGTGAATCACCTGGTCATTAAGCCAATCCAACGTCCTCCGTTGACTTTGCTTTTTGGAAGCTGACTGGGAAGGTCACAAATCACAATGCTGCAACCATTGTATAAACGGTTGCCAATAGCCCAAAGCACAACCACAATGAACACAGGAACCCCTTTCATTAGGATGATTGCTCATCCTTTTCTTTATGTATACTTGAGAGTATTTACAAGACAAATTCCTTGTGTTGGCCAATAAACCTATTCTATTCTATTCTATTCTATTCTATTCTGTTCTGTTCTGTTCTGTTCTGTTCTGTT
The DNA here is from genome assembly GCF_900518735.1 of Pseudonaja textilis. The sequence goes on along the minus strand of NW_020769332.1, from coordinate 3,425,912 downwards.
CTGTTCTATTCTATTCTACTCTACTCTACTCTACTCTACTCTACTCTATTCTTCATCCAATATCTATTCTATTATTTTCTATTGTATTCTTCATCCAATATCTATTCTATTTTATTCTATTCTGTTCTGTTCTGTTCTACTCTACTCTACTCTACTCTACTCTACTCTACTCTACTCTACTCTATTCTATTCTGATTACTTTTTCTCTTACCATTTTACATAAAAAATACCCTCAAGAAACATTGATGGATCCTTTAGGAGCAAAGCAGGATGATAGAATTCATTTTCAGTTCTAAAACAAATGGGGTATGGGTACTCCTTGACTTATGGCTACAATGGAGCCCAAAAATGATGCTGCAAAGTGGGACGGTGTGACCGTTGTCCCAATGTATGACCTTTCTTGCTATAGTTGTTAAGGGAATCCCTGCAGTTGTTGAGTTAGTAGCATGGTTCCTAAGTGAATCTAGATTCCCCATTGAATTTGCTTGTCAGAAGGTTGCAAAAGGGGATCACCCAGGGATGGGATACAGCCGGTTCGGCCTGGTTTGAGTGAACCGGATGTTAAATTTACCTCCCGTTTGCTAAACCGGTAGTTGAACCAACTGGGTGGTCCTGCCCACCCTGCCCCGTCTCTCCCAGGAGTCTCCATGTGGCCCATTTTGGATGCAGGTAAGTGCAGGGTCTGCACAGAGGCTCTGGGAGGGTGAAAAATGGCCTGAACTGAAAGTTCCGGAAGTCCGAAAATGGGCGTGTTTCCAGCTTCCGGAGGCCCTCTGGAGCTTGGGGGGCATTTTCGCCCTCCCAGAGGCCTGAGGGAAGCCTCCGGACTCTGGGGAAGGCGAAAAATGGCTGAACCGGACGTTCTGGTAGGCCACGCCCACCATGGCCCCACCCACCCAGCAACCGGGCAGAGAATTGGCTGCTGGGATTTTTGAATCCCACCCCTGATCACCTGACTCTGGAACCCTGCAGCTGTCATAAATATGAGCCAGTTGCCAAGCCTCTGAATTTTGATCGTGTGGCCATTGGAATGCTGCAATGGATGTAAGTGTGAAAACTGGTCGTAAGTCAATGTTTTCAGTGCCATTGGAACTTCAAATGGTCCCTAAACAAACTGCTGCAAATTGAGGACTACCAGTATATAATCTTAAGGGTGCCGTGAAGAAAGAAAGAAAGAAAGAAAGAAAGAAAGAAAGAAAGAAAGAAAGATGGGCTGTGTCATACTAGACATAATGAGCTCTTTAGTCAAGACTGCATTTTAGACAGCACTTCCTGGAATGATCACATGCTGGGATTGTTTGACCACCCAGGAAGGTCACGACAGATAATTAGTTAAATAAAAGTTAATAGATAGTAAGGCTAAAGAGACCGTTTCTGTAATGGATGGGTATAAACAAGGATCTGTGGTGGGAACAATCTCTATCAGCTTGTCCACGGATGATTTGGATTTTAGTAGTAAGGTGGCCAGTATTGTGGACAAAACAAATTATTTTACATTGTAAAAATGAAAAGAGATGGGGAAAATTCTAGAACAGAAAAATAGAATGGAATGGAATGGAAGGGCAGGGAAGAGAAGAGAAGAGAAGAGAAGAGAAGAGAAGAGAAGAGAGAAGAGAAGAGAAGAGAAGAGAAGAGAAGAGAAGAGAAGAGAAGGAATGGGAATGGAACGGAATGGAACAGAACAGAACAGAACAGAATAGAATAGAATAGGGAAGGGAAGGGAAGGGAAAGGAAGGGAAGGGAAGGGAAGGGAAAGGAAGGGAAAGGAAGGGAAGGGAGGGGAAGAGCAGATAATGTAATTGGGTGCAGAAAAATATATATTCATTTTTCTTGGTGGAAGCTCATCAGGAGATTTCGGGATTATGTTGAGCATCCAGAGAAAATCTCATCCTTGTGAGGATGCTGAGTTCCAAAAAATGCATGTCGTACCTTAAGAATCATTAGGAAGTAAATCAAATAGAAAATTGACAATATCCTAATACTTTAAAAACAAACACGTCTCTGGTGAGGTTGTACTTGTATCTGTCTGCATCATTTTAGTCCTCCGGCCTCCAAAACAATCTGGTATCCTGGAAAAAGTTCAGTCACAATGAACACACAGCTGGAGCCAGTTCCTTCTGAGCATGTTATGGGGAAAGGACCTTCTCTCTTCACAGAAATCAGAGTTAGGGAAATTTCAGATCAGACACTGGGCCCTGTCTAACAAAATGAATTTCAGTGTAAAGAAAGGAAAAATCCTACACTTAGGCAAGAAAAACCCAAAGGACACATATAGACTGGGATGAAACCAGGCTCAATAGCAGTAACCGTGAGAGGGATCTTGGAGTCTCAGTGGACAACCAGTGTGCAGCAGCCGCCAAAAAAGCTAATGCAATTCTAAGTTGTATTAACAGAGGGATACAGTCAAGATCAAGGGAGGTACTAATACCACTCTATTAAGCCTTAGTAAGACCACACCTAGAGGACTGCATCCAGTTTTGTTCATCACATTATAAAAAAGATGTTGAGACTCTAGAAAAGTACAGAGAAGAGCAACCAGGATGATGAGGGGACTGGAGGCTAAAACATACAATGAACAGTTGCAGGAACTGGGCATGGCTAGTCTAAGGAAGAGAAGGACCAGGGGAGACATGATAGCGGTCTTCCAATATTTGAGGGGCTGCCACAGAGAGGAGGAGGAAGGGGGTCAAGCTATTTTCCAAGGCACCTGAAGGCCAGACATGGAATAATGGATGGAAACTGAACAAGGAGAGATGCAACCTGGAAATAAAGAGAAATTTTCTGACAGTGAGAGCAATCAGCCAATGGAACAGAAGTTGCCTTCAGAGGTTGTGGGAGCTTCATCCCTGGAGGCTTTCAAGAAAATACTGGACTGCTCTCTGTCAGAAATGGTGTAGGGTCTCCTGCTTGGGCAGGGGGTTGGACTAGATGACCTACAAGGTATTTCCAACTCTGTTAATCTGTTAAATATAGAGACAAGTTTCTTGCATAATGGCAATGCTGCATCCTCAGGTGTTGCGGACTTTGGAGGTCCCAGAAGGAAAGCTTTCTTCACATTAAAGCCCAACTGAGAGCAGAAATCCATTCTCTTCTTGGGGTCCTCGGTATTTGATTTTCTCAGCCTAGGGTCATCTCTTTCCTTTACCTGGACTGACAGTACAACTAACATTCTTTTTAATCTAGAACATAGAACTCAGAAGAATACATTGGAAGGGAACTTGGAGGTCTTCTAGTCCAACCCCTGGTCAAGAATAACCCTTTCAGATAAATGGTTGTCCAGTCTTTTTTCTGAAAGACTCCAGTGATGATTCAAAGACACAGGCCGCTCTTTTGAAGGCAGCAAACTCCACATTTTGGACAGAGGGGACCACTTGAAAGAGGGGTCAAAAAGGTCATCCATGTCGAAACTGAACAGCCCTCTCTCAACAGAAGGGGATACGACATCATCTATCCAGTCGATCACACAACAGTTCCAAGGAGGCTCCACACCATTTGCGCTACTCAAGTGTCCCTGAGGACACAGATAAACCTCCAAGTGGCCTCAACAACCCTCTAAAAAGATGCAAATGACCAGCTGTCTGCAAGGAGCATAAATCCTTCCATTCTCCAGCATCCAGTTAGAGCTGAAGAAGCTTCTTGGATGAGAAGCGAAACAACTTCAAAGAAAAACCAGAAAGTCCCATTGCCTCTTGAAAAAAGCTGTTTTAGGGCTTTATGCCCATGTTCAAAAAATGAGATATATGTGTTGTCTCTGTCCTGGGCATATACCCAGTACGCAGTGGCACCGTATTGCTGCCATAGTGCTGAGATGTAGAAGGTCCTCATACATCCAGAAATAAGTACCTAAAAACCTTTTAAACCCTTTTTTGGTTGCGTCAGTCTTTCAGGTAATGAACTTTTTCTGGCTCCAGAAACAGATTTGACAACCAGTTTTGCAAACTCTACATCTAACAGAATAACAGAGTTGGAGGGACCTTGGAGGTCTTCTAGTCCAACCCCCTGCTTTGAGCAGGAGAAGCCATTCTATCCACTCTCTTCTTGAAAACCTCCAGTGATGGAGCACCCACAACTGTTCTGCTGGTTAATTGGTCTCACTGTCATTGGGAAGAATTGATTTTTTTACAAAAACAACAGTATAATCTGGCAATTGGTTGTATTAATTCAACTTTCTGCTGGCAGAATAAGCTTTCTGCCAACAGTTGCTGTTGGAGAACAGATGTAAGCAGTTTCTCCATACTTTTAGATTCTCCATCTGTTTTTTTTAGCCCCAATGGAGCATTATTACCCCCTTTTCTGCCAGCTCCAGACTCTCGAGTTCTGATGTTTAGCAACTGATCAGACTTCCACATATTTGTATTATGCTTTTCAGCAAATATCTAAATAAGGATCTGGTTCTGCAGCCACAAGAAAGGGAAAGAGCGGGATGGAAAGAGAGAAGGCTGATCAGAGCCTGGTTTGGGAAACGTTAGAAGCCAGGCTAGACCAAACAGTGCATAATTTTCTACCCAAAACACAACTCATTTGAGCATTAAGCTCGTTCTATGGTATATCTTGGACTCCAAGTACATTAGTTTAACTACTACTTCATAAATTCTTCTGGTATCTTTAGGATTTGTGGCCTGGGAAAATATCCCTCAATCTCTCTTGGTGGTAACATTCTCTCTTTCCCACTCTATACCCTGGGAGACAAGGAACAAGGAAATCTGGGTTTCAAACGCTTGAAACTACACCAAATATATTCCCTGGAGTCACAAATAGGGTTTTATTTATGTTTCTGTTCAGTTACAACATTCTTGTTACATTCCACCTTTCAACATCCTAGTTCACAAAGCCATTTGGAGCACAACCGAAACCCAGGGCATTATTGAAAATCTAGCAACCCACCAAAGCAAACACCCCAGTTCCAAAGGCGTATAGAAGCTACATCTTAGATATATAGATAGAATACTTTTATTGGCCAAGTGTGATTGGACACACAAGGAATTTGTCTTGGTGCATGTGCTCTCAGTGTACATAAAAGAAAAGATACATTTGTCAAGAGTCAAGAATCATCAGGTACAACACTTAATGATAGTCGTAGGGTACAAGAAGCAATCAAATCATATTAGGAAACAGTCAATATAAATCATAAGGATACAAGCAACAAAGTTACAGTCATCTTTCCCACTTGTGTGGGAGGGGATGAGAAGATTAACAGTAATAGGAGTGCAGACTTTGTAAATAGTTGAACAGTGTTGAGGGAATTATTTGTTTAGCAGAGTGATGGCGTTTAGGAAAAAACTCCCCTTGTGTTTAGTTGTTCTGGTGTGAAGTGCTCTATAGCGTCGTTTTGAGGGAAGGAGTTGAAACAGTTTATGTCCAGGATGTGAGAGGTCTGTAAATATTTTCACAGCCCTCTTTTTGACTCCTGCAGTATACAGGTCCTCAATGGAAGGCAGGTTAGTAGTAATTCTTTTTTCTGCAGTCCTAATTATCCTCTGAAGTCTGTGTCTGCCTTGTTTGGTTACAGAGCCAAACCAGACAGTTATAGAGGTGCAGATGACAGACCCAATAATTTCTCTGTGGAACTGGATCAGCAGCTCCTTGGGCAGTTTGAGCTTCCTGAGCTGGCACAGAAAAAATAATTGTATAAGGAGAATAAGGAGAAATTTTCTGATAGGGAGAACAATTAATCAGTGGAACAACTTGCCTCCAGAAGTTGTGAATGCTCCAACACCGGAAGTTTTTAAGAAGAGATTGGATAATCATTTGTCTGAAGTGGTGTAAGGTTTCCTGCCTAAGCAGGGGGTTGGACTAGAAGACCTCCAAGATCCTTTCCAACTCTGTTATTCTATTCTATTCTGTTCTAAATATTGGAACAATGCTCTTTTATTGTGCTCTTTTATTGTAAATTGGATTAAGGACAAATTTCCTAAGGATGAGACTAATCAAGTTGGCCATTCCCACCCAGTCACATGCCCACCCAGTCATTAGGGCAGAGAACCGGTTGTTAAATTATTTGAATCCCACCACTAGTGAGATTGGTCTATGGACAGCCTTGCGTACCTGCTATCTCATTTTGCAATGAGTTTAGGATGTGTGTTCCCCTTTTGGGGATTTATAGTTGTGTACAGTTCCCTTCCACTATGCCCAAATGTACAACTGGATCCCAAACTTGTGCCAAAGCAGGTGTTAGAAAAACGATAGTGGCTGAACTCAAGGAATTTGTTAGAGTGACTTTACGTCATAAAATACAATTCCCCAGCACAGCCGAGGACGGTGGTCCTTAGGTCATGGATCTGCAATACAGATATAAAGAAGTTTTGCTGGGCGGGGGGGTTGAGTGGGTGGGCACATGTGTGCAGGGGTGTGAGTTTATGTCTGTAGGTGAGCGAAAGATCAGGCCTCAATTTTTGCAGCCAGAGAGTGGGCTGTTTTCTTTAATGTGAGGGTGAGGTGAGAGAAATCTCATGAAGCGGCCCGAGTGTGATATTGGCCAAATAACATAACTGAGAATCTAAAGAACCAACTCAGCATATTGATTTATCGCCCCGTTGTTGGATTCAGCCTTTGTAGTTTGCTGAGGATGAAATAAATCCCTAAGGGGGAAAAAAAAAACCTCAACAGGCCTAGCTTTGGGAAAGGGATGTGTTCATTACAGCTTTACAAAAAATGGCAAGTTTTGCCTGCGCCCACAGATTGTACCTATCTAACTGCAGAAGTTTGACTCCTTGGAAAATGCCTCTCTGTGCATAAGTGAAAGCAGATGGGTTTAATCTATTTCCTTTGCTCCTTTGCTTGCCTTTCTCTCCCTCCCTCTCTCTCTTTCTCTCTCTCTCTCTCTCTCTCTCCCCCACCACCCCACAGACTGTTTCCCAGTCTGTTACTTGAGTGTTATCTGTCCGGCTTCCAGATTTTCCTAATCCATTGGGGCCCCATGAAAATCTTCCAACTTCCTCCGCAGACTCGGCTCAGGTTCTGCAGCTGCTCCGTGGCAGATGTGCCAGGAAATGACAAATGAGGCCACCTGACCTGATAGAGCTTAGAGGGCTGAGAGAGGGCCCAGCTCAGTTGATCCTGCCCACTGGGCAAAGTTTGCTCCCTGCCCAAGGTCGGGGTTTTATTAAACAAAGGCTGACCAACCTGGGACGGTAACTCTTCTCCTTGGCAGCCAAGCTGGTAGATCCTGCCACTCTCTCCCATAAAAGGGCCATCACAATATTTCTCTGGGCATGAATGGATGCCCGTTTTTTATTTCTGCGGCAGTGTTTCCCTTAAGATGTGTGAACTTCAACTCCCGGAGTTCCCCAGACACCTAGGTTGGCCGCCATTGACTGTGTGACTGAGGTCCAATCCTAATTCTTCTCTTTCTGCACGAAGGAAATCCATGTTATCCATCTTCAATCTGGTTCACTCTTAATCTTAGTTCATGGGAATCTACCCATGGATTGGGGAGCATGTAAAGAAGAGGGACGCGGTGGATTAGTGGCTAAGATGCTGAGCTTGTTGATCAGAAAGGTCGGCAGTTTGGTGGTTCGAGTCCCTAATGCCACATAACGGAGTGAGCTCCTGTTCCTTGTCCCAGCTTCTGCCAACCTAGCAGTTCGAAAGCATGTAAAAAATGGAAGTAGAAAATAGGGATCACTTTGCTGGGAAGGTAACAGCGTTCCTCCGTGCACCTTTGGGCATTTAATCATGCTGGCTACATGACCACGGAGACGTCTTCGGACAGCGCTGGCTCTTCGGCTTTGTAACAGATATGAGCACTGCCCCCCTAGAACCGGAAAAGACTAGCACGTATGTGCAAGGGGAACCTTTACATTTACCTTTTTATGTAAAAAGGTGGTGATAAAGCCTCAACCTCCAAAGAGAAGTTCTTTTCCCCAGAGGGAACAGAATGTTTTTAACTGCTTTCGATTTAATAATACGTTAAAACAACAGGGCCGGCTGTGGATGAATTCAATCTGGGTTGCTCTCTTTTTGTTTTTAAAGTTTTAGCTTATTAATTTTTTATGCTACGATACCTATTTTAATTCTGTCATCACTGCTGAGTTATTTTTATTCCGGTTAATTTTAATCAATTAAAAATAAAATTATCTATTCCCTTGGAGCGTCTATGGAAATTCTCCATCATCCAGGTCATGGTTGTCCCAAAGGTGCTTTTTTCAAGAGGCAACTGGACTTTCTGTTTTTTCTTTAAAAACGTTTTGCTTCTCATCCAAGAAGCTTCTTCAGCTCTGACTGGATGATGGGGAATGGAAGGATTTTTATATTGACACAGGACAGAAAACATCCTGCAGCTAAGAAGGCTCTAAATCCATTTGCACTACTCAGGTGACCCTGACGACACAGTTAAACCTCCAAGTGGCCTCAATGATCCTCTTAAAAAATGCAAATGACCAGCTGTCTGCAAGGAGCATAAATCCTTCCATTCCCCACCATCCAGTCAGAGCTGAAGAAGTTTCTTGGACGAGAAGCTAAACGACTTCAAAAGAGACAACAAGAAAGTCCAGTCGCCTCTTGAAAAAGCACCTTTGGGACAACCATGACCTGGATGTTTGAGAATCTCCATAGATGCTTCCAGATAATTTTATATTTAATTAGCTAAAATTAACCAGAATAAAAACAACTCAGCAGTGATGTTAGAATTGAAATATGTATCATAGCGATAAAAAAAATAAGCTAAAACTTTAAAAACAAAGAGAGCAACCCAGACTGGATTCATCTACAGCTGGCCCTGTCATTTTAACATATTGTTAAATTGAGTCCAGGTAAAAACATTCCGCTTCCTAAAAAATTCCCTGAAAAAAAGGCTCAAATCGGTCCTTCTTAGGCCTTCTGTTTGCAAGGACCTCACCATTAGATAAAGTATTTAAATAGCTTCCCTTTACACAGGGAAAAGCAATTTGTTGGAGCTGTGTTGGTAGAGGAAACGGGAGCCTTTTCCCAGTGATGTCCCGGGGATGTTCTTATGCCAAACAAATCAAAACAGCAGTCACCACTGTGGATCTTCCTCTTTTTTTTAACCTGTAGACAGGAGTGAGATTCAACTGATGTAACAACTGGTTTGATGAGTGCGCATTTTGCGCACGCACAGAGCATTTGCTACTGACCTTCTCCAGCAATCTCTGTGTGTTAAATAACTGATGCACGACAATCTGCTGAGCTTGAAAACCAGGATAAAAAACACAGAATTGAGCCCAGGCGGGTGAGTGGGCCCAACAGCTAATCCTCGGAGGTACCAGTTTGCTCGAACCAGGCCAAACTGGTAGAATCCACCCCTGCCTATATCTCCTGTTTACAACGCAATCCCTTTCAGCAGTTTCCAGGAAGGTTCCACGCCCATTTGCACTATTCAGGTGACCCTGAGGGCACAGATAAATCTCCAAGTGGCCTTAGCAACTCTCAGAGAGAGCGCTAATGACCAGATGACAAAGGATATAAATCCTTCCCTTCTCCACCATTCAGCCAGAGCTGAAGAAGTTTCTTGGATGAGAAGCAAAACATCTTCAAGCAAAAACAAAGAATGGAAGAGTTCATATAAATGTATGTAGAATTTATATAAATCCTCCCATTCTCCACTATTAATGCAATATCATGGGTTTTCAATTCAATTGTATAGAATGTGAAGGATGTGTTTTTTTGTTTTAATTTTTATAATTTTCTTATGTATGATGTACACTGAAGATGACATTTAATTTTGTTGTACAAGGTGCAATGATAATAAAGTACTACTACTACTATTCAGTCAGAGCTGAAGAAGCTTCTTGGATGAGAAGTGAAACATCTTCAAGGAAAAACCAGAAAGTCCAGTTGCCTCTTGGGAAAAAAGCACCTTTGAGACAACCAGGACCTGGATGACGGAGAATTTTCACAGACATCTCTGGTCAATTATTTCTTTTTCCATTTGATTCATCAGAAAGAATTAAGAATAGATGGGAGAAATTCTGGACTCAGTCTTCTTGCTTATTTATTTGTACTTATTCATCACTGAAGCTGGGTGATAATATTTTGAGTAAGACATAAATAAAAAAAACAAAGGCACCTGTGAAGCTCCTGAAAGAAAAAGCAGGTGAAAAAAGCAACTGGTTTTTTTTTTTGGTTTTTTTGCATTTGCCTCATCTGGACATGCATTGAAATCAAATAAAGCAATGGATACATTAAGGGAGCCACAGTCTAGATGTTATTAAACATGAAACCTACGAACAAGGCCCAGATCTGCTTTTCCCCAGAAAAGGATGCCTTTGGAGATCAGTGGTGGGATTCAAAAAGTTTTACCACTGGTTTGGTGGGCGTGGCTTGGCGGGCATGGTTTGCACATGTGCATGCACTTTGCATGTGCGCCCAGACCAAACTTGCACTTTGCACAGGCACAAAGGTGTTTGCGCAGGTGCAGAGGCATTCCAGCTCACCTCCTGCAAGCCTGCACTCTCCCAGTGGCTTCAGCAGCTGCCACACAAAGCAGCTGCACTTCAAAAGCAGGGAATAAAGGTGAGTATGGCAGCCTGGGTGGGAGGATGGGCAGAGAGAACCAGTCCGGTCTTTGCTGCTCGTCGGCGCTACCGGCTCGGCAGAACCGGGCTGAACCAGTAGAATACCACCACCACTTTCGATGCTGGCTGCATTCTCATGCTAAGGAGGAGGAGGAGGAGGAGGAAAAGGAGAAGGAGAAGGAGAAGAAGAAGAAGAAGAAGAAGAAGAAGAAGAAGAAGAAGAAGAAG
>NW_020769332.1:3394697-3405764 GCF_900518735.1 Pseudonaja textilis | reverse complement strand
AAAACATTACAAGACTTGTTGAATCTTCCATTGCTAGAAGTTATGAATGAAGTTATGTTAAAGAAGAAGATACCTAAATCATGCCTATATTACACTTATTCCTAAAGAGGAGGCCGACCCATTACAAATTAAGAACTATAGACCCATTTCTCTACTAAATGCAGATTACAAAATGTTTGCTTCAATATTGGCAGAAAGACTTAAAAAATATTTAAATAATTTTATCCATCCTGATCAAAATGGATTTCTGCCAAAGAGACAAATTAAAGACAATATGAGAGTAATCTTGGACACCTTGGAATACTACAAGACACATCCTGAAAAACAAATGGCTCTGATATTTCTAGATGTACAGAAGGCATTTGATAATGTGAATTGGCGATTCATGTTATTACTGTTGGAACAGATGGGTTTTGCTAGAAAATTTATCCAAGCAATAGAAGCTATATACTATAAGCAAACGGCAAAGGTAATGATAGAGGGAGAACTGACAGTCTCTATTAATATAAGAAAAGGAACAAGAAAAGGGCGCCCACTATCACCTTTGTTGTTTGTGTTAACTTTGGAAGTGTTAAACAGAAATATTAGAGATGAAAAGAATATAAAAGGAATGAAAATCAAAAAGGAAGAATTTAAGCTGCAAGCATTTGCAGATGATCTGGTTTTCATTTTAGAAGACCCTTTAGAAACAGCATCAACATTGATAGAAAAGATAGAGACATATGGAAAGGTGGCTGGTTTGAAAATAAATAAAAATAAGACAAAGACTTTGACAAAGAATATGCTATTAAGACAAAAGGAAGAACTGGCAGACCTATTGAAAATTCAAGTCACGAATAAGATCAAGGACTTGGGGATATATTTGACAGCAAGATGTAGTACATGAAAAGAGAATAATTATATCAAACTTAAACAGCAGATAGTGCTAGATTTGGCGAAATGGGAAAACTTACAACTCTCACTAATAGGGAGAATCTCAACAATCAAGATGAATATATTATCCAGAATTTTATATTTGTTTCAAACAATTCCAATTAGGCTTGGAAAAGACTACTTTGAAGATTTAAATAAAATTGTGTTGAAATATATATGGCAAGGTAAGAAAGCAAGAATAAAGTTAAAACTTTTGCAAGATGCTAGAATTAGAGGAGGATTTGGTTTGCCTAATTGGGAATTGTACTACCAAGCTACAAATTTGATGTGGGTTAAGGAATGGATAACACTAAGAAATGCTAGATTGTTGACATTAGAAGGACATGATTTGTTGTTGGGGTGGCATGCTTTTTTATGGTACAAAGGAACTAAAACACAGGGGTATTTTAGACGACATTATATACGGGAGTCTCTGTGGTTAAACTGGGAGAAGATTAAAAGACAATGTTATTTGAAAATTCCAGTCTGGTTATCGACTATTGAAGCATTCTCGTATCCTATAATATACAAAAAGGAACAAACAGTTAGATATGGTGAAATACTGAATGAAAAGGGTGAACTTAAATCTATGCAAAAACTAGAGGAACAAGGTATAAAGATGAATTGGTTTTCATATGCGCAAATACATTCAAGGTATGATAAAGATTCTAAAACAGAAGGTTTCTATGATAAACTGACTGATTAGATAAGAGTTTGACAAGTACTGATGAAAAGGTGATTAAAAAATTATATGGATATCTATTAGAAATTAAACTAGAAGAAAAACAAGTTAAAGAAACTATGATTGCTTGGGGGAAGAATTTTGGATATGGGATTGATTTAAAGAAATGGCAAAAATTGTGATCTCAAAATTATAAAATGACAATGTCAGCAGCATATAAAGAAAATTTGTATAAGATGTTTTACAGGTGGCATTTCCCCCCGACAAGAATAGCAAGAATGTTCAAGAATAAATCCAAAAAATGTTGGAAATGTCATCAGACACCTGGCTCATATTACCAGATATGGTGGACTTGTGCGGATGCTAAAAAATACTGGACTAAAATCCACATGTGGTTGGAAAAAATGACGAAAAAACATATAGACTTGAAACCAGAGATATTTTTATTGGGAATTTTACCTGAAATATATAGTAAAGACTTGAAATACCTGATTGTAAATGTATTAACAGCGGCTAGGATTGTATTTGCTAAAAACTGGAAAAATAAGAAGATACCATCACAGGAGGAAATCATTAAGAAAATATTGGAATGTGCTGAAATGAGCAGATTGACATTTGAAATTAGAGAACAAGAGGATAAACAATTTTATAAAATTTGGGATCTTTTCTATCAATGGTTAGACAATAAAGTACAGTAATGAAATATGTAGATTTTTAGAAAATAATAAATACATAAAGATGTACTTCTTTCTTATTATAATTACAAAATGATTTTAGGATAGATTTGGGATGATAATATGAACTGTTATACAATAAATTAAGTAAATTATGGTTATCTTGTAAAACATGAATGAATAAAAGTATAGTCAAATGACTGATTAATAATGATACTAAGGTATTTAATTTTTGACTGACAATATGAGATTATATGTAATGTAATTGTAATGGAAGACTACGAAATGGAAGCACAAAACAATTTGTAAACCAACCGGCACACTGTATGTACACTTATGGAAGATGGCCTGATGTCTTTATGTTTTGTTTGTTTATATTTGTCTTTAAAAACCAATAAAATTTATTTATTTTTTAAAAAGAGGACTACAATCATGATCAAGTGGGGAACTAATACTACTCTATAATACCCTGAGTATTATACCTTGTTATAATATCTTGTTATTCAGTTCTATGGTGAGTCTATCCATTTCTACGCAGGTATAGGTTAAAAATAAGTTTATTTTTTTCTTTTCTCTTGTGTTATATGATTAATGAGAACCTGTTGCAATGAATGAACATTTGGAACATATGAATATAGCTAAGATTTGTTTTTGTACTGTCAGAGAACGATGGTAAATTGTACCAACTTATTTTCTTTTTTATAGATATCTTTGTATTTTAATATTTTAATTTCAATAAAAGCTTTTTATTTATTTTTTTAAATACTACTCTACAAATCCTTAGTAAGACCACACCTAGAGTACTGCATCCAGTTTTGGTCACAACATTATAAAAAAGATGTTGAGGCTCTAGAAAGAGTGCAGAGAAGAGCAACCAGGATGATGAGGGGACACTGGAGGCTGAAATATATGATGAACAGTTGCAGTAACTGGGCCTGGCTAGTCTAGTGAAGAGAAGGACCAGGGGAGACAGGAGAGCAGTCTTCCAATATTTGAGGGGCTGCCACAGAGAGGAAGCAGGTCAGGCTATTCTCCAAAGCACCTGTAGGCCAGACAAGGAATAATGGATGGAAACTGAACAAGGAGAGATTTGACCTGGAAATAAGGAGGAATTTCCTGACAACCCATGAGAGCAATCAACCCATGGAACAGAAGTTGCCTTTGGAAGTTGTGGGAACTTCATCACTGGAGGCTTTCGAGAAGAGCCTGGACTGCCGTTTATCAAAAATGTTGTAGGGTCTCTTGCTTGAGTGTGGGGGTTGGACTAGATGACTTACAAGGTTCCTTCCAACTCTGATTATCTGTAATCTGAAAAGACATTAATGATGATGCTCAACATAATTTAGGTTTCCAGGGTAAAAACTGTGGTCTTAAAAATAAATTAAAAAGAAATAGAAACACTAAGAATCTTCCTGCATTGATGGGCTGAAGACATAAATAGGATGCTGAGCAAAACCTTAATGAAAAGAAATATCTCTTGGGGTTTGCAAACTCTAGAATCTGATCATTCATTCTCACTGGATCTGGTCCAAAGGAAAACCTTATTGCAAACTAAAATCAGATATACCAACTGAGAAGCTAAAGTAGAACTATGGCTAGGAGGCCCTTCCAAAGGAAATCTCATAGTATAGTCTGATGAATGTCTGGGATTTTTGAGCACATTTGGGATTTATCTCCTCTTCCATAACCAGCTCAGAGGAAAAGATAAGACCCGAGGGTACCATGAGTTGTGATTATGCAACTGATCTGAATGAGTAGAAAAAAAATACTGGAAGGTTAAATATGAAGAAAATCAACTGTTTAAGACTCCAAAGTCATGTAGATAAGATAGGCAAATGGCCAGCACCTTTATTTCTTAAGGATGTCACATGAGACCCAGTGACTTTCTTGAAAATAAACATAATGCTAGAGACTTGGCAGCCTACCAACTTTTCATTAAAAACATTTTTTAAAAAACAAACATTAAGTAGGACAAAAAGTTTAGTAGACATTAAATGGGGTGTTTATGCAGGGATGTCAGTGGGAGTGGGAGTCAAGCTGGAAAGGCACAACTGAGTGATTGACACCCCACCACATATAAAAGTGGTCGGTTTTGCATGGCAGCACCAAATTAGCCATCTTGCCTGTTTTGGCACCACCCCTAATTCACGTGATCTTGATTCTATCCCTCTGTTAATGCAATTCACAGGGATAGAATCAAGACCACATGAAGCGTTTATACCATTTTACAATGCCTTTACAGGGCAGGGGTGAGGTTCAATTCTGTGGGCGTGGCTAGGTGGGCGTGGCTAGGTGGGTGTGGCCATGTGACTGGGTGGGCATGCATCTTCTTCCTT
The DNA here is from genome assembly GCF_900518735.1 of Pseudonaja textilis. Next base: position 3,401,160 of record NW_020769332.1, on the reverse strand, counting down.
TTTTGACAGCAGCCCCCATTTTTTTTTGCCTCCTGGGCCTCAGGGAAGCCTCCTGGGTAAAACAGTAAGACAGTGAGAGGGATCCCGGCACAGTGGATCATCGGAACAGCTGATCATCGGAAGGGGGGGAAAAAAGAAATCCCTTAAGCAGAGACTGGGCAGGATTGAATGCAGTCAGCGATGTTGGGCATGCGTGCAATGTTGTGCATGCACAATAAGGACTGACTGGGCAAGGGGAGAAGGTGGGGTGGAGAGGGGAGGGGGCAGACAGGGGCACGATTTGCTTGTTCTCCAAACTGCACAAAATCATAACAACCGGTTCTATAGAACCGGTCTGAACCGGTAGAATCCCACCCCTGGTACAGGAGTCCCCCAACTTGTGGGCCACAGCTACTAGTGGGCCACGAGAGATTTGCAACTGGACCATGGAAATGACTAACAAGCATGCATACGCACCCTCGCTTGCGCAAGAGGTGGGCGAGTGGCACATGCATTCCATTTAAGCAGGCGCACATTTACACCACTCACGCAAATGGAGCTCATGTGCTCGCTGACTGCTTGTGTGGAACCATCTCCTCCTCCCCACACAGGTCCACAAAGCCAGAAGTATTGGGGAACCCTTAGTAAGACCATACCTGGAATACAGCATCCAAATTTTGGTCACCATATTCTCAAAAAGAGGCTGAGACTTTGTAAAGAGTGCAGAGAAGAGCAACAAAGATGATTAGGGAGAACTGTTTCAGGAATTGAGTGTGTCTAGTTTAATGAAAACAAGGACCGGGGGTGACATTGTAGCAAGAAGGAACTAGGGGAAACATGATAGCAGTCTTCCAGCATTTGAGGGGCTGCCACAAAGAAGAGGGGTGTCAACCTATTCTCCAGAGCACCAGAAGGCAGGACAAGAAACGATGGATGGAAACTGATTAAGGACAGAAGCGACATGGAATTAAGGAGAAACTTCCTAACAGGGAGGGCAATTAACCAGTGGAACAGCTTGGCTCCAGAAGTGGTGGGTGCTCCATCACTGGAGGCTTTTAAGAAGAGATGGGACTACCATTTGTCTGGAACAGTATAAGGTCTCCTGCTTGAGCAGGGGTCTGGACTAGATCAGGGGTCTCCAACCTTAGCAACCTTAAGACTTGTGGACTTCAACTTCCAGAATTCTGGGAGTTGAAGTCCACAAGTCTTAAAGTTGCCAAGGTTGGAGAGCCCTGGACTAGAAAACCTCCAGGGTCCCTTCTAACTCTGTAATTTTGTTACTGTGGCCATAAGAGCCAGAGAAATTGGGGAGGGGGAAACTTAGAAAGGAAATCAGAATGATGATTTTTCCCCCCTTTTATTGACTTGCCTCCAATTCTTTCTGTTTCTCTATCCTTTTCCCTGTGTTGAGTTTTTGGTTGCTGGCTGCCAGGACAGAACCTTTGGATTGTACCTAGTACACGAATGACCCAATAATGACAAAATTCCCACCTCTCAATTACAAAAAGGCCACCACTTGGATCTGCACACCTGGGCTGATACATGATGATAACCTCAGTTCTTGGGAAGAAGCTGGTACATATGAAGGCCAACAGCAACTCAAGGATTGGCAGCTGTGATGTCACACTGTTGTGTGTAAATATGCATCTGCCAAACCTCCTGGGACCTCCATGCAGTCCTGTAACACATACCCTTTTGAAATGAGGTCACCGGTGTAGGAAAGGTTCCTGCCAGCAGAGACAGCTGTCATTTTCGACACTGCAGGCCTCCTTATGACAGACAGCTGCAAGGGAAAGAGCCGTTACGTTGTTTTCCTCCCCCTCTCCTGCAGTTGTCTCTGGACTACACATTTTGAAGAGGGGGTGTTTTGGGGGAAGATCAGGAGGAGGCGAGGGATGTTCCATGCACTGTCAAGATCAATCTGGACAGACTTGAACACTGGACCCTATCTAACAAAATGAAATTCAATGTAAAGGCAAGAAAAACCAAAAGGACACACATAGACTGGGTGAAACCAGGCTTAGTAGCAGTAACTGTAAGAGGGATCTTGGAATCTTAATGGACAACCAGTTAAATATGAGCCAGCAGTGTGCAGCAGCAGCCAAAAAAGCCAGTGCAATCCCAAGTTGCATTAAGAGAGGGATACAATCAAGATCAAGTGAGACCACTCTATAAAGCCTTAGTAAAACTTAGAGTATTGGATTCAGTTTTGATCACCACAGTATACAAAAGATGTTGAGACTCTGGAAAGAGTGCAGAGAAGAGCAACCAGGGGACTGGAATGTAAAACATATGTAGAACAGTTACAGGAACTGGGCCTGGCTAGTCTAATGAAGAGAAGGATCAGGGGAGACAGGAGAGCAGTCTTCCAATAATTGAGGGGCTGCCCCGGAGAGGAGGAGGGGGTCAAGCTATTTTCCAAGGCACCCAAAGACCAGACAAGGAATAATGGATGGAAACCGAACAAGGAGAGATTCAACCTGGAAATAAGGAGACATTTTCTGACAGCAAGAACAATCAATCTAAAGCTGCATTTCATCTCATCATCCCTCATTCACCTCATTTTCCTTGTCCTTAATCAACTTGAAAGAGAAACCTCTGTAAATATGCTGATCACAATGTTACGGCAAAAGTGTATGTTCTAAGTATCCTGCTTTGGAGAGAGGATTTCATTTGCCAGGGGAACAGAATGACTAACTCAGAAGTAATTCTCTCAAGGTCTTCTTGAACAAGGTTTATCAAGACGGAAGAGGTCACAAGAATTTCAGCGATTGAACTGTTTCCAATTTAGAACCAATGTATTGCCTGATGCAGTCACATGGAAAATTTCTCTGTTTTTTTTTCTCATACTTTTCCAGATGTTTGGGGCCTAGCACCACGTGAAGGAGTGAGCTCCCATCACTTGTCTCAACTTCTGCCAACCTAGTATGTAAAATGTGAGTAGATAAATAGGTACCATTCTGCTGGGAAGCTAACGCCGCTTCCTGCAGTACCAAAACAACAACAACAGGCAACAGACTTGTCCAAATGCGGGGCAAAATTGCTGGAGAAAAGCCCTGGATGATAGCAATAGCACTAGACTTATATACCGCTTCATAGTGCTTTATACAGCCCTCTCTAAGCAGTTTATAGAGTCAGCCTTTTCCCCCCAACAACCTGGGTCCTCAGAAAGGATGGAAGGCTGGGTCAACCTTGAGCCGGTCAGATTGAACTCCTGGCAGTGAGCAGTGAGTTAGCCCTACAGTACTGCACACCAACACTCCAGGAGAATGTGGTTAGCCACTCTGTGTGTGGAGCTAGCTTGCCCTCTGCAGGGCATCCCGGATAGTGTGCAAGTGTAAACTAAACAAACTAGCAATCTTAGACAAACTGCTCTGTAATACCATTATGGACTCCCTAGCTCTCGATGTACAAATGCCACATGCTAAATAAACGAGAAACCAATCAGAAAATGCACTGATAATGTAATCGTCTGTGAGAATGTCCTTGAGAGAGAGAGGAGGAGGAGGAGCTGCAGACAAGGCAGGAGGCATCTAAGAGGCAGAGCTTAGTGCCTGGACTCAATGGCAATATGAAAAATGACTCAGAAAGGACCCTTCCTAGCTTCTTGGGTTGAACAGGTGATGGGCAGAAGAATTATTTTAGACTTGAAAAAATTACTTTACTGTAATATATTACTTTATGTAATAAATGTAACGTTGTGCTTCTTTTCTGGACTACCTCGAAGGGCTAATAGATGGTTGCACCCCAGGCTAGCCAACTGGGAAGAGAGGCCAAAACATTGCAGTAATGGGAACCTGAACTGAGTGCTGCTCCCTAGAGAAATGCGAGTGTTTAAGCATTCTTGTCCATGGGAAAACGATGAGATCCCAACAGATGAGGGTGTAATCAAAAAAATATTAGAATATGCAGAAATTGATGGGTTAATGCTTACAATTAAGGGAAAAGAAGAAACTGAATACTTCTTGATATGGGACTGATTTTACAAATGGTTAGATAATAAAAGCAGAAGTTAGAAATATGGGATATAAAAAGGACAATGTTGCAAAGGATATTTGTTAAAGTAGATAAGTTAAATATTATTGTTATTATAGAATTAGTATTATTGTGATGAATACTATTGTAAACATCTTGATTACGATTGCCTAAAAAATTGTACCCAGACAACACACTGTTTGATTGAAATTGAATTTTTACACGTTATATAAATAAAACAAATAAAACATTAAAAAAAAACACAATTCTTGTCCTGTTCAACATACGTATTTGGAAAAGTATTTCAGTTGAGCTACACCTCTAGATATTTAATGACCAAGTTTTGCAGATTGTTAGTGTTTTTCATAATATACAACATTTACATTTAACATCTTTCTAATATCCTCCTCCCCGCTTTTTGCACCTAACTTTTCAAAAATTGGAGAAGTGAGACTTGTCCACATAGGGTTCTGTTTGTCTTGTCTGTGTATAAATCACAGATTAGTCCTCCTCATTCAAATACGAACTGAGCATATTTCTTGGGGTGGGGAGGAAGTAACTTTGAAATAGGTGCCAGATTTTAATTTGTGCTAACAATCATCCCCTTTGTTTCAGCTGCATTTTCCCCTCCCCCTTCAGCTGGAAGCATTTTATGATATTTGAGCTATCTAAGAGTTTTCTTAACTGTCGATTTCATGAGTTTTGCATTATTTAATGGCTATGCTGGGTTTTTTTTTCCAAATCTAAAAGATTAGTAACGTCAGAGAGAGTTACTATTGATGAAGGCTCCAGGCAAAAGCATCTGAGAATTAGTTTCAGATGATTCTCTGCCTACTCCTGAGTAATTCAGCCAGAGAGGTAGGGCCAGGGGAGGGTCTGCTTCTTTTACAAAACATTGACTACTGCAACATGCCCTACAGGGGGCTGCCCTTGAAGAGCATCCAGAAGCTCCAGTTGGTGCAAAATGCAGTGGCTTGCATGGTTTTGTGCAGACCCCGGTGTGCACATGTACCACCTCTCCTGTGGGAGCTGCATTGGTTGCCGATTTGCTTCCGGGTGCAATTCAAAATGCTGGTTGTCCCCTTGAAAGCTCGTCATGGCTTGGGACCAGGTGATCTGAGAGAACGTCTCTTGCCAGTCACATCTACCCAACCCACTAGAGCAGGAAGGCAGAATGTCAACTCATAAAATATTTACCTGGTCTTTTAGAGTTGCCAACAGAAAGGGAGGGGGGAGCAGTGTAGCAGCTTGCAAAAGTGAAACTGCATCCCATAAATGTTTTCATAGATGGTTTCCAGGCGACCGAAGTTTCTTCTGCGCAAAATTCTAACAGGAGAGCCTGATTGATGATTCTTGGCTATGGAGGTGTCCCATTGGAGAATATAAATTATGATACACCCAGGGGGTGGGGGAAAACTAGGGTCAAGGGTGACAATGAACGATGTGTCTCAGAGTTGGCTACACCCAGACAGCACCGGCATGTTTACTCCTAATAAATCTTCTTTGAGCTTTGAAAATCCAGCTAGAGACTCATTATTTAAATGGGAGTAACTCCTGGAGCCCTGACACAGGGAATGTCGACGATCCCATCCCCGAGGGAGATACACCTGGTAGGACCCAGAAGGAGGGCCTTCTCCGTGGTGGCTCCCTCTCTCTGGAACATCATTTCCCCAGAAATTAGAATGGCCCCCTCTCTAATACTCTTCTGGAAGGCACTGAAGACCTGGTTCTGCCAGCGGGCCTGGTGAACCCAGAGCGGGATGGAGCCCATGAAATGGCTCATGTGAGGTGCTGTCGCTGGGGCAGCGAGGTGATTTCATTATATTAATTTATTATATGACTCCTTTTTATTAGTTTTACTGTTTCGTAGGAGGTTTTGTACTCTGTAAGCCACCTTGAGTCGCCATATGCAAATAGTCAGCAATATAAACTCCCTGAATAAAGGAATAAATAAATTAGTGACGGAGTTCCCAAAATAAGGAAATAAGGAGAAACTTTCTAACAGTGAGAACAATAAGCCAATAGAACAGAAGTTGCCATCGGATGTTGTGGGAGCGCCATCACTTGAGACTTTCAAGAAGAGACTGGATTGTCACCCGTCAGAAATGGCGTAGGGTCTCCTGCTTAGGCGAGGGGTTGGACTAGATGACCTAGAAGGTGCCTTCCAGCTCTATTAATCTGTCTGGGAAATACTCGTGCCTCTCTCTTGAACTCCCAAGTAACTTGGAATTGTCAGAAATAGGATCAGGCCTGCAGAGAGCTATGATTTAGTCTCAGGGAAGATTCCAAAGATTTCAGGCAAAGGCACCTCCATTCATTTCTACATAAAATTCCTTTTATCCGGACACTGGAATTTCCCATAATTAATCAAAGAACCATTTGTGCTCTGAATGAATATTCTGAATATCCTCTTTATTTTAACAAAGGAAGCTCTTCTTTGATTTTACACCTGCTGATTTTATTATCTATCTATCTATCTATCTATCTATCTATCTATCTATCTATCTAT
>NW_020769332.1:3363214-3382158 GCF_900518735.1 Pseudonaja textilis | reverse complement strand
AGGAGGAGGAGGAGGAGGAGGAGGAGGAGGAGGAGGAGGAGGACAACTTCTTCATTTTTTTCTCCTACCCAGCAATCCATGTTTTAAATTGACAACATTCCTGATATGACAGCAATTCCATTCAGCACTGGATGAAGAAATGTATTCAGATAGTCCTTGATATATGACCACAATTGAGCCCCAAATTTTTAATTGCTAAGTGAGACATTTGTTAAAATGAGTTTTGTCCCATCATACAACCTTTATTATCACAGTGGCTAAGTTAATCACTGCAGTTGCTAAGTTAGTAACATGGTTGTTAATCTGGCTTCCCTAGTTGCCTTTGCTTGTCAGGGGGTCACAAAAGGGGATCACATAACCCAGGGACTCTGCAACTGTCATAAGTATGAGTCAGTTGTCCAGGGTCTGAATTTTGATCGTGTGACCATTTCTCAATGGTTGCAAGTGTGAAAAATGGTCATAAGCCACTTTTTTCAGTGCCACCGTAACTTTGAAAGGTCACTAAATTGAACCGTTGTAAGTTAAGGACTACCTGTACTGTAGCCCATCATGTGCAGTGATGGATTGTCAGTGCGTTACAATTTTTAAATAAAATGGATAAAGAAGATTATCATACAATATTATTTCTAAAGAATTGCTCTGTTTATATAAGTAATATAATTTTCCAAACTTTTTGTTCCCACTTATTTTTTAAAGCTATCGTTATACATGTTTTTTTGCATTGCATCAATAATATTCTTCTGTGAGTTATAGATAAGTTTGCAGTAATGTTTTTTTAATGATCATTTATTTATTAAGTAGCCATTCATTCTCATTAAATTATATTAACTTGCAGTAATCACCAAAATATTAAAAACCAAGCAGAGCATAATAAAAGAAGGAATGAGAAGCGGCACAAAAAAGCATTAAAAAGATACATACACTGAGAATGCACACAAAGTACATTTCTGCCCTTAAGATAAAATATCACAGAGAGAAGAGGGTCAAACTATTTTTCAAAGCACCAGAAGGCAAGACAAGAAACAGTGGATGGAAATTAATTGAGAGATTCAAGATAGAATTAAGGATGAATTTCCCGACAATGAGAGCAATCAACCAATGGAATAGCTTGACTTCAGAAGTTGTAGGTGTTCCATCACTGGAGGCTTTTAAGAAGAGACTGGACAGCCACTTGTCTGGAATGGTATAGGGTCTCCTGCCTTGAGGAAGGGGTTGGTCTAGAAGACCTCCAAGCTCCCTTCTAATTCTGTTATTCTGGTCTTCTGTATGTCACTCCAGCCTTCTTCCTCCATCTTTCCTTACCTACCACCACTCATCTTAATGGCTGCTACCACCCACTTCAATGCCTCAAATCCTAAAATACCTTTGTTTTCAGCCCTGCATGGAACAACCTAATCTACAAAGATCCAGAACTGCCTGCAGGGGCCATGGAAAAATCTAATTATTAAGCTTCAAGAGCTGGAAACCCCAATTCCTTTTACAGGTTGCTGACTGTCATCGTACTTCATTATCCCTTTCAATCAGGTCATTTTGACCTAAAGAGCTTCCATTTGGATCTCCATCCTGTGACTCAGTTCCTCTGACCTCGCAGCGAAACCTTGAAATGGGACCAAGTTAATAGGATGGGAGACTAACATGAGCAGTTATGGGCTGCTTGATTTAAAAGGTCTTAATGGAAAAAAGAATGAAAACTACTGTGAGGACCAGATAATACGGAAGGGCTGGCTAATTAATTGATTGGTTGCATTTTCAGTCCAAATGTTATAAAAATAAAATAACCTTTTTGTACAACTGATAGATTCAAATAGATTAAAATCAAATAGGATGCGATAAAATACTTTAGATATAAACAGCAATTATAAACTATTAGACAGCAATAGCTTTATAGTGCTCTTAACTAACTAACTTATGCAGGTTGATGACTGTAATGGAGATTTCCTTTGTAATTGGCTAACAACAACTAACAGCCAGATAACTAGGTACGTCAGTTCAAAGCAGTCTATATCCATTTGTAATGGGGCAAATTTTAACAATTCTCTTAGAGATTTCTGTAGGGGCATCTGCTACCAAAAAGTATACAGTGTTAGATTCAGACCAATCTATAAGAGTATTGTACTCATATAGTAGAGCACTAAATTTTATTCTGCGTTTTTCCCCATCTTGGTGAAATGTTAATATATATTGCAAGTCCATGTATGATATCATCTTCTTTTAATGACCCCATAATCCCTTGCAGGGTTGGAGTCTGGGCAACTGAATGGACCTGAGTGTTTACTGGCCAGATGTCCTTCTTGTCACCAATGAGGAGTTATATTCAGCAGATATATTTCCATCGTGCCCAAAGAGAGAAATATCTGCCTCTACCTAGGATCGAACTCACAGCCTCCTGATTATGAGGCAAGAGCTCCACTTCTTTCTTTTCAAAATAATTTTTATTGAATTTTACCCAATTAAAAACAACACAAATACAAAACAACCACACAACAACACAAATACAATTTTTACAATGTTGAACCTACTTTTCCAGTTTCTTTGTTAACTATCTACCCATATATTTATATACATTTATTTGTTTATTTGCTGTCTGATCATCCAACCAATTATACCATTTTTTTTCCCAGACTGTATAATATTCGTTCTCTTCCCTCTCTTGTAATTCCAACATGAGTTTTGCCCTTTCTGCACAATCCATAATTTTCTTTATGATCATACTGTCTGTGGGAGTGCTATCTAATTTCCAACTTTGGGCATAGGTTATTGTTGCTGCTGTTAGAATGTGTATTATGAGGTATTCAATTTCTTTCTTAAATGTTCCTCTGATAATCCCTAGCAAGAACATTTCAGGCTTAAATTCTATTTGAAATTCTTTCTTGCAACCATATGCTAATTTTATTCCAGTATTCTTTTGCTTTAGGGTAGGATCACCACATGTGAAAAAGGTCACTGGTTTATTTTTGGACTTCCAGCATTCGGGGTTCATATTTGGGTAAATTTTGGCCAATCTTGCTGGTGCTAGATGCCAACGATAAAACATTTTCTAAAACGTTCTCTTTTTTGTAAAGACTCTACTTCTAGGCCACCAGTCAAATCCATGTATGATACGCCATACACTAAATAAATAAATAAGCAATCAGCACGACGTGAATTCTTGATATAAGGGCAACTTTGCACCTTATACCACAGATAGACACATAAACACAGAATAACAGGATTGGAAGGACCTTGGAAGTCATCTAGCCCAACCCACTGCTCAGGGGTGGGGTTCAAATTTGTTAACAACCAGTTCTGTGGGCATGGCTAGGTGGGTGTGGCCACGTGACTGGGTGAGCGTGGCTTGTATTTTTTTTTTCAGCACACCTCCCCCCCCATTTTGGGGGGCCTTCTGGGCCTCAGGGAAGCCTCCTGGTGGGGGGATTTGCTCCCAGGAAGCTTCCCTGGCACCCAGGAACACAAAAAATGGAGCGCATGGGGGGTTTGCTGTGCCCCCCTCCATGGCCGCCTTTCTGGGCCTCAGGGAAGCCTCCTGGGTGAAGCAGTAAGACAGGAGGGGAATCCTGGCACAGCTGATCATAGGAACAGCTGATTGTCAGGAGGGGGGAAAAAGAAACCCTTTAAGGAGTGACTGAGCATAGAAGAACCGAATCAGTGATATCAGGCATGTGTGCAAGTTGCAGATGCGTGATAAGGACTGACTGAGGGAAGGGGAGGGGTGGGCAGAGAGGGGCGGGGCCAGCCAGGGGCACAATTTGCCTGTTGTCTGAACTGTGCAGAATCTTAACCACCAGTTCTATAGAACCGGTCGAAACCGATAGAATCCCACCTCTGTCCCCGCTTGAGCAGAAAACCTTATACCATTTCAGACAAATGGCTGTCCCAATCTCTTCTTGAAAATCTCCAGTGATGGACACCCACAACTTCTGGAGGCAAGCTGCTCCACTGATTGATTGTACTCACCGTTAGGACATTTCTTTTTAATTCTAGGTTGCTTCTTTCCTTAGCTTCCATCCATTGTTTCTTGCCTTCTGGTGCTTTGGAAAGTAACTAAGTTGATCCCCTCTTTTTTGTGGCTATCCCTCAAATACTGGAACACTGCTATCATGTCACTCCTGGTCCTTCTTTTCACTAGACTAGACATACCCAATTCCGGCAAGTGTTCTTCGTATTAATTCCTGTATAAGCTTAAAAATAAAGCCTATAATTTTCTGATCAGTGAGATAATATTAATTCAGTGGTAAACATGTGCATTGGGGTATCTACGGAGATTCTCAATCTTCCAGGTCATGGTTGTCCCAACGGTGCTCTTTCAGGATGCAACTGGACTTTTGATGTCCCATAATGATTCTTGTTTCTCATCTCTGCACCCTTTCCAGAGTCTCAACATCTTTTTTTATACTGCGGTCTTATTAAGGCTTTGTGAAGCTGTACCCGTAAACCATCCTTCCATAAACTTTCATGATTGGCCACAACACTTTGCAAGTGGTATACCTTTCTGTTTAAGAGGGGAAAGTAACTTTTAAAAAATAAATGGCAAACACACACCCCTCCCCCCCAAAAAACCCCGTATCTTAAAATATCACTTCAATCAGTTTACTGTAAACTGAGAACAAGAGCATTTTATCTCGGAAATAGCTTTCTCCAGCTATCAGGGCTTGCACTGAGAAGCTGGTAAAGGGATAATTACTTCCCAGAATAGCTAATTTTTTTTTCTGTGGGAACAAGTCAGACTAAAAACTCATTCCTAACATTCAGTTTCAACCAATATCTCAGCCCGGCAAGGCAGAATCAGCAGACGATGGAGAGGAACTTTGCAACCAGCAAAGGAAAATTGCAAGTATTATTTCAGAATACCGTTATCCTTGCTTCATTAACTGACATCATTGGAAAAGCAGACTGAACCCAACGAACCTGACAGCTCATCTTGAGAAGAGAGTCTGTAAACAAATCAGTCATTTCCAACCAGACTGGCCCTCCATCGTTTCTCAATTTGCTTCATTCACACCAAGGCTGAGTAAGGGGAGGCACCAAGGCAGAACCTGCTGGGAATAAACAGGACAGGAATGTATTTCCAACGTTGCATACAAGGGAGATACTCCACAGAATTTCTGAGGTGTAATTACGCATAATGCAAGGCCTGCTGCAGAAAAACGGTGCCTGTAGACATTTTTGGGAAGATTTGTTGACTATCGAAATACTTCCATGTTCTATGTGGGGAGAAAATGGAATAAAGAAATGACCCATTTCATGTCTGTGGTACAGGATGTAGCCCTCACACTCCCAGATCCATTGTGGAACAGAATAGAACAGAATAACAGAGCTGGGACCTTGTAGGTCATCTAGTTCAGCGGTCGCCAACTGGTGGGCCACAGCCCACTGGTGGGCTGTGAGAAAATTTTGGTGGGCCGCAGAGAAATCTCAACCCCAGAGCACCTCCAGAAAGCAATTAATCCAGGCCGCGCAGAAACGTAAGGCTGCACCACCCACATGGCCCATGGGAACACTCCCCACCCACTCACTCCTTACCTGGCAAACTTGCCTACTAAATTACTATTTTTCCGACCATCAGCTGTTCTGCTGTGCTGGGAGATTAAGATTAGCTAGGAAGTAGGAAATGGTTCGATTTCTTGCTTTCTAGCTAGTCTTTAGATCTTTGGCTCTGCTTTTAAGCACAGCCGAACCTCCCTTAGGACTGAAGGTTCTATTATTCAGTGTAGACTCACAGCAAGCAAATTTTTTGTGACAGACTGAGCTAGCCAATTGCAGATAGATAGATCACTGAATGATTCTGTGAGCAACTCAATCTGCCTGCCTGCTTTGCCTGATTTTGGATAAAAATTGCTCTTTTTTTAAATTAAAGATTCAATATTTATGTAAACATTTATAATATTTACATACAAGCCATGCCCAGCTTGTCATATGACCACCAAGCCACACCCACAAATTAGGCCATGCCCACAGAACTGGTTAGTGGTCCCTGGGATTTAAAATTATGAGTTTGGTGATCCCTGGGGTCCAAAAGGTTGGCGATTGCTGATCTAGTTCAACCCTCTGCAAAAAGCAAGAGATCCTACACCAGGGATGTCAAACTCAAGGCCCACAGACAGGGCCACGGGGTGCTCAAATCTGGCCTGCAGGGCTGGCCCATGGTGTCTCTGCCAGCCAAAATGGGCCATGGGGGGGACCAGGTGCATCCCCCGCATGGCCCATTTTCGGTCTCCGCAGCCTCCAGCAGCACTCTGCCAGCCAAAAATGTACATGCAGAGGTGGTATTCAGCAGGCTCTGACCAGTTCTGGAGAACCGGTAGTGGAAATTTTGAGTAGTTCAGAGAACCGGCCAAGACCGCCTCTGACTGGCCCCACCAACCCCATATATTCTCCGCCTCCCGAGTCCCAGCTGATTGGCTGGGTCTTCTTTGGTTGCCCTGTACAGGAGAACGGAGCTGGAAAGCAGGTTAGTGGGGTGGGGAGGGAATGGGGATTTTGCACACTCACAGAACCTGTAGTAAAAAAGTTTTCCCACCACTGTCACTGTCAGAAAATTTCTCCTTATTTCCATGTTGAATCTCTCCTTGTTCAGTTTCCATCCATTATTCCTTGTCAGGCCTTCGGGTGCTTTGGAGAATAGCTTGACCCCCATTCCTCTCTGTGGCAGCCCCTCAAGTATTGGAAGACAGTCTCTCCTGTCTCTCCTGGTCCTTCTCTTCGCTAGACTAGCCAGGCCCAGTTCCTGCAACTGTTCATCATAAGTTTTAGCCTCCAATCATCCCCTCATCTTCCTGGTTGCTCTTCTTTGCACTTTTTCTAGAGTCTCAACATCTTTTTTGTAGTGTGATGACCCAAACTGGATGCAGTACTCTAGGTTTGATCTTACTAAGGCTTTATAGAGTGGTATTAGTACCTCCCTTGATTTGAGACGCTATTCTCCTTTAGGGAGTTCATCAAACTATCTGGGAGGGGGGGAGAAAGACTGGCTGTACCAGAGGCCCATATCCCAAGGCACCATCTTTATGGTGAAACAAAACTGGATCTGAAGGTTCTTCCATGTTTGTCACCAGGACAAATAGCAACAGTGAATTTACAACGAGAAAAACATAATCACAAAAGCAATTTTAAACTTGCTTCTGATTACACAGCTTTCTTGTTGAGAGGGAACAAAATGTTTTCTTCTTTATCAGAGGCCTTGCTGGTTGCCGCTCATTTGTTGGTGAAAAGAGAAATCTCTCTTTACTTTTCTTCTTGTCGGCTCTCATTCAGCTTAATCGCTTTTAAATTCTGTTCCAAAGAGAGCCGAATTCCAGAAATTCTTGGCAGGCTAAGGTAGGTGGGCAAATCTACTGTTTAATGTCAGGGTACCACGAGGTGGGGTATTTATTTGGTCATTTATTTATTTATATTTATATGGCCACCCATGTCATAAAAACATGACTTTGGGTGATGTACGGCAGTGAATTAAAAGAGGAAACCAATAAATATATAAAAACAATTATCATGAAAAACTATAGAAGACCTATGAAAACTATAGAAGACCTATGAGCAGAGGAGATGAGGTTAGCCTCATGGGAGCCATCCAAGATTTCCCTGATCCCTGAGACCTCCAGACCTTTTCTTGGGAGCCACCTCTTGAGCAACCTGCAGAAATTTGAAAGGGATGGAGGCCACTTGGAACACTGCTATCCAGGGATGGGATTCAGTTTTTTTAACAACCAGTTCTGTGGGTGTGGCTTAGTTGGTGGGTGTGGCTTGGTGGTCATGTGACTGGGTGGGCGTGGCCAACTCGACATCATTCATGTCAACTGGCGCTTCTCCTCGCTTGGCCTCTCATGACAGTGGGGATGCTGCAACATAAGTGTGAAAAATGGTCATAAGTCACTTTTTTCAATGCCATTGTAACTTTGAATGGTCACTAAATGAACTGTTGTAAGTCAAGGATTACCTGTACAAAAATACAAAAAGCCTAAAAATACCTACAAGCTGGAGTTACAAATCAGGCAGGGTGCAAGAGCACCTTGAGGAATGAAAATATTTAAAATGCAGTGATAACTATCAAGCAGCCAACTCTTGCTCATAAAGTGAAACCCTTTAGCAGAGAGGTCATTTAAGATATCCTAAGAAAATCACCCAGATTTAAGGAAAGGTCACATGCCCCCATGAAAGGCAGTAAAAAAAAAATCAGTGCCAAGATTGCATCCTGCCTCTTGGAAGTATACCCCAAAAGGACAGTGCCAGATAGTATTAAAGCAGTGAAGGAAGACCCCCTCCCCAAATATAAAAAGAAACCATGAGGCAAGAAAAAAATCAAACACAATACAAATAATTAAATCACAACAGTAGCTGTTGCTTGTTGAAGCTGAATAGGGAAAATTATCCCATCAATTAACAGGATTAAACATCACGAAGCACGGAATTAACCTTCACCAAAAACCAGTTTTAGACCAAAATTCAGAAAGGGTATGTAAACTCACGCTTGAATATCAATCCTTCTAGCTAGCCAAGAAGCCTTGTTGAATGTTACTCATCTTGGTTCCCGGTCACTAAAAGCTTTGCTTCATTATTCAATTATTTCTTCAAAGTGCTGATTGTCCAGGGAAGGATTTCCTCCCAACAGCAGTGTAAAAATCTTAAAACAACCCTTCCTCTTTAAGAAAGCCTCAGAAGCTCCGAGACAGGAAGTCTAGGCTGTCTGCCAAGAATGTAATAAGGGTGGAAAAAAACAAATGGAGATTGCTTTTAGCTACCGGTTCTCCTAACTACTTAGACAGTTAACAAGGGGTTCTATCGAACCAGATAGAACTGGTAGAATCCCACCCCTGCTGCTATCATGTCACCCCTGGTCCTTCTTTTCCCTGGACTAACAAGATAAAGGTTCCCCCTCACACATACATGCTAGTCGTTTCCGGCTCTAGGGGGTGGAACAAAGCCAAAGAGCCAGCGCTGTCTGAAGACATCTCTGTGGTCATGTGGCCGGCATTACTAAACACCGAAGGTGCACGGAACGCTGTTACCTTCCCACCAAAGGTGGTCCCTATTTTTCTACTTGCATTTTTACATGCTTTCGGCCTGCTAGGTTGGCAGAAACTGGGACAAGTAACAGGAGCTCACTCCATTATGCAGTGCTAGGGATTCAAACTGCCGAACTGCCAACCTTTCTGATCGACAAGCTCAGTGTCTTAGCCACTGAGCCACTGCGTCCCTTTTTTCACTAGACTAGACATACCCAATTCCTGCAACTGTTCTTCATATGTTTAATCATCCCTGTTGCTCTTCTCTGCAGTCTATATTATAATATAGTGACCAAAACTAGATGCAGTATTCTAAGTGTGTTCTTACTAAGGCTTTATAAAGTGGCACTCATACTTCATGTGATCTTCATTCTATCCCTCTGCTAATGCAACCTAGGATTGTATTGGCTTTTTTTGGCTACTCCACACACTGCTGGCTCCTATTTAAGTGATGGTCCGCTAGGACTCCAAGATCCTTCTCACAAGTAAGTGTAGGGTTTCCTGCTTGGGCAGGGGGTTGGACTAGAAGACCTACAAGGTCCCGTCCAACTCTGTTAATTTAAGATCTGAACATGGACAAGCTGGAGTTTATTTTTTCATCATATTCTGTATGATAGGGCTAATATGATGAAGATGATAATCAGTAGACAATCTGCTACTTCAAGATGGCTCCAGGGTTGACATCAGTGGTGGGATTCAAAAAAATTTACTACTGGTCCTGTGGGCATGGCTTAGTGGGCATGGCAAGGGAAGGATACTGCAAAATCCCCATTCACTCACCATCACACAAACCTGCTTTCCAGCTCTGTTCTCCTGTGCAGGGCAACCAAAGGAGACCCAGCCGATCAGCTGGGACTTGATGGGAGGAAGAGAAGAGATGGGGTTGGTGGGGCCAGTCAGAGGTGGGATTGGCCGGTTCTCTGAACTACTCAAAATTTCTGTTACCGGTTCTCCAGAACTGATCAGAACCTGCTGAATACCACCTCTTGGTTGACATCCATTTTGTTAGCTGCACCAGAACCATAAACCCTGGTGATTCTGTTTATCAATGAACGGACCCTCTTTCCAAGCAGCCTCCAGCCTCAATTCTTTTCTCCAGTGCTTTTCTCCCCAGCTTGGAACTGGATCTGGATATTTCTTCCAACAATTGGTGCCCATGAGGGTGAGTTCACTGCCTGGGCTTTTATGTGTTCCTTTGGTTTCCCAAAACATCTTTTAGCTACGGGGCAAGGCCTCTGACTTGTATCCAGAAATCAGCCGACTTTGGTTCCTCCAGGCAGAAAGATCCTTTGTGCTCATGGCTGCCTTTCGATGCGCGACTTCTAATGCTTGTATTTCACGCTGATGGCTTCCGTTGTCAGAAGGGCCATCCATCAAGGATACTCAGTGCAAAACCTTGCTCATCTTTCATATCGTGACACTAATTCTCTGTTGTCAGAAAAAGGGCTCTTGATTCTGAGATTTATCTCTCCATTGTATCCCTGGTCTCCCTCTTTCAAACTGCTTCCATTTTTCTCCACACCTGATCTGAGAACAGACAAAGAAAGATTTGCAAGATGTGAGAAATTCATTTTTGGCCCAATTCCGAGGCTTGCCGAGATAAAGAAGAGAGAAACTCTCAGCTAAAAGCAATGAGTGATGATTTGCAATATTAAGAAGAAAAGAACCGTCACCAAAATCCTTCAAGCCTGCATGTCCCGTCATGTGGAATTCAAGTGGAAATTCTCCAAGCTGGGAAAACAGACTTAGAAAAACACAAGAAAAAAACAGGTGAAAATGGCATATCATTTCTATGCTGGCATATCCCTGAAGGGATAGAACCAGGGATGAGCTGCTACTGATTTGCACCGGTTCAGGCGAACCGGAGGTTAATTTTACATCTGGTTCGCTGAACTGGCAGTTGCAATGACTGGCTGGCCCTGCCTACCCCACCTCACCCCTCCCAAGAGTCTCCACACAGCCCTTTTGGATCCCAGGTAACTGCAGGGCCTGCACAGAGGCTTGGGGAGGGCAAAAAACAGGCCTCTCAGAAGCTTGGGAAGGCCAGAAACGAGCCCATTTCTAGCTTCCAGAGAACCTCCAGAGGAAGCCGTTTTTCACCCTCTCAGAGGCTTGAGGAAAGCCCCCAGAGCCCAGGGAAGGCAAAAACGCCCCCCCCCCCCATCCCACCGTGGTGCAGATGGCCAACTAGACCACACCCACCATGGTCATGCCCACTGTTGAGGTAATTCCCCGTTAGGAGAATGAGCGCATACAGGGAGACGTATTTGAGAGAAGTGTTTGAATAATACACATACAGCACACAGATACACTGTACAGTAAATGTAGGTTTTTACTTCCAGAAAGGTTTAAGCAAAGTCCAAAATAAGCAATCCAAAGTCATTCACAAGTTAAATCAGTCAGTTTTTCAATCCAGGGATAATCCAAATATCAAAGTCCAGTGTCAAAAACATTTCAGTAACAGACTTACATTAAATCCAGTAATATCAGTCAATAAGAAGAAATGGAGGAACGGCAATACTTTCCAACAGAAGGAAACAGAGATTTTCTCAGACACACTCTCTTCTGAGACTAAGACTAAGACAATCCAGGTTTCTGGCTCCATCTTATGGCTGTTTGAAAAACCACACCCAATTGCAATTTTTGCAATCTCTTAAAGACATAGTACTAAAATGTTTATCCTGGTTTATATATTTCTAACCCAAATACCTGTTAGGTGACTTATATTCCTAACACCCACCCAGCAACTGGGCAGAGAACCAGTAGCTAAATTTTTTGAAGCCCACTGCTGGACAGAAAACAGAAGACCTAGAAAACCTAGAACTACGCCACCTTCAGTCCGATCTAAGTATAGTATATAAAATCATACGTTGCAATGTCCTACCTGTCAATGAATACTTCAGCTTCAAGCATAACAATACAAGAGCACACAATAGATACAAACTCAAGGTTAGTCGCACCAAACTTGATTGCAGGAAATACGACTTCAGCAACAGAGTGGTCAAATGTCTGGAATACTCTACCTCTGTGGTTTCTTCCTCAAACCCCAAAAACTTTAACCTTAGACTGTCTGCTATTGACCTCACCCCTTTCCTAAGAGGTCTGTAGGGGGTGTGCATAAGCGCACCAATGTACCATCCCTGTCCTATTGTTTCTTTTGTTTCTTTTATTTATTTTTTTCTTATATGTAGCCATGTATTCATAACTATGTTTTTTACTTATACCTATTATCTTGTAAGCAATTCACAAAAATAAATAAATAAATAAATAAATAAATAAATAAATAAATAAATAAATATAAAGAACACTTTATTTTCTCTGAGCTCGTTTTAAGGATGCTGTGTACAGCTGTTGGAAACATTTGAAGTCCAAGTGGTCCACCCTCAGAACAATCATCTAAATGGCTGTTCTGAAGGTGAAGCAGCTGTTTTGAGCCGTAAACATGGCCAAAACCATTCAAACTGTTTAAAATGAGGGAAAGCAGCTTTTAATCCGGAAGAGGATTTCCTCAAAATGAAATGATTTTTCAACGCTTGATCCTGGGAGCATGGGGACAAAGAAAGGTTTGGCTTTTTTTGTTGCCTCAAAGTATTAAGCCTTCCAGGAATTTACTAAATCAGTTTTAAGGGTGGGGGGTGGATGAAAGGGAAGTGGGGGGGAGAGAAGGGGGGAAGGGAAGGCAGGGGAGAGGGGAGGGGAAGTGGAGAGACAGTGGGGGTGGGGAGAGGAAGGGAGGGGAGGAGAGGAAAGGGAAGGGGAGCAGAAGAGAGGGGAGGGGAGGGGAAGGGAAGAAAGGGGAGGAAAGGCAAGGGCAGAGGAAGAGAAGGAGGGGAGGGGAGGAAGAGATGGGAAGGGGAGGACAGGGAAGGGGAGAAGAAGAGAAAGGAAGGAAGGAAAGGGGAGGAGAAGGGAGGGGAGTTTTGGAAAATGCCCAGGTAGGAGGGAGACCTCAAGGGCGAAATTAGCCTTGAACCCTTGCACAAAAGCCACAAAGGGTCCAGAACTGACCGCCCCCACCCTCACCCCCGCCCCACTGAGATGGAACCTTATTTATCTCTTCCCAGGCTAAGGCTGTTATCTTGAGGAAAGTCTTGTGTTATTGGCAGAATACGATGATGCAGTGAGTGTGAACTTTACACATTAGAATTAGAATTCTTCATTGACCAAGTGTGATTGGACTCACAAGGAATTTGTCTTGGTGCAAATGCTCTCAGTAGCACGGGATTATGGTACATTGTATAGTACAATGTTGTTTTATAACTCAATTCCAGAATATGACCTTAGCAGCTCAAGAGCCAGAAAATGGTAATTCTGGGGCAGAGCATATATTCTTGATTAGCCAACTTTTTACTAAAACAGATCTGTTCCAGGGAAAACTAGATAAGTTAATAATTGCAATACATTCTTTATTTTAGTCACGTAGCAGCATAAAATAACATTAAAATATAAACTTTACAACTTATACCTTTCTCAATCTAGACAACGAACTGCAAAAAAAAAAACCCCAACAACAAATCTGAAGTATTAGACTATTACAGGTGTCTAATTAATATTAATGCTGTTCTGTATAGAAATCTACATACTCGAAATCCGGCAACCCGGATTGGCTAAAACGCACTGCCACCGGATTGGCTGAGTGCGCGGCACTGATTGGTCGCTCGGGATCGCCCGCGATTGGCTGAGCCGATCGCGGGCGATTCAAAACGACCCGATTGGCCGCAGCACTCAGCAGAAGGTCTTTTTAAGCCGCGCTTCTTCCCCACTTCCCCGTCTTGTGTTTTACCCGAATAAAGAGCTGAACCAAGTCACTGCCTCGCGTCCTTTGTGCGTATGAGATATACGACACCGGCGACGAAGGTGGGATACTAGCAAATCCCACACCGCACGTGGCCCACGGAACCGCGACCGGCAACATGGCCAGCGGCAACGTGCCACCCGCTCCTTTCAACGCCGCTACTGAAGAATGGGAATCTTACATCGACCGATTCCTCATGTTCTTGGAGAGCAACAATCTCAAGGACGCGAACGGACAGAGAAAACGGGCCGTTTTTCTCACGCACTGCGGCCCCGCGGTTTTCAAAATGGCAAAAGCCCTTGCCAAGCCGCTCGATGTGAAGGTCATGGACTGGGACGACCTCGAACCCCTGCTGAGGAGCCACTACGCACCCGCTGTGCCCACCCTCATTCGTCGGCACGAATTCTACCGCCGCGACCAGAAGCAAGGTGAGAGCGTCAGCAAGTATGTGGCAGAGCTCAGGGACCTCGGAGGGCTATGCGGGTTTACCGATCTAGACGAAGCCCTGAGGGACCGCGTCGTCCTCGGCCTCCGGGATTCCGTCCTGCAAAGCCGGATCATGGCAAAAGGCGACATCTCCCTCGCGGATGCCCTCGCAGACGCCACGGCAGCAGAAGCGACCCGGAGATCCGCAGCCCAACTGAAGCAACCCAGCACCGCAGAACGGACCACCGCAGCCGCGACCGACGACAACTACCGAACAGCCACCTCCACGCACCACGGCGACCTCGAGTCCTACTCAGGCTCGGAAGACGACGAGGAAGATGTCCATCGCATGCAGACGGGGCGCGACCGGCGCGACCCACGGAACCGAAGATCAAAGTTCCAGTGTGCCGGCTGCGGGGGTGAGCATCCAAGGTCAGAATGCCGTTTTTTAGACGCGATCTGCCGCCATTGCGACAAACGGGGACACATCGCAAAGGTCTGCCGCCTAAAGAGGAACCACAGCCCCCGCCACCGAGACACAACCCCTCGAAGACGCGACACCACCAGGCGCAACAACACTCCACCAAGAAACCGCGATCGGGACAGCAAGAGCCGCTGGAGCCGGGAAGCGAGGAACCGCCGTTTACACGGAAGCCGCCAGCGTGAGGAAACCCACCAAACGGTCATCGTCGGCCATTCCTCCAACTGGGACAGCCGGAAGGTCCATGTGGAGGTCGAGATCGAGGACCGCCCCTGCAAAATGGAAGTCGACTCCGGGTCGTACCTGTCCATGGTCGCATGGTGGGAAATTAAGCGACTAGTACCTTCCATGAAGCGGCACGAGCTGGAGAGCCAAACACTCGTCCTCAAAGATTACCAGGGGAATCGCATCCCCGTGGTGGGGACCGGGCACTTCAAGGTCACTTTTAAAGGGCGCACCGAAATACTTCCGCTAACAGTCGTCGAACGAGACCGCCCCAGCCTATTGGGACTACAATGGTTTGCGCCGCTGGGACTAGAAGTGACCGGCACCAACCACATCGCCGAAGCAGACTGGGAGGAACAGCTCGTGCGCGACTTCCAGGAGGTCTTCGACGGGAACCTAGGCAAGTACCGGGGCCCCCCAATATCGTTCAGCCTAGACCCCACCATTGCACCCATCCGCCTCAAACCCAGGCGAGTACCTTTCGCCCTCCGACCCAAAATCGATGAGCAATTAAACAAGCTCATCGAACAGGGAGTCCTCGAGGCCACAGATCATGCCCGATGGGAGACCCCCATAGTCACCCCGATAAAGCCAGACGGGTCGGTGAGAATCTGTGGGGACTACAAGGCCACCCTAAACCGCGCGCTACAACAAAGCGCCTACCCCGTCCCAGTAGTACAACACCTCTTGCACTCACTGGGAGGAGGCAGGGTCTTCGCCAAACTCGACCTGGCACAAGCCTATCAACAACTGCCGGTAGACGAGGAAACCGCCGAAGCGCAGACAATAGTCACACACCGGGGGGCCTTCTGCTGCAAGAGGCTGCAATTCGGAGTCAGCGTAGCCCCGGGGGTATTTCAAAGCCTGATGGAAAGACTCCTCCGGGGCATAAAAGGGGTGGTGCCGTACTTTGACGATGTATTGGTAGCCGGGGCTGATCGGAAACAATTAGAGGGCCGCCTACGGGAAGTACTGAGGAGATTCCAAAACGCGGGGCTCAAGGTTAAGAGAGAGAAGTGCCAACTGCACACAACAAGGGTCGAGTTCCTGGGGTATTTACTAGATCAGCATGGAATCCACCCCACCGAGGGCAAAATAAAAGCCATTAAAGAAGCCCCGAAGCCCCGAAACAAAACGGAATTACAAGCGTTCCTGGGGTTAATAAATTTCTACAATGTTTTCCTGCCCCAAAAGGCGACCGCGGCGGAGCCATTGCATAGGCTGCTCGACAAGGCAGCCACCTGGACGTGGGGGAGACGAGAAGAGGACGCCTTCAACAGAACCAAGGACCTTCTCACATCAGACGCTGTCCTCATCCAGTACAGCGAGACACTCCCCATCACGGTAACGTGCGACGCATCCCCTTTCGGAGTAGGAGCCATCCTCAGCCACACCCTCGCAGACGGAAAAGAAGCGCCCATCGCTTTTTTCTCGAGGACCCTCTCAAAACCCGAAAGAAACTACAGCCAATTGGATAAGGAGGCTTTAGCCATCGTCGCGGCCGTAAAGAAATTCCACGAATACCTTTACGGCAGGACCTTCACCATAATCACGGACCATAAACCACTGCTGGGAATACTGGCAGGAGACCGGGCCACACCAATCATCCTCTCCCCAAGGATGACAAGGTGGTCCGAATTCCTTGCCGCCTACAATTACCGGCTAATCCACCGCCCCGGCAAAACAATTCAGCACGCAGACGCCCTCAGCCGCACACCGTTGCCAAACCTGGACGACGACCCAGCACCAACCACGTCTACCCTGAGCATCGAGACCTTACCCAACCTACCCCTGACCGCGTCAGACATTGCCCTAGCAACCAATAAAGACAGACGTCTGGCGCAGGTCCTGAGATGGGTGGGGAAAGGCTGGCCAGAAAAAGAGGAAGACAGCGAGTTCAAAGCTTACCGGAGCCGACAAACAGAACTGTCAACACAAAAAGGTTGTTTATTGTGGGGGGACAGGGTCGTAATCCCGGAAAAATTACAAAAAAAAGTCCTAAGCATGCTACACGAAGGGCACCCCGGCATCGTTAGGACAAAAGCCCTGGCCAGAAGCCACGTCTGGTGGCCAGGGATGGACAAAGAGATCGAAGCCTGGGTAGCCTCCTGCAAGCAGTGCCAGGAATCAAGACCAAACCCCCCCGCCGCCCCGAGCCGAGAGTGGGAAACCCCCAGGGGTCCATGGTCCCGAATCCACGTAGATTTCGCGGGACCAACCAAAGGACACACCTTCCTGATAACCGTAGACGCTTACTCAAACTGGCTGGAGGTAAGCAACATGAAGACGACCACCACAGACTCCGTCATCAGAGAACTCAGCAAACTCTTCGCAACCCACGGCCTCCCAGATGTCATCGTATCGGACAACGGCCCCCAGTTCACCGCACTACCGTTCGAGAAATTCCTAGCAGAACGAGGAATCCGACACGCATTAACAGCGCCGGCACACCCGGCGGCGAACGGTAGGGCGGAGAAAATGGTCCAATTCACAAAAAAGACCATCCAAAAGATCGAAACCGGCGACATACAGGACAAGATAAATCGAATACTCCTAATTCAACACATAACCCCGAGTACCACAACAAACAAGAGCCCAGCGGAGCTATTAATGGGAAGAAAACTGCGATCCCCACTCGACCGCCTGCACCCCACATACAACCCGGAAAGACCCCCTGATTCTACCAGCAAACACAGAACATTCTCACCGGGAGACAAGGTTTACGCCAAAAACCTCACCGGAGACCCCCTCTGGGTACCGGCAACGATCACCCAAGCAACAGGGCCACTCTCGTACCGCCTCCAAACAGCTGACGGACGAGCGTGGAAGCGCCACATCGACCAACTGAGATCAAGAACCACCGCGGGAAACACAACCGACACGCAGATACCAGGTACAGAAGGGAACCGGCAGGACACCAACCACGAGGGGAGGGAAGACCCCAAAGAACAAACCCACCCGAAAAGGAACCAGCAGTACTCACCACCTGAAGAACCGGAGAACGACCCACTCGAAGCCTCGCCGGGAAGGAGCAGCCGAACCAGCTCAACCGACCCCGGAAGCCCGAGCGGGAGCAGCCAAGCCAGCTCAACCAGCCCGGAAAAGCCGAGCGGGAGCAGCGGAGCCAGCAGCTCGACCGACCCGGGAAGACCAGGAGGGAGCCGCGGCGAGAGGCCTGACTCACCCTTCCAGGCGGTTCCATCAACGAGGCGGAGAGCGACAGGAGTCCCACCCGAACCGGCCAACAACCAGATGACAACTGACCAACGCAAGTCAAGTAGGAAAATACGGGGCCCCGCCTACTTACGGGACTACGTCACGTAGGACCAAACCAAGAGGGGAGGGGTGTTCTGTATAGAAATCTACATACTCGAAATCCGGCAACCCGGATTGGCTAAAACGCACTGCCACCGGATTGGCTGAGTGCGCGGCACTGATTGGTCGCTCGGGATCGCCCGCGATTGGCTGAGCCGATCGCGGGCGATTCAAAACGACCCGATTGGCCGCAGCACTCAGCAGAAGGTCTTTTTAAGCCGCGCTTCTTCCCCACTTCCCCGTCTTGTGTTTTACCCGAATAAAGAGCTGAACCAAGTCACTGCCTCGCGTCCTTTGTGCGTATGAGATATACGACAAATGCTAGGAAAAAAAGATGCAACATGGGATAGGAAACGAAGGGTTGGAAATATTAATGCTGTCGATATGTGAAATAACTCAAAAGAACCCTCCCAGTAAACTGAAGCAATCGAAATTTGAAAATATAGGAAATAACTAAAATTCAGCATTACCAGCGCAAAACTATGAATATAACCCTGAAAACCATATTCAGAAATGATAATATTAATACTAAGGCTGTAATAGAAGATATCAGAGACTGATAGCAGTGAATATTAAAACCTAGATGTCTTAGACAACTGAATACAGATGTAAAAGTCTAAGGATATTTTCTCTCCAATTACTAATACATTGTTTCCTAGTTCTTCTTCTTCTTCTTCTTCTTCTTCTTCTTCTTCTTCTTCTTCTT
>NW_020769332.1:3342195-3362594 GCF_900518735.1 Pseudonaja textilis | reverse complement strand
TCAGAAGACCTTTTTCATTTTGAAGAATGCTGTTCGAGCTTTCTCTATCCTTGTTTTTACTTCAGCGGTCATATTCCAGCTTTCATGTAAATTAGAACCAAGGGATGTGATCTTTTCAACTTTTTCTAGTGGTATAGTGCTGCTTAGGGGAAGTCAGTTTCTAGCAGGTTTTACATGCTGCGGCACAAAACAGTAAGTTTATATGTTTTAATTGGGTGAGAGTCTGAATGTAATAAACAGGATGTTACCCCCAAGAAAACAGAATATTGAACATTTTCCTTGGCTCTTAGAACCGAAGTTTTATTTGACTCACTGACCATTAAGAATTCAAAGGACCTCCAAATGCTGGAAATGTAAAAACGAACAAGGTACTTTCTTTCATATGTGGCGGACTTGCCCTAAAGCAAAAGAATACTGGAACAAAATTAGAACATGGGTGCAAGAAATCACCGGACTACAAATAGAATTTAAACCTGGGATGTTTTTGCTAGGGATAATTAGAGGAGCATTCAAAAAAGATATGGAATACATTATAATACACATAATAACAGCAGCAAGAATAACCTACATCCAGAGCTGGAACAGACAGTATGATTATAAAGAAAATTATGGACTGTGCAGAAATTGTAAAACTCATGTTAGAATTGCAAGAGAGGGAAGAAAAGGAATACTACACAGTCTGGAAAAAATGGTATAACTGGTTGGATAGTAGGAATAAAAAAAAATAATATAAACAAGTGTGTGTGTGTGTGTGTAATTATATATGTGTGTATGTATATGTGTGTGTGTCTCTGTCTATGTATATACACTATACATACATACATACATACATACACATATGTGAAACTGGGAAAATCAATGTCACAACACTGCAAAGACTGTCTTTGTGTTGTTTTGTTGTTATATTGCTTTGTATTTGTGTTGTTTTTAACTGTGTAAAATTCAATAAAATTTATTCTTTTAAAAAAAGAATTTGAAGGACCTTTCTGCATCTGCTCTTAGAAATACCCTTGCAAACTTTAAGCCCAGAAACTTGCATGGTCAGAAGAAAAATGTTTCAGGATTCTGTGCTTTTACTGAGTATTTGTGGGGTGGCAAGTCAGGTGCACAATGGATTTGCAATAGAACCTCTGGTACCCATTTTCTTAGTCACCTAGTGCCCAGATCCTTGTATCTCCTGGCCAGAGCATCAAAAACATGAGTGGTAAATTAATTTAAACAATGACCAGATACAAGCATACCCATCTATGTGCTTATTTCCCATAAATGTCTATTGCTACGACTTAATGGTGGCGCTCTAATTACAAATCCAAGGGGCTGGCAGTAAATTAACCTTGTAAACAATTAAGATATGTTCAACATATTCTTCATCTTGATCAGTCAATGCAGGTACAGAGCAGCAAAAACCAGCACATTATGAATAACTGGAAAACAGCTGTCTCTTTTTTAAAGAATTTTTTCCCATTGTAGATAGAATCAGAAAAAACAACAACATTCAGCCACTTTCCAGCATTAAAATTCTACACCAACACTTCTCCAGAGCTTTCAATCAAAAGGACTTTTCCATCAAAGCAAAAACCCTTGAGGATATTCTACAGAAATGTTTCTTGACCGTGAGAAATTTAAGGTTTGGAAAGAAATGTTGTGCCTCATGCTGAGTCAAATCCAGTTAAAAGGATGGGATATTTCAGGAGTGGCACTTTGATTCTGACTGAAGAGGCTTCTTGGATGAGAAGCGAAACGTCTTCGAGGAAAAACAAAGAAACTCCAGTTGCCTCTTGAAAAAGCACCTTTGGGACAACCATGACCCGGATGACTGAGAATCTCCACAGACTAATAGTGGCTTGTTTAATAAAACAAACCATAGCTTAGTTCTTCAGTTCTGGTGGAATTATCCACCATTCATTCGGAAGCTGAAGAAGCTTCTTGGATAAGAAGTGAAACGTCTTCAAAGAAAAACCAGAAAGTCCAGTTGCTTCTTTAAAAAAGCACTTTTAGGCTTACATGTGTTTATTATCCTGACATAGTAATTGTTATAGTATTTTACTTTGTCATGCTGGTTGCTGCATTATTGCTGGTTATTGGATCTTTACTCCAGATAGCTGTTGGTTAGATCCCAGCAGGACATAGTTCATTTCCTAGAGATACAATTGCAAATAGAATTTTTCTAAACTTAAAACTAACCAAATGTCTAAATAATATTTCAATTACTAAATTCAGAAGGACATAAGCCTTAGTCATTTTACCGCCTTTACCATATGGTCATG
The DNA here is from genome assembly GCF_900518735.1 of Pseudonaja textilis. The sequence continues at coordinate 3,360,327 of NW_020769332.1, read as the reverse complement.
AAGGAAATTCAAAATATTTATATCTAGACAGATTATGTCCCTGTGGTGTTGGTGCCATAAATCCACAAGTCTTGTCCTCCTTTCCTGTCAACTTATTATGAATCTTTCTGACTTCTACCCCTATTATTACAAATCATCTGCTCCCAAGAAGCCATCTATCTCTTTAAATCTGGTAAAGGTTTGGGTTTTTTTACTAAATTACAGTGGGCCTGAAGAACTAGCACTTAAGGAAGACCCTGTGTTTTACACTGTATGAGGATTTATTAGTTTCATATTTCACACAGTTTTGTTGCAATGGTCAAAGGCTATAATAAACTTGATCTGATTTGAAGGGCGTAGTTAATCATATAAACTGTTCATTAGAGAGACCAAGTGTAAAGCTGAACTCAAAACATACTGGCTGGCTCCCATCATCCTCTACAGAGTCTTGAAAATGGGATGAAGGAATTGCTGAGCATTGGGCAAATGTGTGATATGTTCATTGGTTCAAGTATCTTCTTCCAAGAGGTTGATGGCCAGACGCCTCCACAATATTGACTGTGGGGCAGTATTGAGAGTATATTGACTCATGATGGACTAAGATAGAAAGGTGTAGTAAGGCCCTGATCCCTTTCACATTCCATGCTGATGTTAGCCCCGCAAAGTCTACATTCTGGACACAAAAGTTCTCTCAGGACTGCCATCCACCTCTCATTTCTCCTTGTTTCTCATCTTTCCTGCTATCTTCTCCTATTTGTTTATTATTGTTTATTATGGCTTGTTTCTTTGTAATTTATGACTAATGGTTGTAACTATGATTTATGACCTATGACCTATTTCTTGATGTTTATATGTGCATGGTGAGCTTATGCACCAGAATCAAATTCCTTGTGTATCCAATCAGACTTGGTCAATAAAGAATTCTATTCTATTCTATTCTATTCTATTCTATTCTATTCTATTCTATTCTATTCTATTCTATTCTATTCTATTCTATTCTATTCTTATTCATTCCATTCTCCATCCTATCCCATCCCATCCCATCCTATCCTATCCTATCCTATCCTATCCTATTCTTATTCATTCCATTCTCCATTCCATTCCATCCCATTTTATTCTAATCTACTCTAAATATGTTCTATTCTATTCTATTCTATTCTATTCTATTCTGTTCTGTTCTGTTCTGTTCTGTTCTGTTCTGTTCTGTTCTGTTCTGTTCTATTCTATTCCATTCCATTCCATTCCATTCCATTCCATTCTACTCCACTCTGCTCTGCCCTACTCTACTCTATTCTACCCTACCCTACCCTACCCTACTCCATTCCATTCCATTCTTATAGAGAGCCAGTTTGGTGTAGTAATTAAGCAGCTAGAAACAGAGACCGTGAGTTTCAACCCTGCCTTAGGCCCAAAGTCAGCTCAGTGTAAGGGAATGTGGGGAAGACCTTGAGAGGCTGGGCAAAGCGATGCAAAGCCCAGGGAACAGTCAGATAAGTGACAGCATAGCCTCCACTGGATTGCGGGCAGGGCAGTGAGGCTCGCAAGAGACCTCCCCTGGGTTCTCAGGCTGAAAAAGAGAGCCTGAGGTGGGGGAGTGTACTTTGAGACTTGCAAAAGTCTGTGTAGCTTACACTAAAGACGAAGTAGCTCATCTGGTTGGGATTTTGATCTGGTTTGCCCTGTGAGGCCAATGTCAATCTAGCAAATCTAAAAACACAATTCCCATTTTCTTTACAGACCAAGAAACTAGGGAGGGTCTCTGGCTACCTCTTGCCCATCCATTATCCAGGTGCAGCTATGGGGTCTCTTATTGACTGGTTCCCTTGCAGAGGTGTGGCATTCAGCAGGTTTGGACCAGTTCTGGAGAACCCATAGCAGAAATTTTGAGTAGTTCAGAGAACCGGCAAACCCCACCTCTGACTGGCCCCGCCAACCCCATCTCTTCTCTGCCTCCCATTGAGTCCCAGCTGATCGGCTGGGTCTCCTTTGGTTGCCCTGCTCAGGAGAATGGAGCTGGAAAGCAGGTTAGTTGGGTGGGAAGGGAAGGGGGATTTTGCAATATCCTTCCCCCTGGAATGGGATGGAAATAGGGATTTTATGGTGTACTTCCCCTCCCACGCCCACCAAGCCACACCACACTCACCAAGCCATGCCCACAGAACCATTAGTAAAAAAAAAAAAGTTGAATCCCACCACTGTTCCCTTGGCAACATCCATGTGCCCAGGGTCCCCGGGCCATTCCCACCCTTCGTCTTTAAGAAGAAAGCGAGAGCAAAACACTTCTGAAATCTTGCTAAGAACATCTCAGGGTCTTCTCACACACCCAATCCAATTCGCAAAACTGCTTGAATAAAACCACTGGATGTGAACGGTATTTGTGGGCGTTTGTTTCTCTGTGGGCCCCAGTTGATCCAGTTGATCTCTGGGAGAAGCGGGAGAAGGACCACCCACCGTCTTTCTCTTCCCTTCCCTAAAGCAGCCCACGCCCCTTGCTTATCATCTAGGCAAGCAGGAAAGACCCTCAACCCCAAATCAGCCAGAAAAGCCACGTTTTTAACTCCACAAACTTTTGCCCTTGGTGAGCGGCTGGAAGAAAAGATCAGGAGGTCAGAAGCTTCTGGAAGAAAAGATCAGGAAGTCAGAAGCTTCTGGAAGAAAAGGTCTGGAAGTCAGAAGCTTCTGGAAGAAAAGATCAGGAAGTCAGAAGCTTCTGGAAGAAAAGATCAGGAAGTCAGAAGCTTCTGGAAGAAAAGATCAGGAAGTCAGAAGCTGGTATCTGCTGCCACTGATCAACCTTGGTAAGTGAAAAAAAAAACAATGCCTGCCGCTTCCCACGCAATCCAATCTTTTGCGGTCTTTTTTATTTATATCATCACACCATGGCTTCCCTGAAATGACTTTTAAGCGGTGTACAAACAAGGCTAAGGGTTTTGGCAACCCAACAGAACAGAAGAACAAAGTTGGAAAGGGACCTTGGAGGTCATCCAGTCCAGCCCCCCCCCCACTCAAGCAGGAAACCCTCTACCATTTCAGACAAGTGGCTGTCCAGTCTCTCCTTGAAAACCTCCAGCGATGGGAAGATCTACAGCTTCTGAAGGCAAGCTGCTGTTCCACAGAGGGATTGTTCTCCCCGTCAGGCATTATTTCTTTTCATTCCAGGTTGGGTCTCTCCTTGATTAGTTTCCACCCGTTGCTTCTTGTCCTGCCCTTCCGGTGCTTTGGAGAATAGCTTGACTCCCTCTTCTTTGGGGCAGCCCCTCAAATATTGGAAGACTGCTATTATGTCTCTCCCCTGGTCCTTCTTTTCTCTAGACCAGACATCCCCAATTCCTCCAACGGCTTTTTGTTGCTCTTTTTTTTTTCTGCATTCTTTTCAGAGTCTATACATCCTTTTTGGAATAAGATCCTGCTTACACCCGCGCCGGCATCTTTGCAGCGAGCGATCTCTTCCCCCCAATTCCGTTTGACTTATTTGTCTATAGAGATCCTCAATCAACCAGCTTAAAGACGCTTTTGAAAAAAAAAAGGTCGCTGGGATTTTGCTTTCCTCGGGGAATCCAGTCGTCTTTTTGAACAAGCACTTTTTGAAACTTTTGACTTCCTTCTTTCAAGTTTTCTGCGGCTCCCGACCGATGGAGCTGCTTCTATTTTATTTTATTTTTTAGGCAGAGAAGTGAGGTTTTTCTTCCCGCCCCGTCGGCTTCCCACCCACCCACCCCCACCCCGTTACGGGGTCTCCCCCTTGTCTGCAACTGCGCCCACCCCGGAATCGGAATCGGAGGCCAGCAGAAGAGGGGATAACAGAAGAGTTGGAAGGGACCTTGGAGGTCATCTAGTCCAACCGCCCGCCGAATTTCTGACAGGTGGCAGTCCAGTCTCTTCTTGAAAACTTCGATCGTGGAGGATCGCTTGGGAGACCAGCCGGGAAATATTCCCACGTCCCGTGGGCGGGGGGAGGGGCGAGGTTGGACTAGATGACCTACACGGTCCCTTCCAACTCCGTTAATCTGTTAAAAAAAAAAAAGAGGTTGGGGTGGCAGCATCCATCCAGCTAGACTTGGAGGACTCAGCCGGGGCATCGGGGCCCGCCAGCTCTCCCTCGCCCTGCCCTGCATCCAGGCGCCCCGAGACCCCGAGCGGCTGCGAGCGACCAGGAGACGCGTGTCGCTGACCCGGCTGGTGTCCCTTTCGCATTGAAACCGACCCGGGGCCGGCCAGAGAACGATCGCTGCCCTTTAGAGGCCCCCGCAGGAGACGCGCGACAGGGAAGCCGGCAACCGCCGGGCGCCGGGAGCGTGGAAGGCAAAATCCCGCGTGGGAATCCGCCTCGTGGACCCCACTGAGATTGTAGCCTCCTGGGGGCAGAGCCCAGCCGGGCCCTTCAGGTCCTTGGCAGCGCCTGCATCTCCAGCCGCCGTGCCCGGCTTCTTAGAGCCCCCCACCACCACCCCGCGCACCCCCAACCCCTTTTAAGCAAGGGCTGTCATTTTTCACACGGTCCTGAAACTCTGTAGCCGCCCAGCTAGATGGAGACGCTGCCTGTCCCTGCAAGCCAGAAAAGGCCGAGCAAACCCGAGCCTCACCTCTTTCCTCTAACCTTCACCCCTTCCGCTCGGTCGGCCTCTTAACATTCGGGCTTCTGCCGGGCTAAGAAAAAGAGAAACCCGCCAAAGGGGTGCGTGGGGTGGGATGGGGGGAGTCCCACTCACAACCTTTGCAGGGCCGACCGGGTAGAGACAGTTAGTTCCCCTGCCCCGGTCATGGGAATGGTGAGAAGAAAGCCTGGAATGTGTGTGTATGGGGGGGGGGGGAATAGGTCCCAGGGACCCCAAGTTCAAGTCATCTTCCTCCGGAGGGAGGGAGGAGAGGAGGGAAGGAAGGAAAAAGGAGGGGGAGGGAGAGGGAGAGGGAGAGGGAGGGAGGAAGGGGAGAGGAGGGGAGGGAGGGAGGAGGAAAAAAGGAAGGAAGGAAGGCAAGGGGGAGGGAGGAGGGAGGGAAAGAGGAAGGAAAGAAGGAAGGAAGGAAGGAAGGAAGGAAGGAAGGAAGGAAGGAAGGAAGGAAGGAAGGAAGGAAGGAAGGAAGGAAGGGGAGAAGAGGGGAGGAAGGGGGGTGGAAAAAAGGAAGGAAGGGGAAGAGAAGGGAGAGAGAGAAAGGAAGGAAAGAAGGGAGGGGAGGAGGGGAGGGCGAGGGAGGGAGGAGAGGAGGGAGGGAGGGAGGAAGAAGGAAAGGGAGGAAGGAAGGCTTGGATTTGATAAGTTCACACTACCCTCTTAACCAGGACAGTTGAAAACCTGCTAAACTCAATTAATCACCACCATGGATTATTTTGTGTCTGTTTATGAGTCTGCACATACCGTGTGAACTCAGGCTGTTTGTCGAGGCTTGTATGGCATAAACCCAGAAGACACATCACTTCAACAACCAGTATAAATGTAGTCACACTAAGACTGGACATCTCGGTGGGATGCCCAAAGAATCCAAAGCAATTGTGGCTTGTTTTCATTGTTCAGTTTCAGGGCTCTTTCCTATGTAAGTCACTTCTTATGTGCCAAGGGATATTTATGGCTGTGTCAATAAACCACAATTGGAGCCTTTCCTCCACCTTTGCACTAGGGACAAGCAAATGCTTGTCACACCCATTATCAAAAAAAAAAAAAATGACCTTGGAAGAATAGGAAGAAAGCTCCAACAACATCTGGACTAATGATCATGATGGATAGCTTTACTGCGGTTCCACCTTTCTTCCCAGAAAATAATTACGATAACTGATTTGCAGATGCATGCCTAATGTTGGATGAGCCTGCATTCAGACAACTTGTCCGTGTGAAAGCAGCCGCATTGGGGTGGCAGAAGGGATGTCAGATGCCATGCCATTCGTGAGCATGGAATGGCTGTGAGGTGACCATTCAGCCTTGCTATGCTCAAGCAGTGAACACACAGGTGTGAGCCAGTCCTCTGTGTACAGGGCTATGTGTGAGGTACATCCTTTTTTGTGTGTGTAACTTCTTTATTTTTAATACAAACAATCCATCATCCATTAAACAGTATGTCATCTGGGTACAAATACCTTGTGCAATAACAATTAATTAATAGCAGTAATCATTTACATTAGTATTAATTCTCTACTCTTAGCTTATGGCTGATCTACATAAATCTATCTAATTATTATAACTATCCTCATCTTGATTTGTTTACTTCTGTTGACATATTTTCTATGTTTCGCTAGTCTTCTTTTGTTACTAACTTTCATATTTATTCTCTATCCATTGATAGAATGATTCCCATATCATATAATAATAAGTTTGTTCCTTCTCTTTAATAACAAGTGTTAACCTATTCATTTCTGCACATTCTAATATTTTCCTGATCATGCTCTCATCAGTAGGAATCTCTTTACTTTTCCAACTTTGTGCAAATACAATTCTAGCTGCAGTTAGTATGTGAATAATCAAATATACATTTCCTCTACTGTAGAATTCAGGTAAGATCCCCAACAAAGAATATTTCAGGCTTTAAATCAATGTGCTGTTGTATCATCTTTTCCAACCATGTGTGTATTTTTGTCCAATATTTTTTGGCTTCTACACATGCCCACCACATGGGGTAATATGATCCGGGTGCCTAGTGACATTTCCAACTTCTAGCTCATTTATCTTCAAACATCCTTGCCAACCTTGCCGGTGCAAAATGCCACTTGTAAAACATCTTATACAAGTTTTCTTTATAGGCAGTTGACATTGTTGGTTTATAGTTTCTATCCCAAGGTTTCTGTGTGAGGTACATTCTGGGTAGGACCACTGCCCACATCCCCTGCCTCCGATCCTGTCTTTTTAATGGCAAAGAGTTGAACGTGTGAACGGCTCTTAGGGAAGCCTTCCCACCGCCAGAGAGGAGAAACTTCTGTTTATGGATGTTGATTTCTGATCCTGTCCCGTGATTAGTGACCAATTACCTGGATTCTCCTGTCCCCGAGGGCTGGTTTGCAAATGATTCATTTTTTTTCATTGGTGTTTGAAATGCAGAAGCTGTTTTTCCAAGCTCTTCAGTCCAGCCTCGCTCACCCGTGTCCTTGGCATTCATAAAGCCAGAGTTAGAAGGGTGTGACTTGTTTTGTGCAAAATTGCAATCTCGGTGCCCACTGTACAAGGAATGGACACACCCCGTGCACCAGAAGGGAGGGCTTGTGGCGGGTGGGGGGGAGGGGGGAGAAGGAGGATTGAAGGGGTGTGTGAATGTGTGTTAATGCTGTGGCCCTTCTCTTGGACTCCCGGAGGAGATGCTTGGAATAAGTGTCAAAGGTTCTGCTCAATTCCAGAAGTGAGGCTGCATGCAGGAAAACCTGACCTTTCCAAGGGAAAATGCTACATTTATTCAATAGATTGAGTGGGTGGAGCTTAAAAAAATCACCCAGACATTTAAAAATTGCAGAAGCCTTTCAGACGCTCAGCAATCTGCATGTACGATGGGGAGACGAGGAAGCTAACAAGAAGGGGGGGTCTCTCCTCCCACTTTTACCCCTGAGAAGAACATGGAAAACCACTAGAGATCTTAAAAGACCCGAAGGCGTTTTGCTCTATTGGTGAGTCAGAATTTTTTCTTTTTTTAATTTTACTGGCTTTTACTGTTCATTTCCCATTCATCTTTTTTGGCACTGATTATCTGCATTGGTGTGAGTGTGCACATGTGTGTGTGTGTGTGTGTGTATGTGTGTGTGTTGCTGGCTTTGCAACCTGCTTCACGGACTTCATGGACTGAGAGGTTGACTCTAAGGCAACTAACTAATTAAGGGCCAAGTAAGAAGCTCTGATGAAAAGAGGTTTGCAGAATGAATATTTAACTTCCATGTAAGTTTGGAGCGAGCTGCTGCTGCTGTGATTTGTCTCCAACAAGCAAAGGGACTTGAATAACTATTATCTGAAGGAGTCTTTAAAAAAAATTCTTCTTGGATTTCAGGGCATTTTATCCCCTTGTTGTTGTCAGCCATTCCAGTCTCCTGGATCCTAAACATTATTTTTTTATCGTTGATTGGGAAGAAAGGGGACAAGTGGGGAATTATACGCTTGCCTGCTCAGGAAAATATGCATATCCCGTTAATGTTAATGTCCTAGAAGGAAGGCTGGTGGTGTCTTAAAAAAACAGTCATGAGCTGAAGAAATCTTGAATAGCTTCTGTTTTCAGATGCCTTTTTCAGATAGAAACAGTGAACAGTGAATAGTTGACAGGAGGATCAGTCCCTCAGGCTGCAGGGAAACAATTTTGGGGAATCCTAGAGAGTTATTCCAGGAGGAAGCAGCAATAACCCAAGTTGACTGTAACGAGGCAGTGAGCTCTCTCTTACTCTTTGAATAAGATAAAAAAGGCAACCGTGAGGTAACCTATCACAGAGGGAGCCCTGCAGAAGTGGGAGATCTAATTTAATATTCCTGCTTTCTTCCGAGATGGTTCCTGGTTGAGTGGAGACTCTCATGGAGGTGTCCCATCAAAGAACTGGCTTGGATTAGCTTTTCACACTTTTTCAAGGTCAGGCAAGGTTGGATGAGAATGGTAACCTGTTGCATTTGTGTGTAAAAGAGAATCAGGGATTGGATGGATGGATGGATGGATGGATGGACGGATGGATGGATGGATGGATGGACAGACAGGTGGAAGGATGGATATTCATTCATCCATCTGGGCAGGAGAGTTGTAGCATTCCCCTAGGGCAGGGTCTCCAACCTTGGCAACTTTAAGCCTGAAAGACTTCAATTCCCAGGCTGGGGAATTCTGGGAGTTGAAATCCTCCAGGCTTAAAGTTGCCAAGGTTGGAGACCCCTGTCCTAGGGGACTCACAAGAAGCTTTAGGTTTTGCCACCCAGTTTTAATTGGGGAAGAGAGCAATGGATTTCCACTCCAAAATCCATCTTCCCTCCTTGCCCCACAGAAGGAGAACAGACACTTACACTATCTAAATTCTTGAATGCTGGTATCAAACAGAGCCCTATTAATAGAGATCTCACTGTCAGGGAACTGTTGACCCTCCAAATGTGGCTAGACTACTCCCATCCATCTTTCTTGGACATTCGGGCTGAGAGTTATGGGGATATAGTCCAGTAATGCTGAGGTCATGCATTTTCCTTGGATATGATCCTAAATAGTCATGGGTATCATTTGTTATGGGGGAACCTTCAAGATGTCTGCAAGTATTGTCCAAGAAGTCCAATATAAAACCAGGAGGAAGCTTCCATTGCACCATTTCAGCCACCGTCTTGACATGTGAGTCTGTATCCCATAGAGCCTGATGGCTGGAAGATCAAAAGACAGGATAAGATGAGACCAGGAAGGGAAGAACAGACTTGTATTCCCAGCCTAGGACATAAAATAACACACTTGGAAGGGACCTTAGAGGTTTTCTAGTCCAACCCCCTGGTTGAGCAGGAGACCCTATACCATTTCAGACAGGTGGCTGTCCAGTCCTTTTTGGGGACTGGATGGAGTGATGGTGCGCCCACACCTTCTGGTGGCAAGCTGTTCCCCTGGTTAATTGTTTTCAGTGTTAGGAAGTTTCTCCTTTGTTTTAAACTGTTTTTCTCCTTGGTTGGTTTCCATCCATTGTTTCTTGTCTTGCCTTCTGATGCTTTGGAAAATAGGCTGACCCTCTCTTCTTTGTGGCATCCCCTCAAATATTGGAACACTAATATGTCTCCCCTAGTCCTTCTTTTCATTAAACTCGATCTATCCGATTTCTGCAACTGTTCTTCAAATGTTTTAGCCTCCAGTCCTCTAATCATCTTTGTTGCTCTTCTCTTCATTCTTTCCAGAGCCTCAACAGCTGTTCTTCTCTTGAATCACTGTAAAGAAAATAGAAATGTGAACATTATCTGTTAACTATTGGGGGGAAACTTGACTATAGCAAATTTCCCATCCTCAAAGTAGTGACAGAAAAGATCTCTGACTCAAGTTCAACTTCTGTGGACCATGTGAACCCATCTATGTAAATTTCTTGGCATCAGTACAGAAGTTTATTTATGGAGATTTTCAGTCCTCCATGGTTGTCCCAAAGATGCTTTTTTCAAAAGGCAACTGGACTTCCTTTGTTTTTCCTTGAAGGCTTTTCACTTCTCATCAAGAAGCTTCTTCAGTTCTGAACTGAAGAAGCTTCTTGGATGAGAATCAGAAGTGGGATTCAGGAAGTTCTGAACAGTTCTAGAGAACCGGTAGCAGAAATTTTGAGTAGTTCGGAGAACCAGCCAATCCCACCTCTGACTGGGCCCGCCAACCCCATCTCTTCTCTGCCTCCAATTGAGCCCCAACTGATCAGCTGGGTCTTCTTTGGTTGCCTTGTAGAGGAGAATGGAGCTGGAAAGCAGGTTAGTGGGGTGGGGAGGGAATGGGGATTTTGCAGTATCCTTCCCCTGCCACGCCCACCAAGCCATACTCACAGAAATAGTAGTAAACAATTTTTAATCCCACCACTGGGGTGGGTGGGCTGCCAGGAGTGGGATTTAGGGGTTCAACCCATTGGAACCAGAGGTGGGATTCAGCCGGTTCTGACGAGTTCTGAAGAACCAGTAGTGGGAATTGTGAGTAGTTCAGATAACCGGCCAATCCCACCTCTGACTGGCCCCGCCAACCCCATCTCTTCTCTGCCTCCCATTGAGTCCCAGCTGATCGGCTGGGTCTTCTCTGGTTGCCCTGCACAGGAGAACGGAGCTGGAAAGCAGGTCAGTGGGGTGAAGAGAGTATGGGGATTTTGCAGTAACCTTCCCCCAGGAGTGGGGAGGGAATGGGGACTTTACAGTATCCTTCCCCTGCCACGTCCACCAAGCCACACCATGCCAACCAAGCCATGCCCACAGAACCAGTAGCAAAAAAAATTTGAATCCCACCACTGATGAGAAGTGAAATATCTTCAGGGAAAAACAAAGAAAGTCCAGCTGGCTTTTGAAAAACCTTGGGGACATTACAGGAGTAGTATATTGTTGCTTTCATCCATATGTCTACATGGGTGTGCTTGTATTTGACTTTGCAGGCTAACTCAGCCCCTTGGACTTCTTGATGGTTTCCCATCGGAGCAAATTCTATTTTGTAACTTGTATTAAATCTGTCAAGATTGGCTGTCACTTATGGTGAGGACTTGACTTCTTAGAACAGATGTGACTTATCACTGCCTTCTTTCAGTCTGGTGGTGGTGGTGTTTTTTTCCAACCAACCTCAAGAAGGTTTTGCTTCAAAGTAGCTGAACCAAACCTGGAGTGGCAGAATTGTAGAAATCTTTGAATTACTCACTGCAGGAGAGGCAAACAGAAGCCTTTCTCAACTCTGTTCCTGATATTCTGTAGCTGTAAAATGTAAAGGAACTTTAAAATTGCTTTCTTGAAGGCACAATTCCTTGGGTAGTAATAATTTGATGCCGTTTTCATGTGTGCAGGCAGAGCTTAGCTGTAGCTCATTTTATATTAAGACCATCTCTCATAAATGTTAGGCAGTGTAGTTTGGCTGATATATTTTTTTTAAACCATTAAGCAAAAAGGTTCACGTTGCATTTATGCATAAAAATCAGCCAAGGGTTTGATTTTGAGATCCTGTGTATCAGCAACTTTCTGGCAGATGCTAGAGTCTCCCAAAGTAAACCTATTTTCAGAAGTTATACGAGAAGGGATGTTTTGTTGGATCAGGTCAATAAATAACGTTTTTTTCCCATTTTTTTTTTAAAAAAAACCTTTTTTTGCACCACCTTACAAAGCCTTAGTAAGGCCACACTTCTGCATCTAGTTCTGGTCACCACAAATATAAAAAAGATGTTGAAACTCTGGAAAGAGTGCAGAGGAGAACAACAAAGACAATTAGGGGGCTGGAGGCTGAAATATATGATGAAATGGTTGCAGGAACTGGATACGTTTAGTTTAACAAAGAAAAGGACTGGGGTGACAGGATAGCAGTCTTCCAATATCTAAGAGGCTGTCAGAAACAAGAGGGCAGACTCACTAGAAGACTTCCAATGTCCCTTCCAGATCTATTAGTCTATGTTCTATGTCCAGGCTTTCCCACAGATTTTCAGGAAAGACTTTCCTATATCCCGATATCGCATTCTTTTGCAGCAAGTAACCCAAAACAAATGCAGAAATGCAAGGACGGGATTCCCTGGGTTGGTTGCGGTATTTGTGAAAAAAAGATACATTGGAGGAGTGTTTGACTGCAAGATTAAATGGGAGCCAGCAGTTGTGATGTAGCTGCAAAAAAGATTAAGACAGATTTGGATGACATCAATAGATACAGCCCTTTGGAATCATAGAAAGTACTTGTTCTGGTTTATTTTGCACCGATCAGAGCTCATAGCAAACACTTGCCCAGTTTAACATACTTTAAAGGGAATTTAGAGAAAATAGAAGTTCGAACCCAGGTTGTAAGCATCCATGTGGCACAGTGGTTAGATGCAGCGTTGCAAGCTAACTCTGCCAACTGCCAGGGGTTCGATTCTGACTGACCCAAGGTGGACTCAGCCTTTCATCCTTTCCAAAGTCAGTAAAATAAGGACCCAGATTGTTTGGGGGGGAAGAAACTGACTCTGTAAACCGTTTAGAGAGGGCTGTAAAAGCAGTATGAAGCGGTATATAAGGCTAAGTGCTCTTGCTAACCCCCAGGTAGGTCCATCACAACTTCAAACAGTCAGTAAGCAACTGGTTGCAAGTCAAGGACTACCTTTATGTTCATTGTTCTGTTGATCCTCTAAAGGTTTTTAAAAAGAAAGCTAAGGCTCAGAGGCATCCTTGGGAAGTGAGTGTGGCTTAAAAACCTAAGAATCCGGCCCTGGCCATGCAGTCAAAGCTCCTCCATTTTTTGACATCTGACAGGCCTGCCCCACATGTAAAAAAAGGGGGGGGGCTTTAGTTGAACAGCTGCAGTTCTAGAACAACCTGAACCTCTTGAGCTCAAAGGCTGGTGATTGTCACAGCACATTTTTCCTAGAACTGAGCTTTTTTCAGCGGGGAGAAATTGGAAGACTCTTCAAGCCCATGTTTTCACTTGCAGACCTGGGGCAATTATCCTTCTCTTTTCACCTTTCTGCAAATGTTGAGTTCGAGCGGTTGGCTCAGAACAACGTTCATTTAAACGGGTATGTTAGATTTAGAAGGCATGCCACAATGCACGTGTTTCATTAGCTACTCATAAAAAAGTGGGTTTGAGATTTTCTAAGAAAAAGCCAGTCCCAATTTAAAAAAACGTAAATCAGGATTTCCTATAATAATAATCTTTGATTTGGAAATGGAACAGTGTTTTATTGAAATAAGTATACCTATGCAACTGATAAATGATTTGTTAATCTATGCATGGAGATTCTATTTATCCGTCTATCACGTTCATCTATTCTATCCATCTATCATACCTTTCTCTCTCCCTCTCTTTATCTGACTTCTATCATTTATATCATTATCTATTACCTATGTGTCATCTTTTTGTATCTATATGTCCGTCTATGTCTCTGAATTCTTCCTTCCTTCCTTCCTTCCTTCCTTCCTTCCTTCCTTCCTCTATTTGAAAAATCCCTCTATAGTTTCTAAACCTTTTACTTCTGATTTTCCTACTTCTTTTTCACATGTTAGATTGCTAGCTGAAAACTAAAGGAGCTGCTTAATATAATACAGTTCTGGCCAATTAACTCCAGCTATTATGGCTGAATGCTTTGAACATCTACAGAAAGCCTTCCAAAAGCGTTCCAGGGTCTTTAATGCCTTTAATGACTAAGCCTATTTACTTCACATTCCTGAACCCCGCAGAGGGCTGCATGCGATGGCCAAAATATGGCCCAGCAAATAAGGAAGAGCCACTCCTGATTTGTCATGATGGGACTCCGAGTAGTTGTGGTCCCATCACACTTGTGAACAGGGTGGGAGTTGTGCAGACGTAGCTTGTGGGTGCTGCTGATCGAAGCAGAGTCAGTCCCAGAGGGAATCCGTGCAGGGGTGGCCTTCAAAAATTTTAGCAATGGGTTCTCTGCCTGGTTGCTGGGTGGGCGTGGCCTAGTCGGCCTCCTGCACCATGGTGGGGGGGGGGTTCTCCCTCCCCAGGCTCCGGAGGCTTTCCTTGAACCTCTGGGAGGGTGAAAATGGCCACCACGGACTCTGGAGGCTCTCTGGAAGCTGGAAACGGGCCCATTTCCGGCCTTCCCAAACTTCCGGGAGGCCCATTTTTCTCCCTCCCCGAGCCTCTGCGCACCCCCTGCACTTATCTGCATCCAAAACGGGCCCTATGGGGGTTCCTGGGAGGGGAGGGGACGGGCAGGATGGGTGGGGCCAGCCAGGAGTGGGATTTGGAGGCTTCTTCGAACTGCACTGAATCTTAGCTAAGGGCTCCCCTGAACCCCTGCGAACCTCTTAGCAGCCCAGCCCTGGATCCACAGGGTAGGGAGTCAAGTGTAGCAGCTTTGAACACAGGACACATGTAAAAAAATGGGGTGTGAGCTTGGACCCCGTTCATCTTTTCTACGCTCATCTCCAAGAATTTTTGGAAAGGAAATTGCTAAGGAATCCTAGGGTTGGGCTAGGTTGTGGGGCGGAGGGGGAAGCTTCCCTGGGAAAGAAATAGGAAGTCATTTCTCTGTTGCTGCCAGAGGTTCAGAGTTCAGAGGTCTGAAATCAGGGCCGGACTGCTGCGGGCTTGCAGGGGTTTGCAAGAGCCTCTAGCTAAGGTTCTGCACTGTTCACACACACACGGCGTGGTGCAAGAGGCCGACTAGGCCATGCCCACCCAGCAACTGGGCAAAGAACCCATTGCTAAAATTTTTGAAGGTCACCCTTGTCTGAAGTCACCATGAAGCCACCTGACCAGAGCTCAGCATGAGGGGAATGTTTGCTTCTGCAACATTATGTTGTGTTTGGGCTGACTAAACTGCTGTGGTTGTCCTGTCATTGTCTGTAAAATAAGATTTCTACATAACAATGCACACTTAGAAGAAATGCACGTAGGGCACCGATGATTTATAATATAGGCGCCATGGTTTATTTTCCCAGTATCAGCAAGGGTCAGATCCTCACAGCTGCTCTGATATGGTGAATATGCTCCACCCACCCCAGAATAAATGATCAAGCCATTTGAATGCAATTTTTGGATTAATTCATTGCACGAGTACTTCTCATAACAAATAACCCTGGCTGTCATTTTCCTCCATCCACATTATTTTGCTTCCTTCGGAAACAGGGTTTCTGTACCTCAGCTGCTTTAAAAGGTGTGGACTTCAATTCTCAGAATTCCCCACTCAAACGAGAAGCGCTGTTGTAATGTAAACTGTAAAGTCACAGCCAATAGTAGCATCAAACAAACTTGCCTGATCTCAAGAAGATAAGGAAGAGTGGATCTGGCTAGTAATCCCTGGATAGTTCAAGTGTCAGCTCAGTTCAAGTGTCCATTGCCTTCTGGGAGGCTGAGAGTCATCACTCCAGTTTGACTCGTGGTTGACTACAAGGTAGAAAAATGAGGTGAGGCCCCAATCTTGTTCACATTCCATGCCGTTGACCAAATTGGGGTGGTAATTTCTCTTTAAAGGGTGTTTTCTCCAGGGTAGAAAGCTCATTCCCACAAATTGCCACTGAGTGTACTGTATGCTTCTTCTGCCATGTTCTCGGTTGATCTTGACTACAACCCATTATAGAAGATCTCAGAGATCTTGGTGAGGACATCAACATAACTTGCTCCACCTCTTCCTGGATCTGTAGATTTAAAGGGGCATTCTGGAAGAATGAAGCGGGGAACCGTAACCATGCTATTGTCAAGAAAGCGACATGGATGCATCCATAAAATCACCAGGAGTTGAGCTCACCTCTGGGAGACAGGACCTTAGTGGATATAGACTTTCATCTCTAATAGTTTTCATTCATCCTCCCATCTCAAGTTAAGGTCAACTGTGTTGTCAGTTTCAGCAATCATGGTGAGAGGTCTTCTAAATTGTCCTTTCCGACTGTAAATTCTGGGGCGAGGAAATAACATTTTAATCAATGCTTCTTCTTTTTTTTCCAGAATGAAAACATTGAACAATAGAAACAAAATGATCTATTCTTTTCTCTAATTAAAACAGCCCACAATAGCCTTGGCCTTTTGTAAAATTGGGCAACACCATGGATCCTTTGTACATATCTACCACATTTCCAGATATTAATGTCTCCTTTTCAACAAACTCCACAGACAATGCAACACTTATGGATTTTTCCACCTCCTCCTGTATCCGTTCTGTCTTCATACCGATAATTTACCTTCTGGTTTGTGTTATCGGACTGAGTGGGAACACTTTGGTCATCTACGTGGTTTTACGTTATGCCAAAATGAAGACTGTGACCAACATCTACATTCTGAACTTAGCCATCGCTGATGTCCTCTTCATGTTGGGCTTGCCGTTCCTCGCCACCCAAAATGCCATCTCCTACTGGCCCTTTGGAACATTCACCTGTAGGCTAGTGACTGCTTTTGATGGCATTAACCAATTCACCAGCATCTTCTGCCTGACTGTCATGAGCCTGGACCGCTATCTTGCAGTGGTCCATCCGATTAAATCTACCAAGTGGCGCCAGCCAAGGATAGCCAAATTGATCAGTGTGGCCGTCTGGACTTTATCCTTTTTGGTGGTCCTTCCCATGATTATATTTGCTGATGTCCAGGAAGATTTTCATACCTGTAACATGAGCTGGCCTGAACCAATTGAGATATGGTCAGCTGTGTTCATCATCTACACATCCGTGCTGGGTTTCTTTGGTCCCTTGCTGGTGATATGCCTCTGCTATTTGTTGATTGTCATTAAAGTGAAATCCTCTGGGATCCGAGTTGGCTCTACAAGACGCCGGAGGTCAGAGCGGAAAGTGACCAGAATGGTGGTCATCATAGTTGTGGTTTTTGTTTTCTGTTGGCTCCCCTTCTACATTGTCAATATTGTCAATTTGATATTCATCTTGCCGGAGGAGCCCATCTTGGTGGGCATTTTCTCCTTCGTGGTGGTTCTCTCCTATGCCAACAGCTGTGCCAATCCCATCCTTTATGGATTTCTTTCAGAAAATTTCAAGCAGAGCTTTCAGAAGGTCTTGTGCCTCCACAAAGGCAATAGCATTGAAGACGGTGACCCCACCGAACTCCGGCAGGAGAAGAGCACCCATCTGAAGGACATGATGCTGCCTCAGAGGAATGACAACTTCAACGGGCACATGCTGACTAGCAAGGTGTAGAAAGTCTGTGACTTCAAGAGAGACGCAACTGGATTGAAATACATTATGGCATTTACTGCAAGGGGACTGGGACAAGAGAAGGTGATTACCTCACCTTCCAGGTTAATGTACAGAAGTTTTCTTTCCCAGCTTTTTGTTGCTGGGTTCACCCTACAATTCTGGGGGTCATGAAAAGTTTCAGCACTGGTGACCAAAAAGAACCTATTGTGCTCCTTTCATTCTTGCTCTCTCTTCCATGAAGCTTTTTACACAGGTGCACAGGCACAAAAAACTTAGTTAGACTATGTTGTACAAAGGAACAGACAATTGTTATGACTTCCATAGCAGAAGGCCTTCTCTTTGCAATTTATTACATTGCAGATGAAGGTTGGAGACTATGAGGATGATGCATCTCCCCCAATCCAACAAACATGCTACATTACTACATGAAAGCAGGCAACAAAACCTCAGCGAAAGAATAGGCTTGATCCTCAATGGGTGTAATTGCTAGTTGAGAGCTGGTTAAGGCCAAGAGGGTCTTCTTGAAATAAATTGGAGCCCTTCAAAGTTTGCCCAAGTTTTCCCTTTCTCTGGTTTTCTCTCTCAGTTGTGTGAACTGAAGAATTCCCATAACTCAAGTACCACCTTGCAAGGTCTGCTGCCCCACAGATCTCTGGCATACAGGGCCTCCAGCAATGGCTGAGACCTTCCAAGGAGAGTCTGTGACAATTCACCACAGCCAACTCACCAAGGCCAACTCGCCATGGACAACTCACCCTGGCCAATTCACAGCCAACTCACCATGGCCAATTCATCACGGCCAACTCACCACAGTCAACTCGCCCTGGCCAACTCGCCCTGGCCAACTCACCATGGCCAATTCACAGCCAACTCACCATGGCCAACTCACCAAGGCCAACTCACCATGGCCAATTCACCACAGCCAACTCACCATGACCAATTCATGGCCAACTCACCATGGCCAACTCAC
>NW_020769332.1:3320857-3334656 GCF_900518735.1 Pseudonaja textilis | reverse complement strand
AAGGAAGGAAGGAAGGAAGGAAGGAAGGAAGGAAGGAAGGAGTTTATAATGAGATGGAGGAAGGGTCTGAGGGAAGACTTCCCTTAGCACTTCACCACCACAGGTACCCCTGACATGAGTGACGTCCAGTTGGTCATATCCACTGTGTTCCCAGGTGCAGCTAATGAAGGGAATCAGGGCCCTTTCCTCCCCCATAAGCCACGTAATTTATGTTGCTCCCTTCTCCATTCCTCCCTGTGTGCCCTAGGATGAGGAGGGGGTGGACCTGGGTCTTCCTCTGAATTCCTTCTCCCTTGCTCTCCCTCTCCCCTGCTCTGCCCAGCCGGAGTTTGCCCTTCCCCAGTTTCTTCCATAGCCAACGGAGCCACACTCCCTGGGCCTCCCCCTCTGAATCAAATTCCAACAGGAGCATGACGTTGCTCTTATGAACTCTGTATCCTCACAGGGCTCATCCCAAAGGGCTGACACTGTTTTAAGGAATATGGATGAGCACAACTGACCACCAATGGCCTTTCAAAATTCTCCAGCCAGTCTCGGATCAAAAGCACATATACAGCAACACCTCTGTTTCTGCAACTGCTTTATTCGTGGAGCAGGTTCCTCAACCATTTTTCTTTTCTTTTCTTTTTTTGAACACTAAACTCAAGGTCACACTCATCCACTCTGGTTCCAGTCGGGAGCTAATCAGTCTCCAACAATTTCATTCTGTTGCCCCCTTACCACTGGGTGAGCAGGCATTCCCCCAGCAACTATTTAATTAAAGATGCAATTTACCTTGACCAATAAACATGCAGGAAGTGACAAAAAATAATTAATTGCCCACTAAATAGACATCACAGGCTGAGCCAATGTTTGCAAACTGCACTGCTGAAGGGAAGGCGTGAGAACTGAGGATGGAATGGCAAGGTTTTTCCACTGAATGAAATGTGCCTTAAAAAGAACAGAAAACACTTTACTGTTGCAGAGAGGAAGAGCAAAGCTAGGCGGTACCATGACAAAACATGGCACAGGGGAGGAGCGTCTATAAATTTCTATTCTGATAATTCCACCCACTCACCCTTGTCATGTCTTCTCATAAATGCAACTGGAAAACACAATTTTGAGTGGACAAAATATTTCACTAATTGCTTTTATCCAAAAGAAGAGTAATTATTTCCCCCCCCCCCAAAAAAAACCCTTTGCACATCCTTCCCTTAATTCCCTCTGAGAGGAAGAGCAGTAAAAATGATGATCGATGATGATTGGTAATGACGATGACCCTTTAAAATGGAAGGTTTGCTTCTAATCTGCTGGCAATCCATGAGGGAAGCAGGCATCGTGTTCTTCTACTTTGGGGAGGTTGAAGAGTTTCATAAGTGGGTGATCCCCAAAATAGGAATCTCATGGTGCAATTATAGGTCAAGAAAGTTTGCAACCAAAAGGAGGCCCTTCACAGGAAATGCTTTCCAAGAGTTGGTCAAAAGTAGTGCCTGGCCAAATTCATCCTAGCAGGAGGAAGGCAAGGAATATGTATTATGCTATATGCCTAAGAACAACAAGAGGCTCTCGACAGGCTCTTGAAGAAAGAGCAAAGAATGAAGTGAGGCAGTAGATCCATATCTACAGGTTGTCCTTGACTTATACCAAGGGTGGGCTGCTGGGGGTTTATAGGGGTTCGGGAGAGCCCCTACCTAAGATTCGGTGCAGTTTGGAGATGTTGCAGTTTGCCAGTAGCAGGTGTGGATGGCTGAGGTCTTGGAGAGCAAGCACTCAGATGAGGGGCCTGCCTGTGATGCACAGGAATGTTTACTTCCTGCCTTCCTTACAGGATTAGGCCAGTAATTTCTTCTAACAATCGGTTCTCCGAACTACTTAGAATGTTAACAACCGGTTCTAGCGAATGGGTGCGAACTGGTAGAATCCCATCCCTGGTCTCCAACCTTGGCAACAACTTCAACTCGCAGAAGTCTTCCAGGCTTAAAGTTGCCAAGGTTGGAGACCCCTGATCTAAAATGCTCAGAAAGAGGCTGGATGCTTTCATTGGGATGCTTGCCCTGAGTGGGAATGAGACATAGAGAGCAACACGGCCCTTCAAACAGGATAATTATTATTATTTAAATAAATTTTATTAATTTTCTATTAATTTTTCTATTAATTATATTTCTTGGTGCTTAATAAACATTGTGCTGCCTGGGCATTTAATTTCCTTAGCAATACAATTTCCATTCTTAATTTCCACCCCTTTTTTCCAAACCCCTGATAAAATAAGTTCCACGTTTGATAATATTTTGCATCTTCTTTCTGTTTGATTTTCAGTGTAAGATACATTCACGATAGCATAATTCCTTGGCCTTCAAGCTCTTGCTTCAATTTAAATTTCCCTTCAGTATCCAAAATGTCCTTGTATATCACAATTTTTTCAAGTGTCACCAGGATAATTCTGATGGAAAACCCCTACCGTACATTTGAACACAATTCTTCCATTGTTGCTGTGCCATAGATGAGCTGGAGAGTCAAATGTTGAGAAGGGAAGAAGCACAAATGGTACGTAGGGTGGGATGCAATGCTGTGATCCAGTGAGGCGTTTCCTATGCTTTCAGGACCTGGAACAGCTCCAGGGGAGGTTGCTGGGCTGGCTACAGACTGTGGGAGCCATGGGTTATGCCTTGTGGCAAAGCGACCCTTCCCTGCCTTTGAACCCTTTCCAAATTTTCTTCTACACCAAGAGGCTTTTCTCTGCCTGTCACTGTTTAATATTGCTTAGTCTTCTTTTGCTTAAGCTACGTATTTTTAAAGAAGTACATATTCAATCTACTGTTAGACTGGGAACCGGAGGCAGCTCATGGCCCTTGTTATATCCTCAACCAAATCAAGAATTTATCTTTAACTACTTATCTTTGACTACTCCAGACCAATCTAAAAGTGAGGGTGTAGAGGTGGTACAGATCCAGATCTTTAAATATAGTAATTGAAGTAACCCTTTTCCAAACTATCACATTTTTTTTAAAAAAAAAATTGATGTTGGCTTCTCCAAGAAGACATCCAGAAGCATCCTTTGGCCACCTCAAATCTAAAGGCATGAAAATTCTCCAAGTTTGATGCAGAAGGATTTGCCTCTACTTTTCTTTTGTCTGTCTGATTTCAAAAGCAAACTCTTCAATTAAATGAATAAAAATGAATACAGAAAGAAATCGGGCAAGTGTGCTAATTGAAAACCAATTTCCTTCAAAGATTTGTTGGGAACTTAAAAGAATTTTGGAGACACTAGGGGGAAACATAATCCAGGTGAAGCACAGAAGTTTTGTATGAAGTAACCTTGAAGTGACCCTTTCTTTCATTACGTTTTGTACGTTGACATCCAAAGGCTACAGGCTGTGGGAGCCAGAGGTTATGCCTTGTGGCAAAGTGATCCTTCCCTGCCTTGGCACCATTCTTTTCCTTCTTACACCTGGAGGCTGTTGCAGTAGCCAGTGGCACCAAAATTCTCCCTGCCAATTTTTTTCCCCTGCAAAAGAAGTTTTAGAGAAACTCATTCTCAACTCAATAATAATGATAGAGGGAACAAGGAATCTGGGGAGCACTGGTTTGGGAGTGTGCATGTGTGTCCATCAATATAATCATGCCCTTGGCCACTACATGATCAGATCCTGTGGAGCATACGGTGGCATTTGCAGGAATGAGTTCCCTCTAATTAGTTCTGAAGTATTAGTACCATTTTATAAAGCCCTAGTAAGACCACAGCTGGAATACTGCAACTGATTTTGGTCACCCTACTACAACTGATTTTGGTCACCCTACTACAAAAAAGATGTTGAGACTTTGGAAAAAGTTCAGAGAAGAGCAACTAAGCTGACTAAGGCCTGGATACTAAAACAAATGAAGAACGGCTGGAGGATTTGGGTCTGGTTAGTATTAAAAAAGAGAAGAATTGGGGTGACATGATAGGAGTATTCCAGTATTTGAAGGGCTGCCACAAAGGAGACAGGGGTCAAATTATCCCCCAAAGCAGCAGAGGGAAGGACAAGAAACAATGGTTAGAACTCAGAAACTAATCTAAGAGAGAGGCAACCCAGAATTAAGGAGAAACTTCCCGCAATTAGAACAAATAATCAGTGGAACAGTTTGTCTTCAGAAGTCACTGGATGTTTTTAAGAAAGTCTAGACAGTCACTTATCCAAAATGGTGTAAGTTCTCCTGCTTGAGCAGCGGGCTGGACTAGAAGATCTCCAAGGTCCCTTCCAGCTCATTCATTCTATTTTCTCTTTAAAGACAGAGAGGGAGAGGTTATAGAACATGCAAGACCAACGTAAAGCAAGCTGTGTTTCACCCTGGGGGTAGGAAACCAGTTGTGGCATCTTGAGTGAATCAAGCCATCTTATTAGTCCAGAATCTGGTTTCCTTTGAAACACAGTCATTTGTGTTTTGTTTTTGTCTGGGTTTAACATTCCATGTGTTGCACAGGCCTTTCTATATTAGAGATTTTAAATGAAGTTCAGCCTTTGTTGGGTGGACGTTATGCCAAGATGGTGGTTGTGGTTCTTTATGACCAAGAAAATGTATTACTCCGATACAGTTGGGGGAGAGAATACTTCGAGGATGCTAGTTGCCTGAATAATAGACAGTGGTTCAGTATTTCTGTTCTTTTCCACAAATGCAAATAGAATCTCACAATGACTGAATGGGACTGGGCTGCTTGCGTCAACTCGAAAGTAGTGGCAGCACACAGAGTAGAGCGGATGGCCTTGATGAAGAGAGGAAAGATATGTTACCAGAGCAACAAACAGTCAGAAGGTAACTTAAGCCCCCTTGCAAAGACAGAGTTGTATGAAAACATCTAAGACAGACACACACACCCTTAATTCACACGATGACACAGGTAGTCTGTGAGAACTGCCATCTCATTCGCTCGATGCCAGTATGCCATGCATGGGAGGGGGAAAAGTTTGCTACTCACCTTACTTTCTGGAGCCACAACATCACCATCAGCTGGGAGACCAGAAAATGGAAAGTGACTGGGGCAGGGTGGGGGGGAGTTAAACTTTGGGATTTGGGGTGCACTGATTTCAGTTCTGGCTTTGCTTTATTGTATTCTGCTTTTTTTTCAAATAAGTTTTTTTTATTTTTCAATATAAACATACATATTTTGTGGGCATTGCATTAACTGGGTCATATCTCTTTTTAAGCAACAGTAACCATAATAATACAAATAGGTATATGTAGTTCTAATCCTCCAACTTCCACAACTTCAACAGAGCTAATCTCTTTTCATAATCTGTTGTATTCTGCTTGACCTTTACCAAACTATGCCTTTCTCAACAAATAGAGTCAAGGATTGTTCTTACTTAAAGGCTCAAGCTGAGGCAGTGCTGACATACTCCTTGAATTATGACAGCAATAGGGAACAGAATTTCCAGCACTAAGCGATGCAGTCTTCAAGTGCAATGTCATGTAACCACATAGTTTAGTGGTGGTAATCCTGGTCCTCCTGGTTGCCATCATAAACCCAGTGTCATGCCCCTGTTAGAATCTGACTCAGAGGGAGGGGAGGAACAACCGACAGGGGGCGGGAGTGTGGCTCCAAGGTTGTGGAGGAAACCGGGGAAGGGCACAGGTCGGCTAGGCATTCAGAGGAAGACCCAGGCCCATCCCTTCTTCATCCTAGGGAATGCAGGGAGGAGCAGATAAGGGAGAAATGTGAATGGCGTGGTCTACGGGGAGGCCTTGATCCCCTACATGGGCTGCAGCAGTGAGGACTGGTTAAAAGGACGAACTGTGCATGGGACAGTGCTGGAAACAAAGCGTGAAATATTTCTAGTCTGTCAGTTCTTATCTGAGTTCTGGCGTCCTTCCCAGTGTGTGTATTTCGATATCTGTGGATGTCTTCAAGCTCTTATTCTGCCTTATCTTATTAATTCTTCAGCGTGGTTTGTGTTGTTGTTTTTTTCTATTTATAATTTATATGTATTTTGAGTTTGAATGGAAGTTCTTCCTTTTTGCAACTGTTTGTGGGGGAGTTTTTTCCCCAGTCAATGATAATTGGAGCTTTAAAGCCAAGTTAAATGAACGAAAGGGACTTCACCTGTTTTTGTGACTTTGTTGCTTTTGTATCCCACCCTGGGTCATCACACCCAGGACCTCATTGGTCATTAAGCAACACCCTCCCTGAGATGAGAGCAGCGAGAGAACTCCAGCGAGCATCTAGCGGGTGAGAGCTATGGGGTGGATAGGCAGGTAGGTGTCGTGGGCAGGTGCTATGGAGCATGGATGGGTGGACAAAAAGCAGTGAGAGTAGGAGTGACCCACAGCCTCCTGCTGGCTTCCTGTTGTAGCTTGTCGGCCACCAGCCCCTCCAGCAGCTGAATCGGAGGAGGAGGAGGAGGAGAAGGAGGAGGAGGAGGAGGAGGAGGAGGAGGAGGAGGAGGAGGCGGCATAGGAGTCAGGGTCAGCATCAGGGTAGCCTGGGAGCTCCGAGGGGGGAGAGGGAATGTAGCTGGCAGAGAAAGAGACAGAGTCGGAGCCTGGGCCATCTGTCAACCCTCAGATGGAGAGTCAACAGCCCCCAGGTCTGGAGGTGGCTGATGAGGAGGAGGAGGAGGAACATCGGGGTCCAGTGCCTGACACGCAGATACATAGAAGGCAGAGGAGAGGAGAGCAGTGGAAATCTATGGGCCGGTCCTTGGGATGGAAGAGCCACCGCTGTTAGCGAATCCCCACCCTAGCTCTGGGGATAAAAGGAGAGATGAATAGATGTGGCAGACAATCATTCATCTCCCTGCTGGACAGACTTGCTCACCTGTTGTGAGAAACTTTTGGCAGGGGCTACCGGCGCTCCTAATAAATCTTTGGGGTTCACTTCTGAGGGTTGGCCGTGTTTGGCGAGCTGGGTCAGAACCCTTCCTCACTTACTTTGCTTGTGGGAAGCTATCAAGGAAGGTGATCGGATGACCACCGGGATGCTGTAACCATGGTAATTGCCAGCTGGTTGCCAAGTGCCCCATTCTCAATCATGCCGACCGCAGGAATATTACAACAGCAGTAACTAAGTGGGCTTGTCATCAGCCCGTCCGCATTCAGCACCATCATAACTTTGGACAGTTGCTGAACAAGTGGTTGTAACCCGACAACTACTTGTAACAGAGCAGAATTTCCCAACTTTTCCAGCTTTGCGGACCAGCATTGGGGCGGGGGGGGTGCAGGGAATAGTTTCCCACAAGCGGCCAGCAAGCATCGTGTGTGCACGGCTCCATTTGCACGAGTGGCAGGTACACATGGGCCCATTGCTCGCGCAAGTGGAGATTCGCACGTATTCATATGGTGCTTCCGCAGCCTGGTTGCAAACAGCTCACAGCCTACTAATGGGCCAGGGGTTGGTGGTTGGGGAGCCCCTGTAATAGAGGGAGGAAGGGAAGCACATTCGGGTTGCAAAATTCTGTTTCTGCATCAATTCTAATCAAGAGTTTCAGGCCAGCACAGCATCTGTTTCTTGATCTACAGGCCTGACAGGCAGAGGTGAAGCTCAGTAAAATTTACACAAGATGGCTCTGGGGCAGCTAATGATGTAGTAGAGTCTCCTCCTTGAGCAGGGGATTGGACTAGATGACCTACAAGGTCCCTTCCAACTCTGTTAATCTCTGTTATTTCCTGGAAGGGAGCATTACCATGAGGCTTTTTAAAATATATGCTGAAAATGAGATCAGACCAGCTTCTGATCTGTAGAAGTGTCTGGAGATTTTGGGGCTGAGTAAACTACAAGTGGGGCAAAAAAACAGAAAATTAAATTCACCTTGTCCTGAAACAAGAAAAAAAAACGCAGACATGTACATTTTCCAGTGTTGGTGATCATCTATATATATAAAAGCAAAATACATGCATCATCACAAAATCTCCAGAACTGTAAAGCCTACAAACTTGAAATTTGGCACGTAGGTTCCTCTTGGCTTCTAGGTGCTCACTAAGAAAAGATTTTTCAAAATGACCATCAGAGCATTTAGAGTATTTCCTATATTTTTATTAACATGCTCTGATGCTAAGGAGTTCTACTCCCCCTCCCCACCTGAAAAGAATTCGGTTCCAAATGAAAACACAAGCAGACAACAGAAGTTTCAATTTCAGTTTTAATTTCACAGCAGCAGCCGGCTTTAGTACAGAACAGTTGAGCTAAGCCACGCCCAGGCTCCTTGCTGTCTCCTTCTTGCTCACACAGCAAAAACTGTTTCAGTTTCCAAACAGCCCTCAACTCTCTCACATGCTGACAGGACGGTAGCCAGATGAATACCAATGGATGCCAGTAGGCAGAGGCAGAATTTTTTTTTCCCTTTACTTTCCTCCCCAAAAAACTAAGCCCGATCACATAGTTTTGTAGCGAAGCACGAGTAGAGTTACTTTAAAATATATGCTGAAAATGAGATCAGACCAGCTTCTGATCTGAGGTAGTATAGAAGTGTCTGGAGATTTGGGGGCTGGATAAACTGCAAGTGCCGGCGGGGGGGTTGTGTGTCAGAATATTAAATTCACCTTGTCCTGAAACAAAAAAAAACCAGACGTACATTTTCCAGCGTTGGTGACAATTTTAAACAACTGGACTTCTATGAAGATGTCAATCGGCTGCTTCTTTCATTCTTCATTTTACTCCCAGTCAGTCAATCTGGTGACCAGAGATAATGCCCTGGGACCAACCCTACAATGTGGAGAAAAACCACCGGGGAAGTGACAAGCTGTAAAAACAGCATCTGCTCTGGTTATCTTGATAGGAAGCTCCAAGGCCCACGGTGAGTGTACCAACCGGCCATCAATGCTTTTTAGATGATTGGTTCTTATCTAAATAGCACCATCTGATTTTATTGGCTGCCGCCTGCTAATGAGCAAATAAATGTCACAGTGAGGGTTGGGTTGTGTGGTTTTTTTTTTTTTTTTTTTTGGTAATGCAACCACTGAACCACTGCATTTTTATTTTTATCTTTTACCAAAAGGAAAAAAAAAATGGGGTGGGAGGAGAGACAGAACAAACCAGGGGAATGATTTCTTTGTGAACGGCTAAAGAGTGGGAAGCCATTTTCTCTTCTCGTCAAAAGAAATAAAGTGGCTTTTTAAAAAAAACCCACAGATGTTAACAGATTTAAAGAGGTATGTAACCTTACATTGATCAAGAACTACTTCGGGCCTTTTTTGTCTTACTGGCCAGAACCATGAGGCATCATTGGAAGAGTCTGGAGAAAAATTATTCAGGTAGTCCTCGACTTACAGCTACCATTGAGCCCAACATTTAGGTCGCTAAGAGCCATGGTGGCGCAATGGTGAGAGTGCAGTACTGCAGGCTAGTTCTGCTGACTGCCAGCTGACTGCAACTTGGCAGTTCAAATCTCACCAGGCTCAAGGTTGACTCAGCCTCCTGTCCTTCTGAGGTGGGTCAAGTGAGGACCCAGATTGTTGGGGGCAAGAGGCTGACCCTTTATACTGCTTAGAGGGGGCTGTAAAGCACTGGGAAGCGGTAAATAAGTCTATTGCTAAGGAAGGAAGGAAGGAAGGAAGGAAGGAAGGAAGGAAGGAAGGAAGGAAGGAAGGAAGGAAGGAAGGAAGGAAGGAAGGAAGGAAGGTAAGAGGAAGGAAGGAGGCCATCTTGGTGCAGTGATTAGAGTCCAGTATTGCAGGCTGACACTGCCCACAGCCAGCAGTTAAAATCCCACCAGGCTCCAGGTTGGCTCAGCCTTCCATCCTTCCAAGGTAGGTAAAAGCCTTCCATCCTTCCAAGGTTGTTGTGTGCAAGAGGCTGATTCTGTAAACCGCTTAGAGAGGGCTGTAAAGCACTGTGAAGCAGTATAGAAGTCTAAGTGCTATTGCTGCTAAGTGAGATGTTTATTAAATGAATTTTACCCCATTTTACAACTTAGCTTGCCACAGGTGTAAAGTGGATCACTGCAGCTGTTAAGTTAGGAACACTGTTGTTAGGTGAATCTGGCTTCCTCAATGACCTGGCTTGTCAGAAGGTCACAAAAGGGGATCCCAGGACGCTCAACCGTCATAAATACGAACCAGTTGCCAAGCCTCTGAATTTTGATCTCCTGCCCATGAAGATGACTCAGTGGTTGTAAGTGTGAAAACTGGTCATAAGTTCCTTTTTTTCAGTGCAGTTCTAACTTCCATCGACCACCGACCCATTGACCCTAACAAGCCAAACACCTTATTATGCTCTCGCCATGCTAAAGCAGGGGTGAGGAACGGTTCCTGTGCCAGCTGGGTCAGGAATTCTGGGAGTTGAAGTTCACAGGATGTAAAAGGGCCGTGGCTCTTCCCCCTTCCTCCCCCTGCCTGCTAAAGGGTCAAGGGTGCAGGGCTGTTCAAGATTTAACAGAAGTGTGTGGTATTCTCCTCACTGCACAAGAAATTGTAGAAGGTCAGCATCCACCCATCCTCCTAGAGAGTGAAATATTTGGGGGAATATTAAAAAGGCAGGATAGACTATTTCACCTAAAGGAGAAATGGGAAAAAATCTTAAGGGAATCAGAAACCAGCAGCAGTCTCCCTGCCTCAAGCAGAAACTGAGGAGGCCAGCTTTTAGAAATGCAGATTTGGTAACCCATTCAGAAAGACTGGGCCAGACAGCAACTCCAGATAAGCAGCAAGCCAAAGGTTCACACGATTAGCTCAGACAAACACCTAGGATTTGCATTTCCCCTTCTGCCTATAGAGCCAGCCATGACCCCTACGTGACCTCACAGGAATCCAGGAGGTATAAAACCCGCCCTCTCTAAACTCCATTTTGTCCACTGTCTCAGAACTGCACTCTGTGTGTGTTGGTTCTGTTCACCAATGAACATAAATTAAATTTTTCCTTCCAATCAGCCTTCATTTTATTCCCAGCTTGGACCTCGACCTGGATATTTCTTCCAACAAGATCAGTGCTGAGTTGAGAGCATTTGGTGCCTCAAAACAAAGACCCTCCCTTATTTCCAAGAATCTGCACTTTCTCCCAAGTCCATTAAAGCCATGTCCAAATGAGGGAGTGTCAAACTCTTCAACTTTCAATTTCCAAACATTAGCGTGCTCAGTGGTTACTTTAATATAATTTACACGTGTTTGGTAAATAACTACATAAACTTCATAACTTTTGAATTTGTTTGTTTTCATATCTATGGAATGCAGGGAGGAGAGAAGGATGGTTTCCCCAAAAGCGGAAATGGCCATAATTAGGAGTCATCACAATTATGACTTTTCTTTTCCTCTCATGGAACGAACCAGGCCTTGTGGAATAGTTCCGTCTGCAATGATATATTTAGGTCTAATAATTTGTACAAACATTTCAGACCTTAAGTACCCAGAACCAGGGCAGAAATCAAGGAGGATATTGATGAGTAAAGATCGAATACTGGGAGTGTGGGATTTTGATAATAATGAGGACTGGAAGTGGAGAGAACAACTACTGAGCTTTGTTTATCAAGAGAAGATACTTTTCTGAGCTCAGTTTATTTTTCATTTTCATAATTTAACAAACGAAGAGACCCCTTCCTTCCTTCCTTCCTTCCTCCCTCCCTCCCTCCCTCCCTTCCTTCCTTCCTTCCTTCCTCCCTCCCTCCCTCCCTCCCTCCCTTCCTTCCTTCCTTCCCTCCCTCCCTCCTTTCCTCTTTTCCTTCCTTCTTTTCCTCCCTCTGTATCTCTTTTCCTTCCCTTTGCCTCTTCCTGCTACTCTGAATGCTTCCACCGAGCTTTTGCCCACGCCCATTTCCCAGGCTGCATGCCACCGCAATTATTGCAATGCATCAAACTTAATTAGCAATTTTAGGAAAGCTTTTAATGCATCAATTACCACCAAAGGCCAGCCGCAACCTTTTAAGACTGTTGCTATCTGAACCGCGCATATAAATATCTGTTGCCAACAGAGACGTGAGCACAGAAAATGCTGCCCGACGTCTAAATGGAATATTTGAATTGCAGCCTCTTGACGTAAAGGACCTCCTTTTTTCCCCAGGTGAGTCAAGGCAGGTAGCATCTGCTTGGCTGGGCTGGCCTTTCCTAGGGAAATCTCTTTGGCTTCATATTCTGCAGCTACAGGCTTTGAATGTGCCCAAGCAAGACCGAGAAAGGGCTAAGATGACGGATCTTGTTCCTTGACTTATTACATGTAGAGAACTCAGTGGGGGAAATAACCTAAAAGGATGAGCCTCCTGCAGGGAACTTCGATTACCCCCAGGTTACTCGATGAGAGGAAGGGGTGAAGGGTGAAACCAACGGCAATTTTCCATTTTAGTCCTTTTATTAACCTTTAGTAAAATAGCCCAGTTGGGCCCCGAGAGGTATTAGCCTTCCAAGGTCTTCTGCTAAAGGCAGAATTTGGTATGTGAGTTTTTTTTTTTAAAAAAAACCATGAATTCTTATAAGAGCTGTGGTGGCGCAGTGGTTAGAATGAAGAATTGCAGGCTGATTCTGTCCATCGCCAGGAGTTTGATGCTGACCAGCTCAAGGTTGACTCAATCTTCTGAGGTCAGTAAAATGAGGACCCAGATTGTTGGGGGTAAGAGGCTGACTCTGTAAACTGCTTAGAGAGGGCTGTAAAGCGGTATATAAGTCCAAGTGCTATTGCTCTCATTCTCTCGCTCTCTCCTTCTCCCCCGCCCATGGTGACACAGTGGTTAGAATGTTGTATTGCAGGCTAACTCTACCCACTGCCAGAAGTTCGATCCTGACCGGCTCAGCCTTCCATCCTTCTGAGGTGGGTAAAAATGAGGCCCTGGATTGTTGGGAGCAATGTGCTGACTCTGTAAACCCCTTAGAGAGGGCTGTAAAGCACTGTGAAGTGGTATATAAAAGTCTTAAGTGCTATTGCAATTTAACTCTCTAGCATCTCTCTATCTATCTACTTCTCCTTCTGTCTCTCCCTCTCTCTCTCTCTCTCTCGCCATGGTAGTTCAGTGGTTAGAATGCAGTTGGCAAAACTGGACTGCAATATTGCAGGCTGACTCTGCTGACTGCCAGGAGTTCGATCCTGACCGGCTCAAAGTTAACTCCGTCCTTCCGAGGTCAGTAAAATGAGGCTCTGGACTGTTGGGGGCAAAATGTTGACTCTGTCAACCATTCAGAGGGGGATGTAAAGCACTGTGAAGTGGTATAAAAGTCTTAAGTGCTATTGCTATACGTCACTTGCATCCTGAAATGATGAGTCCTATCTAACAACCCAGTCAGGACTCTACCGCCCCACCTATTTCCTGCACTGATTTTAACTCCCCTCCAAGTTCCTGAAGTTTGTCCTGACAGTCATGGAGGAGGAGAAGAGAAGAAAAGGAACCGAGGTTTACAGTTACCTCAAGCGTCTCAAGCAGGGATTTGAATTTGAATTTGTTTTCCCTTCGGTTCCTTTTTACTGACATCTGTGTCCTGGTATCCTACCAATATTTACATCAAAAACTAACTCTGTTGCTATGACATTGACAATTGATTTAACATACATTTCTCCTCGTTCCCTTTCCCATTCTTTCTCCCGCTCCTCTTGCGTAGAGGTACGTTGTCTCAATACAGCAAGAGGAAGAGGAAGGGGAAGAAGGAGGAGGACAAGGAGGGGGAGGGGGAGGAGGGGGAAAGGGGGAGGGGAAGGAGGAGGAGGAGAAGAAGAGGAGGAAGAGGAAGGAGAAGAAGAGGAGGAAGAGGAAGAAGAAAAAGAGGAGGAGGAGGAGGAGGAGGAGGAGGAGGAGGAGGAGGAATAATGTGGGGTCCTTGGTGCACTTCTGAGCTAGGTGGCTTTCTTGCAGATATTTCATGACCCAACTAGGGAGCATCATCAGTGCTAGGAGGAGGAGGAGGAGGAGGAGGAGGAGGAGGAGGAGGAGGAGGAG
>NW_020769332.1:3287307-3312092 GCF_900518735.1 Pseudonaja textilis | reverse complement strand
AAAGAAAGAAAGAAAGAAAGAAAGAAAGAAAGAAAGAAAGAAAGAAATTGCTGAACATTGCAGAACATTTCCTTAAACCAATTTCTTACTTAAACTAACATCTCACAGTGTTAATGGAAGTCATTTTCTCTCAATTTGTTTCTTTCATTTCATTCTGGGTCTTCCCTTCAAGAATTGCCAAACACCTGGCAGCTTGAAAATTGACACACTCCGTTACAGAGGTTTCAATTTTCAAAGTAGAGTGAAGTACAATTATCTGAGCAAAGCAAAGGGTCTTCAAAATCAACAAGCAACATAATTTCCTCTGGATGACTCAATATATGATGTATCAAGTGCATTAATATTGGTACTGTGGTTCTAGCTGTAACTACTCAGAATATAATTTCTACTGAGATCAGTTGAGCTTATTCCCAAATTTATCAGTATATGGAAAGTGCTGCTAATTTGATATCTAATTCTTTGAAAAAATGAAGACCTAACTCTGAAAATAATCAAAACATTTTCCGCAGAATGAGAACCCACAGCAATATAAACAACTGGAGAATAGGTACCTACATGAACAATTCAGGCAGAATGGGTACTTACTAGCATTATTTATTTATTTATTTGATTTGTCAATCACTGACAAGATAATAGGTGTAAGTATAAACATGAGTAAGAATGCAGGAAATAGGCGTGAATAAATGGGGACAATAGGACAGGGACGGTAGGCACGATGGTGCACTTATTCACGCCCCCTTACAGACCTCTTAGGAATGGGGTGAGGTCAATAGTAGATAGTTTAAGAGTAAAGGAGTGGGAGGGTTAGAGGATGTAACAACAGAGTCAGGTGGTGCATTCCAGGCATTGACCGTTCTGTTGATGAAGTTGTACTTTCTGCAATCAAGTTTGGACCGGTTTTCATTAAGTTTGTATCTGTTGTGTGCTCTTGTATTGTTGTGGTTGAAGCTGAAGTAGTCATTGACTGGTAGGACATTGCAGCAGATAATTTTGTGTACTACGCTTAAGTCCAACCATAGGTGGCATAGTTCAAGGTTGTCCAAGCCCAAAATTTTTAGCCTGGTGATGTAGGATGTATTCTGTTACGAGCAGAGGAATGTAGTACTCTTCTCGTGAAATACTTCTGGACTCGCTCACTTATACAGTGCAGATTCCAGACAGATGAGCTGTATTCGAGTATTGGTCTAGCAAAGGCTTTGTAGGTCCTAGTTAGCAATT
Source organism: Pseudonaja textilis (assembly GCF_900518735.1). Next base: position 3,310,874 of record NW_020769332.1, on the reverse strand, counting down.
CAATATTACTGAAGGAAAAGCTTTGTAAGATTAGATTTACAACACTTAGTGCCCTTTTTTACAAGATGCCTGCCCATATGTAGGAGACCATGTCATACATCCTGCCATACAACAAAAGCATTTCAGAAGCAATAGAACGCAGCTTCCAAGATCTGCAAGTGGACATTGTACACCGCATAAAGGCTACCATAGAAGGGTACATTCTCCATTGTAAAGATCGCTTGGAGATGCGAGATGCTTCTAATCATGTAATCTACCAGATCCTCTGCATGGATTGCCCCTGTGACTATGTAGGACAGGTGGCAAGGAAGCTCATCACCCAGTTGCAAGAACTCAAGTGAGCGGTCAGATGAGGAGACCCGAACTCATGGGTAACCTCACGTGGCAATGAACGAATAAAAAAGCACAAGCTGACATTTAAAACCAGGTTGGGCAGAATAGATAGCATTCTGCCATGGTGGCACAGTGGTTAGAATACAGTATTGCAGACTAAATTCTGCTGGCTGCCGATTGCCAGCAGTTTCGCAGTTCAATTCTCACTGGCTCGAGGTTGACTCAGTCTTCCATCCAGTAAAATGGTAAAACAAGGACCCAGATTGTTGATAGGGAGCAAGAGGCTGAATCTGTAAACTCTGATATATGTCTAAGTTAGCAGTTCCCAAAGTGGGCGGTACCACCCCCTGGGGGATGGTGAGATGCCTTAGGGGGCGCTAAGAGGCGGCAGGGGGCACTGGAGGTGGGCCCCTCACAGGGCACAATTCAGGGGTGAGAAAAAATCCCGCCACGTTCAAGGCAAGGCCCCACAGGATCACCCCATTGACTTCCACGCTCTGGTGCAAGGGGCTCAATGGGGTGATCCTGCGGGGCCTCACCCAAAACGCAGCATTGGGAAAAGAGAGAAAACCAGAGCAGCTTTGTTCTCTTTTTCAAATATCCCACCGCCGCTGCGTGACCGGCAAACCACACCCTCAAATTAGGCCACGCCCACAGAAATTTGAATCCCGCCCCAGGTGGGGGCATTGAGGATGAGTTTGTAGCATCAAGGAGGCTGCAAACTGAAAAAGTTTGGGAACCACTGGTCTAAGTGCTATTGCGCTCTCTCTCTCTCTCTCTCTCTCTCTCTCTCTCTCTCTCTCTCTCTCTCTTTCGCTCTCTCTCTTTCGCTCTCTGTCTCTCTGTCTCTCTCTGTCTCTCTCTCTCTGTCTCTCTCTGTGTCTCTGTCACTGTCTCTGCCTCTGTCTGTTTCTCTCTCTCTCTCCCTCTCCCTCTCCCTCTTCCTCTTCCTCATGGTGGCACAGTGATTAGAATGCACTATTGCAGACTAACTCTGCCAACCGCCAGGAGTTCGATCCTGACCAGTTCAAGGTTGACTCAGCCTCCCATCCTTCCAAGATCGGTAAAATGAGGACCCAGATTGTTGGGGGCAACGTGCTGACTCTGTAAACTGCTTAGAGAGGGCTGGAAAGCACTGTGAAGTGGAATATAAATCTAAGTGCAATTGCTATTGCTATTCTCGTGTTACGTCTCTCCCTGATTCCTTATTTGACAGGCCCCATGCTTCAGATGGGATGTGTGTGTGAGCCCTTCAAGGTAGGCCAGGTCAGGGAGCTGTTCCCACAGGCTTGACTCTAACTCTGTTTTATCGATCTAAGCTAGAATCACACACTTTTGAAAGGCAATTGTGTTTGCCCTCCTCTCCTCTTATATACCAATGAATTGAGTCGAGCCAATCGGAACACCTTCCTTATTGCCTTCTGAACACGTGTTTTTGCTTTCATACCTGTTTTTGCACATTTGCTCCAAGGTCATCTCTATGGCTATCCACAATGCGTCAGGAGGCTGACCTTGTAGCATTCAAGGAACTGAGGGCGAGAAAGCTTGACACGTCCAACAGCCTAAAGTCGTTTCTGCAGGTGTTCAGGACACAAGGACCGAACCTGACCAGGGCATGATCGGCGGTGAGAATTAAGCGTCCTGATGAGGTAAAGATACCGTTGCAGAGACTAAAGATCGACAAGCACTTAAAAAAAAAATAGTACTTTTGCCACTGCACAGAAAACTAAAATGAATACTTGTGTGTCCTTCTTTCCATGAGATGCAAATTTTAATTGGGCGTTTTAGAATAAGCAAACAAAAACGAAGGAAGTCCAGTTGTCTTTTGAAAAAGCACCTTTGTCTGGAATGGTGTAGGGTCTCCTGCTTGAGTAAGGGGTTAGAGTAGAAGACCACCGAAGCCCAACTCTGTTAGACTGTTATATTGTAATGCTAAATATTATGGAGGCCGAAGTCTAATTCAATAAAATGACACGCAACTGATTGAAGGCCTATTTTTCTTCATAACAACCTATCTCTAATCTAAGTCTTCAGCCTGGGAATGTTTGGAAGTCAAAACAGGGGAGTTAATAAATATCTAAAATTCACAGGGTTTATCTTTGTTCTTTATCTCAACTTTCCCATATTAGGAACCTGTGAAGCAGAATGAAAATTAGAGGTCAGTTTGTTATTATGTTTCTCACCTCCTCTTTCTTTATACTCCTCCTCACATCAATGTCTTTTTGTGTAGGCATCGTGCTCTTTTGTTTAATATCCAAAAAAGATTAACTCAGGGGTTTTTTTATTAAAAAAAATCCAATGTCAGTAAAATAAAGCATAAGAAAAGGACAGGAAAACGGTGATTAGATATGGCCTTGGTTGTTTCACATATAATTGATAACATGGGGATCTAATAATCAAGTGTTAAATGTGTTATTCTAGACCTAATTTTAATTGAAATCTCTTGGGCTTACTTTTGGAGTCGTGATGTAGGATTGCCATTCAACCTTGTTTCAGTCATCCTTTAAAAGTTATTCTCTCACTATCCCCATTCCTTTGTGAAGCATTTGGAACACTTTCAGATACTGATTAACAGAGTTGGAAGGGATCTTGTAGGTCATCAAGTCCAACCCCCTGTCTAAGTAGGAGACCCTACACCGTTTCTGACAGATGGCAATCCAATCTCTTCTTGAAAGCCTCCAGTGTTGAAGCTCCTACAGCTTCTGAAGGCAACTTCTGTTCCATGGGTTGATTGCTCTCACTGTCAGAAAAATCTATCCTTATTTCCAGGATGAATCTCTCCTTTTATCAGTTTCCATCCATTATTCCTTGTCTGGCCTTCAGGTGCTTTAGAAAATAATTTGACTCCCCTCCTCTCTGTGGCAGCCCCTCAAATATTGGATCACTGCTATCCTCTCTCCCCTGGTCCTTCTCTTCACTAGACTAGCCAGGCCCTGCAACCGTTCATTGTATGTTTCAGCCTCCAGTCCCCTCATCATCCTGGTTGCTCTTCTCTGCACTCTTTCTAGAGTCTCAACATCTTTTTTATAGTGTGGTGACCAAAACTGGATGCAGTACTCTAAGCGTGGCCTTACTAAGGCTTTATAGAGTGGTATTAGTACCTCGCTTGATCTTGACTGTATCCCTCTGTTATACACAATGTCCCTGTTTCACACAGCCAGTGAGGAAAGCATCAGATAGTTCATCTCCGAATGTTTCTGACCCCACTTCCGTTCCATTCCATCTACCTGAGAAAGGAGCAGGTTGCAATCCCCCAACAGCTCTGGAACTGACACCTGATCATGTTTGATTACAGCATCCCAAGCATGTCCAGGGGAAAAGAAATAGAGGAGAAGGTCCAGAGAAGAAGAGAAGAAACATCAACATTGAAAGCCTGGCTAAAAACAACAACTGGAGGGGCCCATATATTTATCACACAGGGTAGTTGCCCTGTACTTCTCACAACATTGTTCAGATGACATTGTTCATTTCTCCTCCCTGAACAGGGAGAGAAACTGAGATCAATTTCCCTGTTTTTGTACAAAGTCCAGTGTGACGCCTTTGGGTTGCATAACCTCCAAGCCCATCTGACTCCAAAGTGCCTTCTATTTGTCTTTCCCACTCGATTCCATCAAATGCACTTTCCGTTTTTGCAGATAAGTGCAATCCTGCTATCTCTACTAAGCCTCCACTTGGTTTTCTGAACTCCCTCCATTAATGTGACTGGGGCCTGGCTCTCCTTATTGACCCATAATTGTTCCCTGGCCCTGCCTGTCGCCCGGTGAGCTTTCACGGGGCTTTCTCAGAGGAAAAAGAAAAGAACAGATGGAAGAGAAAAGATTCAGGAGGTACCTAAATGGCCCATCCAAGGCTAAGTCATAGCACCTAATCCTTAAGAAGGATTAGCCCCAGTTTCCAGCCCACCTGGAGATCCCAGGGCTGGGATCAAAAGTGATCCCGGATCCAGGAAAGGACAAAATCCTCATGGATGGTATTCCATATTAGCAGACTTGAAACCCTGCATTCCTATTGGTCCACAAAGACCGCTACGTGATTGGACAGCCAGGACAGCTGTGATTGGTTTGCTAGGAGTCTACCGCGATTGGATGAAACCAATCGCAGGAAACTCAAAGCGATGTCATTGGCCGCCTAGCCGCGGCGAGCTCTATAAGAAGAGCCGCCGCGAGCGCTGTCTTTTACTCAGAACTAGCCTGTTAAAGAAAGAGCTGTTGTTCACTTAACCAGAGTCTCTCGTCTCTATGAGTCCGACCTCCCGAACATAACAGATGGAGCCATGAAGTCACCAGGGTTTGCATTCATTTTAAAAGGGACCCTATCTTTACCAACATTAGAAAACACAGGGGATTAGTGCTTACTTTATTTTATTTATTTTCTCCCTTCTCTCACATTAACAAGTACTATTTTGGAAAAAGTACTGCTCTGGAAAAAGTGCAAAGAAGAGCAAGTAAGATGGTCAAAGGCCTGGAGACAAAAACAGAGGAAGAATGGTTGCAGGATTTGGGTTGGCTAGTCTGGAGAAAAGAAGGATAAACGGTGAGATGATAGCCACGGTGGGATTCAAATAATTTAACAACCGGTTTTCCAGCCTAATGATTTCTTCCAACAACCAGTTCACCAAACTGCTCGGAAAGTTAACAACCGGTTCTCCCAAAGTGGGGAGAACTGGCTGAATCCCACCATTGGATGGTAGCAGTATGCCAGTGTTTGAGGGGCTCCTGCAAACATGAGAGGATCAACCTATTTTCCAAAGCATCAGAAAGCAAGAAGAATGGAAACTAAGCAAGGAGCGAAGCAACCTGGAATTAAGAAGAAAAATTCCTAACTGTGAGAGAATAATCAACCAGTGGAATGGCTTGCCTTCAGAAGTTGCGGATGTTCCATCGCTGGAGTTTGCTAACAACTTTTGAAGGTCTCCACGGATTTTAATCAAAGCTTTTAGGAAAACAGTTCTGCTCTGGGCACTTCTGCATTAGGTGCCACTAGAAATAATAACATATCTGTCTTGATGACAATCTACATTTGTGAATTTTTAAAAAAAAACTTTTGGGCCTCCTAGAGCAAAACCCTGAGTTCCCTGTCATGTCTACATCAGTCTGAGATTCAAAAGCACCTGTGTTTTCTGCTCAGCCCAAACATCTCTCCAAAGGTCTCTGTGTGGTACCCTGTCCTCCTTCCCAGTCCCTCCCAATCTGGTCAGATGCTGAAATCAAATGATGATTTAGGAGAGATGCAGTGGCTCAGGGGCTAAGATGCTGAGCTTGTCCATCAGAAAGGTCAGCAGTTCGGCAGTTCGAATCCCTAGCGCCGTGTAATGGAGTGAGCTCCCATTACCTGTCCCAGTTTCTGCCAACCTAGAAATTTGAAAGCATGTAAAAAATGTGTTGGAAGAATTATCCTTCTGGGTTCAGTTCCAAGTGGGGGAAAAGACACTGGAAACATGGAGGGTTTTTTGGAAAGATGGTTTAATGGTGGACAAGACCACAGAGCTTAGAGCTCCTGGGCAAAAAGAACAATCATATGCTTCAAGATGAAGGAAAAGAAGGAAGGGCTGAGATGCTGAGAGTGCCTGGGTTTTATACCCTCTGTTGGGATTTGAATTCGAGCTTGTATTCTGATTGGTTGTCAGACTCCCATGGGGCCACGCAGGGGCAACTCTGTAGGCTGTCCTGAGTCCCAGGCTTGGTTGAGCCTTGCTGGGTGATGATGTAATGAAAGGGCTTTGGGCAATTCCTATTATAGCTCTACCTAGAGTAGATCTTTGTTATGTAAAATAGACTGGCCTAGGCCAGGGTAATGGCCCATTAGCAAAGATGGAGGGGGGGGCTGAATTTCTGCTTCTGAGTTTCTACTCAGGGGAAATATTCTGCCTTTTTAATATTTCCTAGGATATTTCATTTTTTCTAGGAGAGGGGCGGGTGCTAACTTCCTACAAATGCTACTAGAAAAATAGGGACCCCTTTGGTGGGAAGGGAACAGCGTTCTGTGCACCTTCAGCGTTTAGTCCTGCCAGTCACATGACCACGGAGACGTCTTTGGACAGCACTGGCTCTTCAGCTTTGTAACGGAGATGAGCACCGCCCCCTAGAGCCGGAAACGACTAGCAGGGATGTGCGAGGGAAACTTTTACCTTTACCTATGAGAATTTAGACAGGAGCAAGGAAGGAACATAAAAAGGAAATAAAAAGTTTATGAACTGATTTTAAAATGAATATTTTTTAAAACTTATTTTCTTCTGGATACAGATGCTTTCTGTCTTGTCCTTATTATTCTCTCTCTCTCTCTTTTTTTTAAAGGCATCCAATCTTCACCTTAAAAGGGTCCTGCCGCCCCCTGCCATCTCACTACAGATAGTTGTGGCATGCTGAGCAGGGTCTTTGTAAAGGGGACAGCTAACAGCCCCACCAAGAGAGCAGCATTTGATTCTAACTCAGCGGAAACAAGCAGCCCAAATCTCTTCAGTTATCTCTGTGGACAAGATGGATTGGCCAGGTTTATAGGCTTGTTTACAAGCTTACAAGCTTCCTTATCAGCCACTTACAAAATGTCAGCTTTAGATAGCTGGGAGCAAGCGAAGGTTCCCAGGAGTCATACTGCAAACATCCCTGTAGCTGGGGCAAACAGAGGTGGGCATGATAGGAGATTCAGAGCCGGCGAAGGGATAGCTGCCATTGTCCTAAACGGATTCCTTGTTTCTGAGAATGGAAATGCATTTTTCATTCTGCAAAAACACAGAATGGCATTGAAGAGCAACACTTTATAAAGGAATCCAATTAAGCGAAAGAAAGGGGCTGGGGGAAATACCAGGCTAGGTAACTGCCCTGTACCAGAGATGGCATTCAGCTGGTTCTGACCGGTTCTACAGAACCGGTAGCGGAAATTTTGCGTAGTTCAGAGAACTGGCAAATACCACCTCTGTCAGGCCCCGCTCCCATCTTTTCTCTGCCTCTCAAGTCCCAGACGATTGGCTGGGTCTTCTTTTGTTGCCCTGCACAGGAGAACAGAGCTGGAAAGCAGGTTAGTGGGGTGGGGAGGATTTTTGCAGTAACCTTCTCCCAGGAGTGAGCAGGGGGGAATGTAGATTTTACAACATCCTTCCACTGCCATGCCCACCAGGCCACGTCCACCAAGCCACACCACACCCACCAAGCCGTGCTCACAGAACCGATAGTAAAAAAAAATTGAATGCCACTACTGCCCTGTACCTAAGGAAAGAAACACGCATTGCAATTACAGCAACCAACAGGAGGTACCTGCACAGGTACCTGTCATTCTAATGAAGGAGAATATCTGTAGCTCAGGGTTGGCACGAGGGCTCCTTGGTGCTCTCTGAGTTTGCTTGTTTTCTTGCAGATGTTTCATGACCCAACTAGGGAACATCATCAGGGCCAGTCTAGACAGAGCTAGACTAGCTTTAGTAGTCATTGCTGACTACTTAGCAACCACCATTGGGCAAGCGAGTTAGGTGCTAAGTGCAACTGTCACTAATCGGGGCATCGTGTGATTGTGGTGGGTTTCCAATCTTACTTCCCTTTCATCTGGATTGGAGGCACGTGGGGTAGGGGGGAATCCAAGGGGCCTCAATGGCTGTCCGAGTGCTAACAATACGATGACTGCAAAGAAAGATGATCCCTTCACACACACACACACACACACACACACACACACACACACACACACACATCCTATTGGAAGCAATTCTTCCATCGCCCCACCGCTACCCCCATCACTACTGATGAAGTTTCTGGGATGACAAGTAAAACGTCTTCTTCTACTTCAAGAGGAAAAAATGTCCAGTTAACTTTTGAAAAAAGCACCTTTGAGTTCCTCTTCATCCATTAAGTGAAACACCATGGCCACGAAACAAAAACTTCAGGCTTAACAGCAGTAACTGTGAGAGGGATCTTGGAGTCTTAATGGACAACCAGCTAAATAGGAGCCAGCAGTGTGCAGCAGCAGCCAAAAAAGCTAATGCAATCCTAAATTGTATTAACAAAGGGATACAATCGAGATCAAGGGACGTATTAATACCACTCTATAAAGCCTTAGTAAGGCCACACCTAGAGTACTGCATCCAGTTTTGGTCACCACATTATAAAAAGATGTTGAGACTCTAGAAAAAGTGCAGAGAAGAGCAACCAGGATGATAAGGGAACTGGAGACTGAAACATATGCAGAATGGTTGCAGGAATTGGGCCTGACTAGTCCAGTGAAGAGAGCAGTCTTCCAATATTTGAGAGGCTGCCATAGTGAGGAAGGGGTCAAGCTATTTTCCAAAGCACCTGAAGCCCAGACAAGGAATAATGGATGGAAAGGAGAGATTCAACCTAGAAATTAGAAGAAATTTTCTGACAGTGAGAACAATCAACCGATGGAACAGAAGTTGCCTTCGGAAGTTGTGGGAGCTTCATTATTGGAAGCTCTGAAGAAGAGACTGGACTGCCATTTGTCAGAAATGGTGTAAGGTCTCTTGCTTGGGCAGGAGGTTGGACTAGATGACCTACAAGTCTCTTGCAACTCTGATCATCTGTTATCATGCATGTGATCACTGAACCGGTTGTCCCACCCCTGCTCCAGGGTCCCTTCCAACTCTGTTATTCTATGAGTTGGGATGAGTTTGAAGGTATGAAATCTGCTGCCTTGAGCAGGGGTTTGACTAGAAGGCTTTCAAGGTTCCTTCCAGCCCTACAGTTCTATATTCTAAGGGAAACCAAAGTTAACCCCCAACTTAATTTGGCAACAGCACTGCTTCAATCCAAGTCATCCAGTAATCTCTGTAGCGTAGATGTAATGATCCCTTCATTCATAAACTCTTCACCAAAAGTTGAACATCACAAAAGGAGATTCTTAGGTGAAAAGAGACTGACTTCTTAATATCAAGATATCCAAAATTTTCTGTATTGTTTAATTAAACTCTTCACAAAGACAAAAACAATCTAAAGGTTTAAAAAAAAACGGTCCTTCCCAACTAGCGGAAAGTAACTAGGGAAAGTGGAAAGATTCCCTTGAGTCAAGCAGAACTTCTAGCATATTCTTTTGTTGTATTAATATGCCTAACAGAAAGTAAACAAGACAGAAAAGAAAAATGTTAAAAAACACAAAGGGAAATAGAGGAGGAAAACAAAACCAAAGAGAAAGAATGTGTTTCTGATAGGATATCCTTCTTTATTATTTTTAAGCACCGCATTAACCCCCATTCAATAATATTGATTGTAGACCCAGTTCATGAACAGAGAGAGAACATATATTATGAGTAGAAGACCCCAATTCAGTTATTCTGTATTCTATTCTCCAAAGCACCTGAAGTCAGGCAAGAAACAATGGATGGAAATTAATCAAGGAGAGAAGCGACCTAGAACTAAGGAAAAATTTCCTAACAGCGAGGACAGTCAACCAGTGGAGCCGCTTGCCTTCAGAAGTTGTAGGTGCTTCCATCACTGGAGGCTTTCAAGAAGAGATTGGGAAACCACTTGTCTGGAATGGTATAGGGCCTCCTGCTTGGGCAGGGGGGATGGACTGGAAGACCTCCAAGTTCCCTTCCAACTCTAAGAAGTCTGCTATTCAAATAGTCAGTAAATGATTAGCCGTATTATCTTGAATCCCAAGGATGTCTCTGCACCCACGGGAAGCCAGCAAGTATCCTTAGGAAATAAAATGGCACATGGCTACACTCCAATCCAGACAATGTCAGCTTTGCTTTTTGGATTTCCACCCCGCTCTTTTCTTTGAAGCATATTCTCTGCCTCGAAAGAAGGTCAAGGACTCTGAGAAGTGATGGAGGGAGTCCCTGAAGCAGTGGGGATAGTGATCAGCCTGACTAACACGTCTTCTGGTCAAGAGGCCTTTTGTAACTGGTCTTAGCTCCTGGGGGAATTGGCCCACTCTCCTCCCTGGCAGCCGTTTTGTGAGAACTAAAAGATCCCAAAGATCTGGGTTTTTGTCTCCATTACAACACTGGAAAAGGTTGTAAGCCTAATAGCACCTATTTATAAGTTAACGCCCCTGGGGCCCTGGGCACAGACAAGGACAACTCACCGTGGCCAATTCAGCAAGGGATAACTCGCAGCAGGACAATTCAATTTAATTATAGCAATAGCAATAGCACTTATACACTGTTTCACAGTGCTTTACAGCCCTCTCTAAATGGTTTTACAGAGTCAGCCTCTTGCCCCCAACAATCTGGGTCCTCATTTGACCCACCTCGGAAGGACGGAAGGCTGAGTCGACCTTGAGCCTGGTGAGATTCAAACTGCCAAATTGCAGTCAGCCGGCAGTCAGCAGAAGTAGCCTGCGGTACTGCACTCTCTAACCACAGTGCCACCGTGGCTCAGTGTAATTACGTTAAAGCATATTAATAATGTCATTATTAATTATTTTATTCCACCATTTCTTTGCTATTAATGTAACTCTTGTCCTGCAGCGAGTTTTCCAGCAGCGAGTTGGCCATGGCAAGTTGGCTATGTTGAGTTGGCTATGTTGAGTTGGCTATGTTGAGTTGGCTATGCTGAGTTGGCCGCGGTGAGTAGTCGTAGACTTCCCTGTGCAAAGCAAGCAGGCTGCAGTCCATGGAAAAGCACCATTCAAAGAGTAGACGGACCACCTCTGGACCTTTAGCCTCGGGCTGGAGTTTCTTCTATGGCTGGCTTAATTAGGTGGCCGTTGAAGATAATATAGATGTCCGACTCCTCGCTGTAGATCGCGTTCTCCCGCTCCCGCTTGAACATCCGCACCCAGACCTCGTCTCCTTCCAGGAGGTCCAGCATAAGGCTTTGGCTCTGCATGATGCTCCTCTCACTGGGCTGAGAGTAGAGGATGGCCACTTGGTCTTCATTCTTCATGATGTGCAGGTAAGTCTCCTTGTAGTTCCAGGTGTGGACATTCAGGCTGAAGAAGTAGATCCCAGGGACGTAGCAGAAGAAGCTGCCCGTAAACATGTTGAAATGCTTGTAGAGGTTGACGAACTCCGTGTCAAAGGTCACCCGCTGGTAGTACTCCAAACTGTGGAGGGGTTTGCTGCGCCCGATCGAAAAGGCAGCGTAATGCTGCTTGCAGGAGTGGCCAGTGGGGCCCATCTGACCCTTCTGTCCTTTCTGGCCATGGGATCCCTGCTGGCCTGGCTCACCGGTTTTGCCTTCGAGCCCTTCAAGCCCTCGCTCCCCCGTCTCACCTTTTTCTCCTACGGAGACAAGAAGAAATAAGGTGTCACACATGTAGGGGGTGTGAAACGCTGCCTTGCCCTTTTTCTTTCCAGTTCCCTTTTCCTCAGGGGTGGGATTCAAATTTTTAAGCAACCAGTTCTGTGAGCGTGGCTAAGTAGGCATGGCCATGTGACTGGGTGGGTGTGGCTTCATTTTTTGCAGCACTCCCCACCCCCCACCCACCCCCCGTACTCTGTGTTTTTGGCCTCCTGAGCCTCAGGGAAGCCTCCTGGGAGAAGCAATAAGACAGCGAGGGGGATCCTGGCACAGCTGATCGTCGGAACAGCTGATCGTTGGGAGGAAAAAAAATACCTTAAGGAGTGACTGGGCGGGGGAGAATGCAGTCAGCAATGATTGGTCATGTGCACATGCATGATAAGGACTGACTGGGCGGGGAGGGGAGGAGCAGGCGGAAAGGGGCGGGGCCATCCAGGGGCACGATTTGCCAGTTCTCCAAACTGTGCAGAATTGTAACAACCGGTTCTATAGAACTGGTCTGAGAACACTCAACCCACGGTACAGAAGGTTGCCTTCAGAAATTGTGGGAGTTTTATCACTGGAGGCTTTCAAGAAGAGACTGTACTGCCAACTCTCAGAAATGGTATAGGGTCTGCTTGGGTGGGGGGAGGGTGGACTGGGATGACCTACAAGGTCCCTTCTGTTAATCTAGTCTAATCTATCCGGTCTACCTGACAAGGTTGACCCAAGAAGAGATACCGATCAGAGCTTTGCATGAAGGAGAGAAAAAAAATATCAATATTGCCTTTTAAGATGTGGATATCAATGGTAGGCTGGACCTTCGGGTGCGTATAACGAGAGTTGCTGGTCATCCGTGCGAATCGGGAAGCAGTGATGGAGGCCAGCTGCTCGTCCTCTCCGCAGCATCGTACACACGGTGGAGCCCTCCGCTTCTTTGAAGCTGCCTTTTCACCCGGAAGACTGCTGGCATGCAGAAAACATACCAAGAGCAGGAGAAAGGAGGGACGCATCTTCAACTGGCCAAAGAAGAAAGGGGAAGGGGCTTAGAAAAGGAAAGTCAGCTGCCCTTTTAGAAATATCTGCCCCATTAAAAAAAAGCTTCACAGGGGCATTAGGCAGAGGTGGTATTCAGCCGGTTCTGACCAGTTCTGGAGAACCAGTCGTGGAAATTTGGAGTCGTTTGGAGAACCAGCAAATCCCACCTCTGACTGGCCCCGCCAACCCCATGAAGCCCAAATCACCCTAGAATATTTCTTCTTTTAGTATTTATATACATTTTATTGATTGATTAGCCAATAGCCGTGATGGTGAATCTATGGCGTACGTACCATAGGTGGCACACAGAGCCATTTGTGTGGGCACACGAGCCCCAGCCAAACTTACCTGCAGTGTGCATGCGCACACCTTCCAGCTGATTTTTGGCCCATCTGTGGCAGTTTTCGCCCTCCTGGAGGCTCGAGGGAAGCCTTTGCAGCCTCGGGAAACCGAAAAATGGGCCTTCCGGAAATACCGGAAGTGCCGAAACGGGCCTGTTTTTCAGCCTCCAAAGGCTCCAGAGGCTCCCCTTGAGCCTCCGGGAGGGTGAAAACTGCCTCAAACGAGTCAAAAATCAGCTGGGAGGCCTGTGCATGCACAGTGCAGGTAAGGAGGTGCGGGGGTGTTGCATGTGCATGCGCAGGGGTGGGGTGCATTGCACTGTGAGTGCCAGCACACGCACACTTTTGGCACACCACAACAAAAAGGTTCGCCACCACTGGCCTCTAGGCCATCTCAACATCCCAAGGGTCATGGGATGCTCTTTTGCAACCTTCTGACAAAAAAGGTTAATGGGGGAAGCCAGATTCACTTAACAGCAGTGACAAAGGGGGTCATAAAATGGGACAAAACTCACTTACCATATGTCTCACTTAGCAACAGAAATTTTGGGTTTAATTGTGGTCATTAGTCAAGGACCACCTGTCTTTCTCCCAGGACAATTTAGAAAATTTCTCTTTGGAAATTAAAATAAACTTCTCTTTCTATTCCATTAAACTGAGCGAAAACAAGAAGAAGAAAAATACAGTAGGGTTTTTTTCTAATCTCTAATTATCTCCCTCCATTCCATTTTTTTTTCAGGCTGATAGAAAGTAACCTCATAAGAAATTCACAAATAGATGCGGAATAAAGGAGGCTGTTGAATAGGAGACTTTTACCTCTACAAAAATCCTTTTTCTGTTGTTGTTTTTCCTGAATTCCTTTGAAGAGAATGGCAAGAAGAATCAAACGGCTCATTTCCATTTAGCAATGCAATATAAAATCATACCATAATACAGTTTCATATAGTTTATTTTTAAAAACTTATATGAATCAGATGATATTAAACAAGGATTAGAAGAGCTGCTCCTGTGACCTCTGAACAATCTGTGTTTTGATTATAATAGCAGCGCACAAGAGGAAACCAGTTTGAAAATGTTATGGAAATTCAATCACATTTGTTCTAGTAGCGCAAGAATCTGCGGCAATAACCTTGGACTGCAGAAAGGAAAACAAGGGGCCAAATCAAGATGAGAAGAAACAATGCTTAGATTTCGAAGCAGAGGTGGCATTCAGCAAGTTCTGACCAGTTCTGGAGAACCGGTAGCGGAATTATTGAGTCGTTTGGAGAACCAGCCAATATCGCCTCTGACTGGCCCCGCCAACCCCATCTCTTCTCTGCCTCCCATCGAGTCCCTGCTGATCGGCTGGGTCTCCTTTGGTTGCCCTGCCCAGGAGAATGGAGCTGGAAAGCAGGTTAGTGGGGTGGGGAGGGAAGGGGGATTTTGCAGTATCCTTCCCCTGCCACGCCCACCAAGCCACGCCCACAGAACCGGTAGTAAAAAAAAAATTGAATCCCACCACAGCTTCGAAGTGATCGTGCAACATCAGGCATTGCCTTTAAATATTCAGCAAAGCAAAATATAACCTTCAACTTGTCTACTAGAATAGAATAGAAATGGAATGGAATGGAATGGAATAGAATAGAATAGAATAGAATAGAATAGAATAGAATAGAATAGAATAGAATAGAAGGAGAGGAGAGCGGGAAGGGACCCTGGAGGTCCTCTATTTCAACCCCCTGCTTAGGCAGGAAACCCTACATCACTTCAGACAAATCATTGTCCAATCTCTTCTTTGAAACTTCCAGTGTTGGAGCATTCACAATTTCTGGACAGAAGTTGTTCCATTGATTAATTGTTCTAATTTTCAGGAAATTTATTCTTAGTTCTAGGTTGCTTCTCTCCCTGATTAGTTTCCATCCGTTGCTTCTTGCCTTGCCTTCAGGTGCTTTGGAGAATAGCTTGACTCCCTCATCTTTGTGGCAGCCCCGGAGATATTGGAAGGCTGCTATCATGTCTCCCCTAGTTCTTCTTTTCATTAAACTAGATATACCCAGTTCAGTGGTGGGATTCAACATTTTTTTACTACCGGTTCTGTGGGCCTGGCTTGGTGGGTGTGGTGTGGCTTGGTGGGCGTGGCAGGGGAAGGATACTGCAAAATCCCCAATCCCTCCCCACCCCACTAACCTGCTTTCCAGCTCCATTCTCCTGTGCAGGGCAACCAAAGGAGACCCAGCCGATCAGCTGGGACTCAATAGGAGGCGGAGAAGAGATGGGGTTGGTGGGGCCAGTCAGAAGTGGGATTGGCCGGTTCTCCGAACCACTCAAAATTTCCGCTACCGGTTCTCCAGAACTGGTTAGAACCTACTGAAGACCACCTCTGACCCAGTTCCAGCAACCGTTCTTTATATGTTTTAGCCTCCAGTGACCTGGGACATTGCCGATTGCCAAGCTTCTGTATTCTGGTCACATGACCCTGGGGATGCTGCAATGGTTGTTACTGGGCAGAACGGTTGTAAGTCATTTTTTTAAATACCATTGTGACTTTCAATAGTCACTACACAAATGGCTATAAGTCGAGGATCACCTGTAAACGTGTTATAGGTTCAAGTGGCCTGGATTTGGGGCTTAAAAGCAAGAGTTTGGGGCAACCAATTTTTGTAAGGCAGATGTAGGTTTGATGGTGGGAGTGGTGAGATGGCCTAGAGGCGGAGCTCTCACCTCACAATCAGGAGGCTGCGAGTTCGATCCTAGGTAGAGGCAGATATTGTATTTCTCTCTCTCTGGGCACGATGGGAATAATATCTGCCAAACAAAACTCCACATTGGCGACAGGAAAGGAATCCGGCCATTAAAACACTGCTAGCTCCATTTACTTGCCCATACTCCTCCCCAAAAGGGATTATGGGGTCATTAAATGAAGATGATGAGGAGGAGGTAGGTTTGATGGTGCACACACAATACTGTACACACAACATCAAGGACCACAAAATTGGCTGGCAAGGAGAATTTTAAAAAAGAAAATAAAGCAGAGAATGCCTTGAAAATGGCTTTCCTCCCCTAGCCACAAAATAGCTCCAAAAGCAATTTTGCCTGTAGAGGAAGACTCTTTTGAATGTTTCAAAACGTTTTAGACTGTGTTTACTATATTGGATTTTTGATCAATGGCTGCAATTAGATGGAAGGCATGCTAGGCAGCAGAGAAAGTTGTTTTTAAAAAGAATCAAGATCATCACAGCAACATAATAAATGCCTTTTAGAAGTTTGTCCTTCTTGATGCCCTTGCAAAAGGGAAGGGGTCAGCTTGACCATGCTGACCCCAGGGAATAGACAGGGGTACGTCTGCAATTCAGCTCAGAGGGCTGGGTCAATTTTGAAGGACCAAACCTGAGGACAGGTGACCTTTCTAGATAGAAAGCACATCCGCCCAGGGGTGGGATTCAATTTTTTTTTTAACAACCAGTTCTGTGGGCATGGCTTAGGTGGTGGGTGGGGCTTGGTGGTCATGTGACTGGGTGGACGTGGCTTGGTGGTCATGTTATTGGCTGGGTGTGGCCAACTCAATATCACTCACATCAAGGCACGCATCTCCTCGCCTGGCCTCTCATGACTGTGAGGATGCTGCAACAGTTGTAAGTGTGAAAAACGGTCATAAGTCACTTTTTTCAGTGCCATTGTAACTTTGAATCCACGCAAGCAAAGTACCAGCAAAGGAGGGGGGAAAAACTCCAGAAAAGTTCCAGAGACAGGAAGTCTAGTCCTGCCAAGAATGTAATAAGGGTTAACGGAGAGGCAGTTTCTGTAAGCAACACCAGAATGTTTCCTTCCTGCCTTCCTTACAGGATTAGGCCAGTAATTTCTTCTAACAACCAGTTCTCCGAACTGCTTAGAATGTTAGCAACCGGTTCTAGTAAATAAGTGCAAACTGGTAGAATCCCACCCCTGCATCTGCCCTTGCAATACTAACCAAGGAGAGAAACAACCTGGAATTGAGGAGAAACTTACTAACAGTGAGGACTAGTGGAACAGCTTGCCACCAGAAATTGTGGATACTTCATTACTGGAATTTTTTAAGAAGAGACTGCATAGTCACTTATCAAGAATGGTATAGGGTCTTCTCCTTGACCAGGAGGTTGGCCCAGTGATGGGCTTCAGCCGGTTCACACCGGTTCAACAGAGCCGGTTATTAAGTTTCAGAGCAGTTTCATGAACTGGTTGTTGGAAGAACTCATTACGGCAGAGAACCGGTGGTTAAATTATTTGAATCCCACCACTGGGTTGAACTAGAAGTCTTTTATATTATTGCTGTATAAAACCACATGCAGCTATGTCCATCAATATAATCATGCCCTTGGTCACTACCAATCCTGTAGTGACCAGATCCTGTACAGTATAAGGTAGTACTTGCAGGAATGAGTTCCCTCTAATTAGTTCTGAAGTATTAGTACTGCTTTATAAAGCCCTAGTAAGACCACACCTGGAATACTGCAACCTATTTTGGTCACCATGCTACAAAAATGATGCTGAGACTTTGGAAAAAGTTCAGAGAAGAGCAACTAAGATGATCAAAGGCCTGGCGCATAGGATGACTGGCTGCAGGTTTTGGATCTGGCTAGTCTAGAGAAAAGAAGGACTAGGGGTGACATGACGGCAATATTCCAGTATTTGAAGGGTTGCCACAAAGAAGAGGGGGACAAATTATTCTCCAAAGCATTAGAAGGCAAGACAAGAGACCATGGTTGGAAACTAATCAAAGAGAGAAGCAACCTAGAATTAAGGAGAAACTTCCTAAGAGGGAGGACAATTAACCAGTGGAACAATTTGCCTCCAGAAGTTGTGAATGCTCCAACACTGGAAGATTTTAAGAAGTAACTGGACAGCCACTTGACTCAAATTGACTAGGCCGGTCTCCTGCTGGAGCAGGGGGCTGGACTAGAAGACCTCCAAGGTCCCTTCCAGCTCAGTTATACTGTTATTCTGAATACACTGAGGGATGCACTGGGAGAAAACAAAAAATTCAGGTTGTCTTCAACTTGCCACCAGTCATTTAATGGCCATTCAAACTTACAACGGACTTCAAAAAAGTCACTTATGATCGGTATCCAAAGTTATTACTGAAAAAAAAAATAGGAGAATTGAACATTGTGCCTGTTTTATTTTGCCTAAAGTTTGGGCCAGCCCTGACCTCGTAATCATGACATTCCCTCCTGCTTGATTCATTCCAGTTCTTTGAAAGCAGATCTTTAAAAGGAACAGAGTGTTTCTGCCTTTCCTATATCGATGCTCTCCTTTCAAATTATGTATGTACAGAACATAAATGCACAAAGCACAAATATGTTCTTTCTAAGTCAGTCCTCAATCTGTTTTTTTCTTTTCTTTTTTCTTTTCAAAGGAAAAGAGAATTTCAGGAAAATTGCCCTGGGGATAATACTGGCTTTAAGTGCACTGCTCACTGGCCAAGCCTGCAGATGTCCTGCTCCTAACCAGAGAAACATGTTTAAGCTCCGGTGACATGGACGCCCTGGCTTCCCACAATTTCATAGGAAGAAAGTTAGTTAGTCAGTCAGTCAGTCAGTCAGTCAATCAGTCAGCCAGTTAGTTTTAACTGAAACTCTGAAGTTTTTCTGCTAATCAGAATAATAGAAAAACGTGTGAGTTGAAATATTAACCGCAGTCCAGGTAGTCCTTGAGTTACAACTACAATTGAGCCCAAAATTTATGTAGTTAAGTGAGACATTTGTTAAGTGAGTTTTTCCCCATTTTACCACTTATCTCGCCACTGTTGTTAAGTGAATTATTATATTTGTTAAGTTATTAAGCCGGTTGTTAACTGGCTTCCCCATTGACTCTGCTTGTCTCAAGGTCGCAAAAGCGGATCAGATGACTCTGAAACCGTCATAAATATGAACCTGTTGCCAAGCCTCTGAATTTTGATCCTATGACCATGGGGAGGCCGCAAAGGTCATAGCTGTGAAAAATGGTTCTAAGTCGCATTTTTCAGTGCCA
This sequence comes from Pseudonaja textilis, assembly GCF_900518735.1. Next base: position 3,292,006 of record NW_020769332.1, on the reverse strand, counting down.
TTGTAACTTTGAACTAAATGGACTGTTGTAATTCAAAGACTTCTTTGTAGTCCCAGATGTGCTTTTTTCAAAAGGCAACTAGACTTCCTTTGTTTTTTCTTGAAGATATTTCACTTCTTATCCCAGAAGCTTCTTCGGTTCCACTGATGTTGTTTGCTTTTTAAGCAATTTGAATTTCTGAAGAAGCTTCTGGGATGAGAAGCGAAATGTCTTCAAAGAAAAACCAAGAAAGCCCAGTTGCCTTTTGAGACAACCAGGACTCTGGAGGACCAAGAATCTCCACAGACGTTAACAGCGGTGGATCTCTTCACCACCTGCAGTATGAAACAAGCCAGCCAAGGGGAATTTGAAAGAAATTTTCAACCAGACTGAGAATAAAATAGATAAACAGAAGCCATCATTCCACAGTGGGAGAAAAGGGTCTGTTAAGGCAAGTTTTAAAACAACATTTAAAATGGACAAACAACACACCACCATTACCTGGCTTGGATGGACGTTCAGGAAAATCTTTTTTAGGGATGGATGGGAGGATGAGATTGAGCTCCACAAGAGGAATCCTTGTTTGCCTCAGTCTGTTTTTCTGGCAGCTTTTTTTTTTCCCATGGGCCACAACAGACATCCAGAGAAAAGTAAATGATCTTTCCAGGGAACCCCTGAGATGTAATGAGAGCTCTCGAGAGCTTGTCCGTCTAGGAAAAAAGACACCGATTTCTGCAAAGGAGTCCGGATGCCAGAGAGGAGGAGAGGGGAAGAGGAGGAGGAAAGGCTGCAAAACAGCCACGTCACGGAGCCTTTTCTTCAACTTTCTCTCTTTCTGGACCAGTTGGTTGTTGGCTCCGTCTTTCTCCTCTATCTTCAGGAAAGTTTGACAGCAGCCAAAACAGAAGGTAGTTCAAGGTTGTTGGTTCTGAGGGCCATAGATTTCCAAGGGAGCAAATGGATGGGACAGGAAGATGCCCCTCACAATCCTTCAGCCCCCTCTCATTCAAAAGTCAAACATACACACAGAGCCACATACATTATTCATTTGGAAGATGTGCCTCCAGAAACTTAAGCATGCTTCCAAAAATCGAATGGAAATTGTTTGCAATTGGCATGTTCATATTTTTTAGAGGGCTCTTTTTTAAAAAGGAACATTGGGGAAATTTATGAGCATCTCAAGAAATATAGAAGAGAAGCTATTTATGTGTTTAGTTATGCCCAAACATAACAAACCTACAATGTTTTCTTTTTCCCCCAGCAGATTGAAAGAGTCAATGATTTTATAACATTACAATCACTGAAAACCTGAGACACCAGCACAATTCTGATTTATAGGAGTTGCACAGCTGGTTCTTTATTGCTCAATATGTTATCACTGATACCGTGTAAAATTGTGGCTGTCCAAGGAGGCCAGGATCAGGGAAGGGAGGAATGTAAGTGCCAGTCCTGTAAAAAGGATCAGTGGGTTCACTCTTCACTTGATGTCTCAGTTTATTTGGCTTTGGACTCTTCAGTTGCAGTTTTGGAAAGGAAGGTCTGGAGGGAAGAGAAAGCAAGGTTGGAAAAACCAAAGGCATAGAAATATGATAGAAATATAAATACAGAAATAGAAAGAAATGCACAGGCATAGAATAGCGTACCTTGCTGAATAGTAAGAACTGTGAGAGGGATCCGAGTCCTAATCGACAACCATTTAAATATGAGTGCAGCAGCTGCCAAAAAGGCCAACACAGTTCTAGGCTGCATTAATAGAATCAAGAGCTCATGAAGTGTTAATACCACTTTATAATGCCTTGGAAAGGTCACACTTGAAATACTGCATCCAGTTTTGGCCGCCACAATATAAGAAAGATGTTGAGACTCTGGAAAGAGTGGAGGGAAGAGCAACCAGGATGATTTGGGGCCTGCCAAGGTTGAGAAATCCTGGGGTGGAGAGAGAAAGATGATCTCTCTTGCTAAAGATTTAGCTTTTCACACCGGTGGGAAGCCCTCGCCCTCCTCCTAGAAGAGTGAAATGTTTTGGGAAATATTAAAAAGGTGGATTATATTTCCCTGAACGAGAGATGGAGAAACATGCTCTTAAAGACAGAAAGCAGCCCCCAAGTCTTTCTTAATAGCCACAGCAAATGCCAGCACTTAAGAGATTAAAGAGCTTATTGAAAGAGGAAGACTAGTATCTAGATCGCTCTATTCATAAGCAAAGCAAATACTGCAGGCAGAAATCCATTCAAGACAGGATATTTTGGAGCTCCTTGCAGCACAGTTAACAAAGGCTAACAAAGGGTAGGATTAGAAAGAAACCCATGATCCAACACAGGACAAAAGCCATTAAGCCACAATAGGAATTGCCCAACACCCTTTCAGAATACAAGCACCACCCCCAGAACAGTTCCTATTTCAAAGTCATAGAAACCTATAAAGATCCATCCATTCCTTCAACCATTGGTTCAGCTGACCCAGAACTGCACCCTGTCTTTGTGGTTCTGTTCAATAAACCAACTTTCCAATTAGCCTCCATGTTGTTTCAGACTTCCTTTTTCCATCTTGAAATTGAATCAGATGGATATTCCTTCCAACACACACCATTGCTTCAGAGGAAAGAATGAATTATAATAATAAAAAAGGAGAAGAAATGGCTTCTGTTCACTTCTGGAAAAAAAGCTCCATCCACTTGTTGGAAGAAATATCCATCTGGTTCAGTTCCAAGTGGGGAGAAAGACACTTGGAAGCATGGAGGCTGATTGGAAATATGATTTATTGGTGAACAGGACCACATGGGCTTTAGATCCTGGGCAGCTGATCACATGGAGTTGAGAATGAGGGGTATTTATACCTTCTCTGGGCTTTGAACTTGAGCTTCCTGTTCCTGTGGCAAGGGCATGTATTCTATTGGTTGCTGCCAGACTCTCATTCGGGCTATGCAGGGGTCACCTTTGTCTTGAAGTCAAGTTTGGTTGCAACTTGGAGGGTGGTGATGTAACGAAGAAGCCTTTGTTCTGTGGGTAATTCCTATTGTGTCTTAATGATTTTGTCTTGGTTTGAATCTTGAGTGACGGCCAATCCTACCATTCTACCTTTGTTCAAAATATCCTGTCTTGAGTGGATTTCTTAGTAACTGCGGCTCTGACTTTCTGTCTTTAGAAACATGTTTCTCCTTTTCTGATCCAGGGAAATATAAGATTTGTAATTATAATTTTTTAATATAATTTTAATATATTAAATATATTTTTAATATTTTCTAAAATACTTCTAGGAGGGGTGAGCGCTAACTTTCCTCACACTGAATCTCTGAAGAAGAGCTTCTGGCAAGGGCCAGGCTGACCAACCCCAAAGTTGACTTGGGCTACGAAAGGGGGTTGAATCATAGTTTGGATGTGATCACAGCTCTCTCTGTGGCAGCTTATATTCTTGACCAGAGGCATGCTGGCTTGACTGCCTAGTTCAGGACAAATATTTCTCTACAACTGGATCTTTCTCTGTAAGTGGGTCAGATGCGAAGGAGGAGATTTCTGTGTGTGTCTTGGACAGGCGCAAGGGGAGCTAGTGGCTCTCCAGACAACCAGGCAGGGCTGGTGCCAGAGGAAGCTGCAAGTTGAACAGGAAGGACAAAAAGTTCCTTGTGGCCAAATCAGCTCTCGGTTTGGCTTCTTTCCTCAGAAACCCTAAAACCAGAAGCGTGTCTAGCGGAGGTTTTTGTGTCATGCATGCAATCTCCCCTCTCACACTTTTTTCCGCAGTGCCCCCAGACCCTCCACGATGACTCTGCCAAGACTTGCTTCACATAATCCCCAAGGTTGAAGTTTTGCACAAGGAAACTTTACATCCCCGTCACCTTTGAGTCTGCAGAGGTTTGCTACTGCCAGGGCTTTTTTGTCTGTGTGTTTTGTACTTCCCGGTCCAAGCTACCGTCTTGGGATTTCAGTTTCCCGAAATGATTGGTTTCCCATCCAACAATTATGCAACTCTAACCCTGTGTATTTTTTTTTTTCCCAAGAGCAAAATTCCACAAAGTAAATTTGGGGGGCGGGGGAAATAAAAGCGTGCATTGACTCTGTTAGGCACAGTTCATTTTCTTGGTGTTTAAAAAGCCGTGCAGGCTACAAGGAGAAGGAGGGAGGGGGGTGGAGGAGAAGGAGGGAAGGGGGAGGAGGGAGGAGGAAGAAACAGAAGCGGAAGCAGAAGCGGAGGAAGAGGAAGAGGAAGAGGAAGAGGAAGAGGAAGAGGAAGAGGAAGAAGAAGAAGAAGAAGAAGAAGAAGAAGAAGAAGAAGAAGAAGAAGAAGAAGAAGAGGAGGAGGAGGAGGAGAAAGAGGAAGAAGAGGAAGAAAAAGAAGAAAAAGAAGAAGAGGAGGAGGACAACAATGACAAGGAAGAGGAAGAGGAAGAAGAGGAAGAGGAAGAACAGGAAGAAGAAGAAGAAGAGGAGGAGGAAGTGGAAGCAGAAGCAGAAGAGGAGGATGAGGAGGATGAGGACGAGGAAGAGGAAGAAGAGGAAGAAGCAGAAGAAGCAAAAGAAGAAGAAGAGTGGGAGGAGGAGGAGGATGTGGACGAGGAGGATGAGGAAGAGGAAGAAGAGGAATAAGAAGAAGAAGACCAAGAACAAGAGGAGGACGAGGAGGACGAGGATGAGAAGGAGGAGGAGGAGGAGGAGGAGGAGGAGGAGGAGGAGGAGGAAGAAGAAGAAGAAGAAGAAGAAGAAGAAGAAGAAGAAGAAGAAGA
>NW_020769332.1:3271869-3285796 GCF_900518735.1 Pseudonaja textilis | reverse complement strand
AGGAGGAGGAGGAGGAGGAGGAGGAGGAGGAGGAGGAGGAGGAGGAGAATATAGTTTATTTCACATTTCAGGTCAAAGAAAAAAAACTTAGATAATAGCATCAAAGGAGAAGATTTAAAGGGTAAATGAAGAAACAGCAGAACAGGTAAAATAATTATTAACCTCCACCTTTTAGTCATTCTTGTCTATTTCATTTCTTCCTCTCCCTCTTTAATCAAAAAAGCAAGATGAATCATTTGTGTTTCCTTTACTGTACTAGAAACATTATGTTCCAACCTGGTGACACGCTGTGTGCTGCTGCCAATTTTGCACAATAACATGCCCTGGGTAAGTGCAGGATAGATGGGTCTTATATATATTATATATATAATATATTATATTATATATTATATATATATAGGCCTTATATTGATAGTGTTATCCTATCAGGGGCATTGGCAGGATGAGTCAAAAATGGTATTGATGCAGTCAAAACTCTCATCCTGACTTTTTTGACCTAAACACACACTGTCAGGTCTGCCAACTGCAGCTTCTACATTTTGGGAGCATCCTGTCCTACAATGCAAGGGAAGGGAAGAAAAGGCAAGGGAATGTAGAGTAAGTGATGGGAAGGTAAAGATAAAAAACCCTTGATGGAATCCAGAGGTGCCAAGGCCTGTCTTCTTCACGGACACCTGGCCTGAAAATGGAATGTGAAACTGCATCAAGGGGTGCCAACAACCAAGCCATTCCCAAAACATCTGGCCGGCCTGATGCTATTGGACATTGATGAACTGGTCAAGGGGGAAAAGCCAAAGAAAGGGGAAAAGTGTAGCCTTTACATGGGGATTTTCAGATCTAGCCTATCTTTCACTGCAACCATTTCAGAGGTAGTAATCAGCCAGTTCTGACCAGTTCTGGAGAGCCGGTTGCAGAAATTTTGATTAGTTTGGAGACCCGGCAAATCCCACTTCTGACTGGGCCCGCCAACCCCATCTCTTCTCTGCCTCCTGAGTCCCAGCTGATCATCTGGGTCTTCTTTAGTTGCCCTGCACAGGAGAATGGAGCTGGAAAGCAGGTTCATGGGGTGGGGAGGGAATGGAAATATTTTGCAGTATCCGTCCATGACCATGCTCACCAAGCCACACCCACACAACCAGTAGTAAAAAAAAATAATCCCATCATTGAACCATTGAACCTTAGTAAAAGACCCTATTATTCCAACCAGGGTCTTCCTTTTCTAAGGACATACTCATGGACACCTGAGCACCACTGAAGGTGGTTGAGCCAGCTTGAGAAGAGAATAAGTCCATGTTGAACTTTCTCCCAGAGATGCAGCTCTCTAACTGCTGATCTTTCAAAGCAAAACCAGCTGAGCATGCAAACACCACACAAATGTCTTGGAATCAGCTTCCCACTCCTTGCTTATCTATCCAGGGACCTGACAGGGTTTTGTTTTTGTTTGTACAGCTTAAAAACTCCTTTTTCTTCTCCTTCCTTCCTGTTCTTTTGTGAGCTTGATGATCCAAGAATTTTCTGATCCATTGAGGGAGCTCATCCTCATCATAGAATAAGAGTTGGAGGTCTTCTAGTCCAGCCCCCTGCTCAACCAGGACACCCTATGCCATTTCAGACAAGTGGCTCTCCAGTCTCTTCTTAAAAACCTCCAGTGATGGAGTAGCCACAACTTCTGAAGACAAGCTGTTCCACTGGTTGATTGTTCTCACTATTAGGAAGTTTCTCCTTAGTTCTAGGTTGCTTCTCTCCTTGCTTAGTTGCCATCTATTGCTTCTCTTCTTGCTTTCTGATGCTTTGGAGAATAGGTTGACCCCCCGCTCTTCTTTTGTGGGAGCCCCTCAAATATTGGCACCCTGCTATCATGTCTCCCCTAGTCCTTCTTTTCACTAGACTGTGCACACACAGTTCTGCACCAAAGGAAACAGTCTCCAAGGGAAACACTGTGTCAGCCTTCAAGATATCTTCTACATCTTTTCTATGGCTGCGCATCTTTCTCACTGCTCTCCATCTTTCGGCTGTCATTAGTAATGGGGAGAGGGGGGATTGGAGGGGAAGAAAGCTGGAGGTGTTACATTCCTGTGCTGTAAAGGAGAAGGAGGAGGGGGAGTATAAATTCCTGTTCTTAAGTTTCTATTTCCTGGCCTAGATTTTCCTTTCCTTTGCGCAGCTGCGAAGTTTTATCAAAATATGTCGAGGTCAACGGACAGAGGCCTCATCACCACCTGAAGATGCCCACATGATCATATTCAGAACTTTTAATTAAAAGAGTCTTTTGGACTTTGGGGGGTGGGAACAATTCCATCCCTTTGTATATGTGAGCTGCACGCCAAATTCCTTAGATTCGGAATTCTACCTGTTGCTTCCACTTTGAATTTCAGTAAAAGAAAAAAAACTTTGCTCTAATCATTGGAGTCTATTTCTTTCTTGGATTTTGAATGGAGCACAGGCTGACACATTGGGTGTCACAACTCAACGGTCAGTCTCACACAGAGAGGCTTTCCTGATGGGTGCTAATCCTCCTCCAAAAGTCATTCTTTGCTGGTTTTGTGAAGAAGGGAAGAAGAAGTGATAGAAGAAACCAGGCTCCGTTTGCCAGATGGTGTAAAGCAATGGAAAGAACTCCTGGAAACTCCTTCTGGAAAAATAGATTTGGCTGAATCCAAACCCTTGTGCTGTGCTGGGGAAGCACGTCATCCTGAGCAAAGTTTCCACCAGAATCTGTGAACGTCTACAGCTGTTTACCTGGAAGGGGTCTTGCCAGCCACCAGCAATATTTGGGTTCTTAGTGAACATTGACTCAAAGAGAGATTCAGAGAAGAGCAATTGGAGTAGCTAGAGAGAAGCTCCCTGAGGATGGGAGGAGGAATCATTAGGAGGCTGTGAATTCTAGTTCCACCCCAGACATGAAAGCTATGATGGCCCAAAGGGGCATGGCACAATGGCAACACAGTCAGATAATCCGTAGGAGTCCCTTTATTAGCTCCAACTTTTACCCCCAATGTTGTCCTGGTTACCTTCTGGGCTGGAGAAAAACTCTCCCAGGAACAGCCTTTGGCTGCAGAGAATCCAAGTCCAAAACGTGGTCAACAAAAACTGTAACTATAACTCCAATCCAGGTTAAATGGGGTAATTAGTCTGGCAAGGCAAGAGAAGAGAAGGAATTCCAGATGTGAAGGAACGACAGTAATTCAACATGGTTGGGAGGATGCCAAGGAATGCAGATAACCAAAGTTAACACAAGATGAACTCACATTTGTTCCCAGCAGATGCCTCACTCAGCCTGCATTTCTTTTAAACTCTCTTCCCAGGTGTAGCTAATGAAGGGAATCAGGGCCCTTTCCTCCCCCGTAAGCCACGCGACCCACGTTGCTCTCTTCTCCGTTCCTCCCTGAGTGCCCTAGGAAGAAGAGGCAGTGTGCCTGGATCTTCCTCTGAACTCCCTCTCCCTTGTTCTACCTCTTCCCTGCTCTGCCCAGCCGGACTTTGCCCTTCCGTAGTTTCCTCCACAGCCAACGGAGCCACACTCCCACTCCCTGTCAGCTGTTTGGCTTCCTCCTCGGATTCACACTCCAACAGGGGCATGACACAAGCCAGCCAGGTGACTTTGGGCCAATCATTAGGAGACTGTGAATTCTAGTTCCACCTCAGACATGAAAGCCAGCTAGGTGACCTTGGGCCAGTCACTTTCTCTCAGCCCAACCCACTTCACAAGGTTGTTGCTGTGGGGAAAATAGGAGGAGGAAGGAGTATTTGGAATGTTCACTACCCTGAGATAGTATACAAATAATAGATAGATATAAATATATATATGCAGGTCTTGGCATGTTCAGGTCTTTTCCCGTGTAAGATTGAGAGTATCTTGGTGACATTTCGATGAGGTCCCACTTGCCATCTTCAGGCTGGTGCTTTCGGTTTCGTGCTCTTCCACTGGAAGGTTTGCAAAACCACTGCAGACTTTTTACATTTCAGAAATTACTTATCAGGCAGAATAGAAGAAGAGAAATTATGCCTCATTTTCAAACCATGTCTGCACTCTCTCAGAAGAAGAAGAGACATGGAAAGTAGCTTTTATCAGGCAAAAGACCTTGTTAGCTTGTGATAAGAGAAGATATTCCTCTACTTTACAGGATTGGGGACACATGAATATGTAGCATTTTCCAACTTTGTCCCTGGTGTATGCTTATGCTTAGTCTTCCTGAATAAATTCACTTCAATATCCTTTGTGCAACTTGCAGACTGCCTCATAAAACTGGAAAAAAATGTTAATCTCATTGGACAAAGTTGTCAATCGATGCTCAGGCAGGACTCCAAGATCTCATATCTCATATCTATTGTTACTAAGCCGGGTTTCACCTATTCTGTACCTGTAGATTTGTTTTTTCCTGCCTAAATGTAAAACCTTACTTTTCTCACCATCGAATTTCATTTTGTTAGATAGGATCCATTACTTTTCACTAATTTACTAGACATACCCAAGTCCTGCAACCGTTCTTCGTATGTTTTAGCCTTCAGCTCCTTAATCATCTTTGTTTTCTCTTTTCTATACTCTTTCTAGAGTCTCAACATCTTTTTTTTACACCATGGCAAGCAAAACAGAGATCTGAGATTCCCCCTACCTTAAGATAAAAGTAGAACGACTCGATAAACAGAAAGAAGCCAGCCAAAACAGATTTGCACAAGCGTACATACACCCCTGAAAAAAAATAATAATCTGGAGTTCTTCCTGTGTAAACGTGTGTCCTTAATAAACCCTGCCTTGTTTTTAAATGGGAAAAACTTGATTTTGCTAGGGAGTGGATGGCTTCGTTGTTCGTGCCAAAGCATCTGCCAAAGTTATCACTGAGGAACCAAACAGCCACTAGGCTAATCTCTTCAGGAAACTGATCTCTCCTATACCTGCTGATGCAAAGGATCTGTAAAAATGCCAGACAGACCACAAAAGATCTTCTTTCTTTGTCCAAGATTCCTCTGGCATAACCCACCCCAGATCCAGCTTCTTCCTGTCTCTTTGACAGGTGGAATCATGGTCACAGGATGCCATTTTGCAATTTGACTCTTTCAAAATAAGGCTTAAGGAGTAACATCTCGACTGATGTCGAGGGCACCAAAGATCGGCCATATTGGATAGGCTTCAAAAGCTTTGATTGGAGGAACAACGGAGACCTTTGGACTTGAAATAGGTCAGACAACTACTTATCTACTGATGGAGTAGAGGTAGCCACTCAGCTGGGGAGCACCAGAAACACACCTGCAGCCTGGAAACTAAGAGATATTAATATCTTGCAGTGACCTTCAAAGATAAGCACAAGTTGTCTGAAGCAATTTTAATAGGAGAAAAGCTAAATTTCTGCCTGGAGTGATCTATGAGACTGCCCACACTGTACTTCCTTTGGGGACCCATCTCCCAGCTTGGAACTGAACCAGATGATATTTTTCCCAACGCTTCTGATCTGAGTATTTCCTATTCTCATTTTTCCATCTCGGCATATCTTCCCCTCTGCGGTGGGGTTTCCTTTTAATCCAGGATGGGCAAGTATGGTTAACTTTACAACGGGTGGACTTCAACTCCCAGACTTCCTGAGCCAGTATAAGTCCACCCGTGGTAAAGTTGCCATAGTTACCCACCCCTGCTTTTAACGATCTGTAGAAGCATCAAGAACCTTAAAGGGAAGCAGGCTTCAGGAGGAATTCAGATGCCCCAAATGAGGAAGGGAAAGTTTAAGCCACAAGAATATTTTGAAAGTTGTCCCAGTTGTTGCTTTTTTCAAAAGGCAACTGGACTTGTTTTTTTCCTTGAAGCTGTCTCGCTTCTCATCCAAAAAGGTTGTTTAGTTGTGAAGAGGGATGACTGAGAATTTCCATTAGACACTTTTAAAGTTTACCTGAATGTTTTTGATCTTGGATTAAATTCAAAAGGCTGGCCCTTCCACAGGCTGGCTCCACCGTCATCCGACAGATTGCCCCTTTAAATCAAGCAGAAAGTCAGCCTCTGCCCCTGTTGCTCTAGTTCCTTTTCCTTTCTTTTTGAAAAGTCGCCTTTCTGATCATGGCATTTACCTTTTGCAAAGCTACCGTTGCGCACTTGTGGCTTAATAGCTGCCTGGCGGGACTCTAATACATGAAAACCCCATTTTTCTAAGGAGCAGCACAAGTAGGGAGGTGGGGGAAAACCCTGCTAGGAACTGAAATGATTAATAAAATTGATGAGAAGCTGCTTTACAACATTTGCAGTAAATACTTTCCCTCAAGTGCACTGAGCATGAGAACGAAAAGCCTGCTGGAAAGTGATCTATTTGCATTTATTAATGGCATGTAGATTAACCCGGTTGCCATGGCTAAACCCAATGAATTAAAGCTAGAAAGGAAAGGTGTCCACTAACTGGATGGGGGTGGGGGTTGTGGTCAGTGGTGGGATTCAAATAATTTAACAACCGGTTCTCTGCCCTAATGATTTCAGCCAACAACCAGTTCACCAAACTGCTCAGAAAGTTAACAACCGGTTCTCCCAAACTGGTGCAAACTGGCTGAATCCCACCCACTGATTGTAGTATTTTGAGAACCCCAGTGATTTGCTTCTTTCTGACCTGCCTATTTGACCCATGGCTGGTCAAAAAAGTGAAAACCGGAGTCAGAAGGATTCAGTTAAAGCTCTTCTCTCTTACAGATTACAGATTAACAAAGTTGGAAGGGACCTTGTAGGTCATCTAGTCCAGTGGTCACCAACCACTGGTGGTCCACCAGAAAAGGTTGGTGGTCTGCAGAAAAATTATTTGCATTTTTATATTGCACTAAATACTATTTATCTTTTTAAAAAATTCATATTAGTGGTCTGTGGGATTTAAAATTATGAATTTACTGGTCCCGGAGGTCGGAAAGGTTGGCGACCCCTGATCTAATCCAACCCCCTGCCCAAGCAGGAGACACTACACCATTTCTGACAAATTGCAGTCCAGTCTCTTCTTGAAAGCCTCCAGTGATGAAGCTCCCACAACTTCCGAAGGCAACTTCTGTTCCATGGGTTGATTGTTCTCACTGTCAGAAAGTTTCTCCTTATTTCCAGGCTGAATCTCTCCTTGATCAGCTTCCATCTATTATTCCTTGTCTGGCCTTCGGATGCTTTGAAAAATAGCTTGACCCCTTCCTCTCTGGGGCAGCCCCTCAGATATTGGAAGACTGCTATCATGTCTCCCTGGACCTTCTCTTCACTAGACTAGCCAGGCCCAGTTCCTGCAACCATTCATCAAATGTTTTAATCTCCAGTCCCCTAATTCTCCTGGTTGCTCTTCTCTGCAGTCTTTCTAGAGTCTCAACATCTTTTTTATAGCGTGGTGACCAAAACTGGATGCACTATTCTAGGTGTGGACTTACTAAGGCTTTGTAGAGTGGTATTAGTACCTCACTTGATCGTGATTGTATCCCTCTGTTAATGCAATTTAGGATTGCATTGCCATGGCTTCCATCTTGACTTCTTTGACTTTCCCTGCCAACAGCCCAATACCCTGTTCTGTCCTACATATATTTCTGCAGCATGAGAGAACATTCAGTGGGTCTATTTAAAAATCAGTGTTTCCCAACCTTGGCAACTTTAAGGCAGATAGACTTCAACTCCCGGAATTCCACAGCCCACCCATGAATTCCAAGAGGGAATTCTGAGAGTTGAACTCACCCACCTTAAAATTGCCAAGATGGAGGAACTCTGATTTAAATATTAGTAAATGGGCAAACAAAACCTTTTAAACCAGACACAACCCTTTGCAGGCATGACTTGCTGTATCCATTCCAAATCAGTTGATATTCGCATCCATTGTCTTAGCATGACAGTGGCTTGGGACATTAGACAGACAGACAGACAGACAGACAGACAGACAGGAGGCTTTTATGAAGAGACTGGAAAACCATTTGTCTGCAATGGTATAGGGTCTCCTGCCTGAATAGAAAGTTGGACTAGATGACCTCCAAGGTCCCTTCCAATTCTGTTATTCTATCTTGTTTCCCCAAAACACAACCTACCCTGAAATTAAGTCCTAGCTTGATTTTTTTACATGTGCACCCAATATAAGACCTACCCCCCAAAATAAGCCCTAATTGCACCCACTCCAGAGTGGACAGGTAAAAATTAAGGTAGGGTGGGGATGTGGGGGTGGAGCTGCCCTACTACTTACCTTTGGACAGTTGTAGCCAGGCCTTGCACACGCCGACACCTGCCTTGCAGGCCCCTTTCTTCTGCAGCGGGCAAGGCTGGCTAGACTTTCCTGAAGGCCTCTGGAGCTGATAACAAAGCTCTGGATCGATCCGAAGCTCTGTTATTGGCTGCAAAGTCTTTCAGGAAAGCCTTGTCGGCCACAGAAGAAGTTCCTGAAGGCCTCTGACAGCGAAAAGGAGGCCGGGGGTGACATGTGAAAATGAGGTTAGTCAGTGGATGACATCCCGCCCGCCCCAAAATAAGACCTGGTGCCTTTTTGAGTGGCAAATTATAAGACAGGGTCTTATTTTCAGGGAAACACGGTATGTTTGATGTTCTAAGCTGCAGGGAGACCCTGATTGAAGTCAGTAATAAGAGCCAGTTCGGTCTAGTGGTGAAGAAGAAACCAGGAGATGGTGAATTCTAGTCCTGCCTTAGGCATGAAAAATATGGCAGGGTGACCTTGGGCCAGTCAGTCTCCGCCTAACCTGCCTACCACACAAGATTGTTATTGTGGGGAAAATAGGCGAAGGAAGGAGCATTGGGTATGTTCACTGCCTTGAATTATTTATGAAAAATGATAAAGATGGGACAAAAGGCATCAAATAAATAAAAATAAGCCCAGCAAAGCACAGAAACCCTCTGCATTATTTACATGCTTCTCCCACTGTTATGTTTGGTTGCAAACGTGTTTCTACAAACTGTGAATATTTATCTGCTTTTTTTATGTTCCGTAAACACTTCAGAAGATTCCTTGTTCTTTGGGGAGACCAGAAGCGAATCTATGTTGCTGTTTGTCTGCAAACACACAACATATTTTAAAGGAGGAAAAAAAAACATGAAGATGTGTTAGGGATACACCCTTGCAGAATCTACACGGCAGTCAAGGCAGTCAGGCAAAATATGTGAGATAAACGTTTTTGTAGCTTACACTCAGTAAAAACAGATACACCGTGCTAGTTAAATAGTTTATTCCAGTAAGAGTTATAGCATAGTCATTCACTAGTTCAGTCCGTCCGGAGATTATTCAGTTGCAAATTCCAGTGTTGAAAAAGAGAGGTCAGTAAACTTACAAATATCAGTCCAGTAATATATCTCCTCGCAGTAGAGATATGAAGAAGTCAAAACTCCTTTCTTCCTTCAGCAACTCAGCAGTAGGGAAAACACGCAGTTAACAAACCAACAATTCATCAAACCAGTCAGTCGTCAGAGAATTGTCAGCAAATCAATCAGGTACTCTTGTTCCCTCTTATGGCAGTTTCACACCGCACCCAAATTACATGCTTTGCAGTTTAAAGTGACATACACTTAAACTTACAATCATAGTTTATATATATTATTTTACCCAAACTATGTTAGGTAACCTTGTTATTCCTAACAAGATGGCACCAATTAATAGCAATCTCCAAAGGGGCCAGGCCTTGCTTAAAACAGAAGTAAGCAACCTGATACTTTCCGGGCGTTTGGGAATTCTGTTCTCACTAGAGATCTCTGTAGGAGTATGGTCCAAAGAGCCAAGATGGTTCAATGTGCGCTCTGCCCATCTTTCATGGGCATCGGGTAACTTTAAGATGTGTCCATCAGAATTCTGTAGACCCAGCCAGCATGCTACAAATCCACAAGTCCACAAATCTTAAAGTTGGGAGACACTGACCTATAGTAAGCTATATTCGTAGGAAAAAAAAAAACAGTTGAATCTCCCCTTATCAGCTCGTGCCAATTTTATTGCCCAAGACTTAAAGAGGGAACATGCCCTCCATCACAAAAAAAGCATAGGAAATATGATGGTAAATAATCTTTGGCCAAGATGAATGAGATCAAAACCAACAGGAACAGGAAAAAATAGAGTCTAGAATACCATTTCCAAACTGGCTTGAAATAACCCACAATGTTTTAAGCCAATTCTCATGGTGTTTTTTTTTCCTTCCATCAAAATTCTTCTTCAGTAGCCAATCAGCACCAAGGGAAGTTGTTAACCAAAAATGGTTGAGATATAATCGGCCAGCCCAGAAAAGCCTGTTTTTGGAAGAAGAAGATAGAAGAGACAAGAGTGAAACCTCAGAGGAGTTAAACTCTTTTCTTTTGGCACCAAGAACACACTGTTTCCTACAAGTCTGTAAGACAACTGCACACCTGCAGAGATTCTCATTCCAGCAGGTTAGCCATCAATTTTTTGTGGGTGAGTGAGATGTCTAATCCTCATGGCACAGACATTCAATTTTGAGGGAAGACAGTGGATGTTTACAAGTTGTGGGTTCAGTGAGTCACCATAGGATGGTAATTAATTACCTCCTTGGTGGATCGCTCCCCTCTTGACTGACAGGCATCATGGTGGTTTCCTGGAGGGAGGTCCTAACATTTAGCTTATGTTCACCAAATGTGTGTGCATGCACAGTTTGGAAGAAAAACATGTCCTTTTTCTAGATGCGGTGCACCAGAGCTGGTATTCAGCCGGTTCTGCCCTGTTCTGGAGAACCAGTAGCAGAAATTTTGAATAGTTCAGAGAACCAGCAAATGCCACCTCTGACTGGCCCCGCCAACCCCATCTCTTCTCTGCCTCCCAAGTTCCAGCTGATTGGCTGGGTCTTCTTTGATTGCCCTGCACAGGAGAACAGAGCTGGAAAGCAGGTCAGTGGGGTGGGGAGGGAATTGGATTTTGCAGGGACCTTCCCCTGCCACATCCACCAAGCCACGTCCACAGAACCAATAGTAGAAATGTTTGAATCCCACCACTGCTGTGCACAACTGAAAAATGAGTTAGAAAGGAGAAAGACAAAGTAAGGAACTTGCATGACAAGGTTCCAGGTTCATGGCCAAGAGCTAGATACAACTAAGTGTTGCTTTAAGCTCACTTGGACTCCGAAACCCAGAAGGCAGGTGAGAGAGGAGGAAAGAAATTGCCGAAGTCCCACATCTGATCTTTCAGGGACAAAAAGCAGCTTGTGCAAAAAAAAAAGGTGGATTTGTGAAGACTGGAAACTCAACCTGGAACTGGAGAAATCCATGGAAAATCAGGTCAAAGGCATCCAATACAAGTCATCAGGATGTCTTGGTTCCCAAGAGAAAGCATTTTGTTTTGGCTACAACACCCCAACTGTCTCTATTTCCCCCTCCCTGTCCCTCTTCATCAGGATGTCAGCGCTGAAGTCTCAAAATGGCCTCCGCCAGGCCAGCTTCAGGGTTGACGTTCTCCTTGGTCGGCTCCACCAGGAGTTTTGGGCCCATTTTCAGCACAGGTGCTGTTGCCCGTAAGTGCGTCCTGTATCTTATGGCTGGTGTGCAGAGCCTCCGGACACCTTTGCTAGAAGCTGCTGCTCACACGCTTGCCCTTTAGCAGAAGACTTCTTGGTTTGTGTTATAATTCAGCAATTAACTTCCCCATAAATTGCTTCATTGAAATTCTTCTCAGATGGACCTGCCGTGTCCTTAAATCTAACCAACTGACCAAGGTCACCGGAGGCAAAAGACAGCTCTCAGAAGAATGTGCAAAATTGCTAAGCAACTACCAGGCACATCTAGAGCAGGGGTGGGCTTCAAAAATTTTAGCAAAAGGTTCTCTACCTGGTTGCTGGGTGGGCGTGGCCAAGTCGGCCTCCTGCACCGTGGTGGGGGAGGGTGTTTTTGCCCACCCCGGGCTCCGGAGGCTTTCCTCGAGTGTCTGGGAGGGCAAAAACGGCCTCCCCGGGCTCTGGAGGCTCTCTGGAAGCCAGAAACAGGCCCGTTTCCAGCCTTCCTGAACTTCAAAGGCTCATTTTTTTGCCCTCCCCGAGCCTCCATATGCGCCCTGCACTCACCTGTGTCCAAAACGGGCCATGTGGGGACTCCAGGAAGGGGAGGGGAGGCGTGGGCAGGGCCAGCCAGGAGTGGGATTTGGGGGTTCTCCAAACTGCACAGAATCTTAGCTAGGGGTTCTCCCGAACCCCCACGAATCCCCAGCAGCCCACCCCTGATCTAGAGCAGGGGTATCAAACTCACATCCCCTTCGCTAAACTGGGCATGGGTGTGGCCAGCGCATGATGCATTTGACCCTGTGAGCCAGGAATTTGACAGCCCTGATCTAGAGTAACAGGGACTACACCTCCCACCGTCCACTCCCTAATGAGGTCTTCCCCAGGGTGGGGAAGCATTGAACTTGTAGTCCTGCACTTCAAAGGAGGACTGACTTGGGAAAACTTCTCCAAACAGAGAAGTCCAAGATAACCATGATCTCTACAAATTGCCCACAGGATCATCCATTACTCTCGATGCCTGTAAATGAGAGACAGGGTTGCAGCTGCCATTTTGACTTTTTTGACCTTCCAGCTGATGCTTCCATCCATAGGTACGACAGGACAGCAGAGGGTTGGAAGGGACCTTGGAGGTCTTCTAGTTCAACCCCCTGGATAGGCAGGAAACCCTACGCCACTTCAGACAAATGGCTGTCTAGTCTCTTCTTTAAAACTTCCAGTGATGGCGCACCCAAGATTTCTGGTGTCCAGCTGTTCCACTGATTAATTGTCCTCCCTGCTAGGAAGTTTCTCCTTAATTCCAGGTTGCTTCTCTCTTTGGTTAGTTTCCAACCATTGTTTCTTGTCCTGCCCTCCGGTGCTTTGGAGAATAATTTGACCCCCTCTTCTTTGGGGCAACCCCTCAACTACTGGAACACTGCTATCCTGTCACCCCTAATTCTTTTTTTCTCCTCTTTGCATCAAGGATGCTTGAGAATTTCTTTCAAATTCCTCCTAGACGCGGTTACCAGTAATGGAGATGGCACAGTGTTCTTTTAGCACAACTCAAGAGAGAGAACCAGGAGGCAAAAATAAAACGTAACAAAAAGATTGGCCTTGGTGTCCACTGTGCTCTTCGCTACAAATCACTCCTCTGTTGGACTGTATTTAAAACCTTTTGAGAGCTGTTATCTGTAATTATATAATTGCTTCCTTAATAAAGGTTGACAGGTTGTTGCTGTTTTTTAAAAAAAGAAGCAAATCACAGCTACCACTCCAGCTTTTACCCTCCAATGCTGCCTCTCGCTGCGCTAATGGGATTTGCAATAAAAGCCGGTCCATTTTCTTAGCATTTAGCAGGACAGAGGCAGGGCAGCATCTGAGGAAGACACCCACGGAAGCTCTTCGTTGGCTTCTCAAGACAAAGTGCACTAAAGATATGGGGACTTTGCTAATCTGGCCAATTACATAAAGTCATGGTAACTGGAAGGAATGAGAGCGGCCTTTCTCCCGAGGATTGAGGTTGAGCAATATCCTAAGTTGCAACTCGTGTTCGTCAAACCATGAAGAAACCATGAACTTTAGATAAAGTGGGAATCTCTGATATTTGGGAAGCCAGAGCCCATTTAGAATATCGGGAGCATTTTAGGTGTAAGTGAAACCTTCCGACTGGCCTCATGGCATCCAACAGAACCTTAAATGGCAGGATCGAATGTGGCTAGAAAGTGGAAATGGTGGTGGCAAACCTCCAAGTTCTATCTAGTCTGTAAAGTGGGAAGATGAGAAAAGAATAAAACCATCAACTCCAATCAAAGGATGGATGGATGGATGGATGGATGGATGGATGGATGGATAGGGGGATAGAGATGATAAAGATGATGGATAGATAGATGATAGATGGGTGGGTGGATGGATGGATAGATAGATAGATAGATAGATGATAGATAGATGGATAGATGGATAGATAGATAGATAGATAGATAGATAGATAGATAGATAGATGATAGATGATAGATAGATAGATAGATAGATAGATAGATAG